>JBAHVR010000350.1:447500-657500 GCA_036898135.1 Oncomelania hupensis
ATCAGTGTATGGCTGTCTTCAAATTCATTTCATTCTGAAGTTAAAGTTTCTCGGAAATTTCTCTGTCAAGCAAGCTTAGTACCAGTCTATCTCTAATGCTTTCCTCTTTTTTTGGAAATTCCTCTTATTCTGCGAGTTCGTACAAGCGTCTCACGTACTGTTCTACTGTTTCTTCTTCTTTTTGAGCACGCCTATGGAATATTGCTCAAACATGAATGACGTTTCTTTGCGGTATGAAATGTTCGTCGAACGCTTTCAACATTTTGTCATAGTCTTTTCGATCATTCTCATTTAAATCAAACTGCAAAAAGTCTGTCAGCATCAGCCACCATCGAGTACAACAAGCTAGCGACCTGGATTTCAGAATCTTCTTTTGCAAGTTTTGATGCGAGTCTGAAGTGATTGAAACGTTCTTTTCATGCCTGCCATGCCGCTGGGTCATAAATCGTAAACGGTTGTGGCGGTTTAAACATTTTTGCAAAGTTTTCACTTAGCTTTTGACGATGAATTCGTCGAAAAAGAGCAGGTTATTCCCATCAGCAAAGCGTTAGGAACACTCCTGACACCATGTTTTATGCCCAAGATGGCGAGTGGGACAGGTGTGAACAGTATTATGTCAGGCATCCAACTAATACAATGGAGACATCGTTTTAAACAGGTGCGGGAAGTTACTTTATTTCCTTAAGCCCTGCTCATGTCTGCATACATTATCATGACTTATGGTGAAGGGGAAATAACATAGTACTGAAATAGACAGTATCATAAGGTAGCGATTGCGTCCCCTATAACGCTTACAACTACTTTTCATTACACTAATGTTGTGCTGTTAATGCTTGCAACAATATATTTGAATTAAAATAAACAGTATTGTGGAAAGAGCAACATTCCCACTGAACGACCCATAAACTCACAGTCCACACAACGTCATGGATAGGCGGATGTCCGAGGGAGGTGAAGTGACCACAGGACAGCTGCACTCTAAACTCTCCACTAGCACTGTCCAACATGGCGTCAGGAGATTGGGAGACATGCATGCTGCCACCTTTTGCCTCTGGGGCCTCTGTAAGGGAAAATCATCATAATATCACTAAAAATATATATATGAAATCTCTTTCTCCTGCTTGTGTATATGTGTGTGACCAGAGACAATGTCATACCTGTCAAGCTCTTGTGAACTCTTACCATAAGATTTTGCTTACCATACCATAAGTTTGAACAAAATACCATAGGAAATGTGTAAAAATTCATGGATTGTCACCTTAGCAATATATATATATTCCCTTCCCTCCCATATCCGCAACATACAATCAACACAAGCATTCAAAAAGGCCCTCAAAACCCACCTCTTCAAGCTGCATTATTCAGGCTGATTTGTATCACGCTGCTATTCTCTCCTCTTTTGTCTCTGATCCGTAAGTGTATACACAGCTGTAAATATTTATACTGTTTTTCTTCCTGGGTCTAACCGGGCATATAAATAGCTGTAAATAGGTTTTTGCTATACTATTTCTGTCTTTTTTGTCATTTGTGTACATAGTTGTAAATAGCCTATTTCTGTCTTTTTTGTCATTTGTGTACATAGTTGTAAATAGTTTGTACCTTTACTGTTCCATCTTTTGGTGTATCGTAGCAAAAGCGATGTTTGATCGAGTGCATGTATTTTTATGTAATGACTATGTAAAGCGTGGTGAGTCTAGTCATAGGCTGGAGTACCCGCTATATAAAAATCCGTTATATATATATATATATATATATATATATATATATATATATATATATATATATATATATATATATATATATATATATATATATATATATATATATATATATATACATATATTATATATATATATATATAATTATTTTTTCACCACAATTTTAACAAAAAACATAAGGTCTTCACCTTATGCCATAAGATTTGAAAATCACCAAAATTCCATAAGAATTGTGTCAAAAGCATAAGACTTGACAGGTATGCAATGTAATGAAAACTTAAACATAGTGTTATAAACACTGACACTAATAACGTTCAAGCTGCGGTGTATATCGTTCATGATTTGGAGTATAACATTCAATCAACGTCCTTTATTCAACATCAGGATGTTCATTCGGCAGCAATCAAAGTGAAACTTAACAAAGATAAATGTGTTAACATTTTAAGTGTTTATTTTCCAAAAGGCACAAACAACACAAACACTGACTGGCTGAAAAGTTTTGACTCATCTGAGTCATGGTTTGTGTATGGTGACTTTAACACACATTCTCCTTTATGGGATAAAGGTTGCAATTCATGTACAAATAATATTTTTTGTGACAACGTCATCGATTCTAATTTGTTGATTTTAAATGACGGTCGTATCACTCGGATTCCGGATGTATCAACACATCGGCCTTCCGCTATAGACTTAACTTTTACCACACCAGACCTTTATTCGGACTGTATGTGGGAAGTGGAATCTGACTCATTAGGCAGTGATCATTTGCCATTGATAATAATATGTGACAGCAGTGTTGAAATTGATCTTGCAGAGGATCCAGTGCCAAAATATATTTATAGCCGCGCAAATTGGCAAGATTTTCAAAACGTTTTATTATCATATGACACAAACTTTGTTAATGATGATGATATAAATGTTGCATATAACACATTTATACAACATATTCATAATGCAGCTTCAAAATCTATACCCAAAAAACGTGCATACAAAAGAAAGGTCCGAGCTGGTAATATATGGTGGAATGATATTTGCAAAAAAGCAGTAGATGAAAAAAAGGAGGCTTATAAAACGTGGTTAAAAAATCGAACATCACAATCCTTTACAGAGATGAAAAGAGCTAAAATTAATTGCAACAAAGTAATTGCCTCAGAGAAACAAGCTTTCTGGTCAAATTACTGCAATTCTGAAATAAATAGTTGTAAGGATGCATCAAAAGTATGGAAAAAACTCTCTGAAATGCAAAATGGGTATAGACTTCCCCAATGTCCTTTGAAAATAGATAGCAATAACTTTCCCACACCCCAAGAAAAATCAGAAGCATTTGTGAAACATTTTGTTACGATAAGTCATTCATCAAGTCTACCTTCTAACATTAAAGAAGAAAGAGAACGAGAAGAAAAGAGTACAAAGTATGAGCCGCCACCGCCTGATAACAATATGTACTTTAATTCTAAAATTACCTTAAAAGAATTACAAAATGCCATTTTGGAACTTAGTCGAAAAAATTCAGCGGTTGGTTTAGATGGTATTTCGTATAAAATGCTTTCACATCTGCCTGAACAATGGTTGAATGTACTACATATTATAATACAAAAGGCTTGGATATCAGGAAATTTACCCGACTCCTGGAATTCCTCTCTAATAATACCTATTCTAAAATCAGGTAAGCCTCGTGCTGTCGTTTCTAGTTATAGGCCTATTGCTTTAACCTCTCACACAGGTAAAGTTATGGAAAAGATAGTACTGGAAAGATTATTGCATTTTTGTAATAAGACAAGTGTAATTCCAATTAACCAAGCTGGTTTTCAAAAGGGAAGATCAACTACAGATCATCTTGTGAAACTTACAACAAATATAAAGAAACAATTTGCCAGACGAAAAGGGGTATTAGCTACGTTTTTTGACATCAATAAAGCGTACGACAGAGTGTGGCACACTCGTTTATTGTACAAGTTAAAAAGTATAGGAATTTCAGGTAACATGTACTCTTACAGGGGTGTCGGATAGTGCAGTGGTTGGAGCACTCGCTACTGTGTCGAAAGTGAAGCACCGTCCGGTGCGGTTAGCACTTGGATGGGTGACCGCTAAGGTGTGAAGCGACAAACAACAACGCCCCCAGTTGACTCAACTGTGATTGAGTACCTACTCTCTTGAGGGTGGGGAAGGTAAAGCAGCGAGGGAGAGAGTTGGGCATCGCCCTCATTACGCTGGCCCAAGATAAGTGTGATCTCCAACATCACGCTCCCCTACGGCCACAAGGCTATGGGACTACCTTTACCTTTTTTTTTAATGTACTCTTACATTAAAAGTCTTCTATCTAATAGGAAGATAAAGGTTAAAGTAGGTAATTCCTATTCGTCTAGTCAAAACACAGATATAGGAATTCCTCAGGGGGCAATCATCTCACCTGTATTGTTCAATATATTAATTCATGATCTACCTAAAGTGATAGGTAAAAATGTTTCTCTTGCTCAATATGCTGATGATATAGCACTATGGATGAATGTAAATCTAAAACGAAAAACGTCCCTTTTTGACATTAAACACGTGACAAATTGTTACCAACGGGAAATAAATATAATAAGTTCTTTTATGATTAAAAATGGGTTAGAGCTTTCAAAAGAAAAAACTAATTTAATATTGTTTAGTAATGGACAAGAGCCTAGATTGCTTCCTAAAATCGTGATTGACAACACTGAACTTAAGTATGTGAAAGTAGTAAAATTTCTTGGAGTTTATCTTACAACTAAATTGAATTGGAAAAGGCACATTGATTATCTCACTCAAAAAGCACTTAAAATTTATAATCTTCTAAAAATAATCAGTACGAAACCTTGGGGACAGGATTCAAAAACATTAATACATCTAGCTTGTTCTCTGATGAGATCTAAGTTAACGTATGGGCAAGAGGTTTACTTTTCGGCTCCAAAATCGTATTTAAAAAAGTTACAAAGCCTAGATAGCAAAGCTTTAAAATTAGCTCTAGGATTATCAGTCCATACACGTACTGAAAAAGTCTATACGTTAGCAGGGATAATGCATTTACTTGATTGGAGAAAATTGGCTTGCGCAAAGTACATTGTGAGAGCAAAAGCAGTCCCAGAATTATAATAAAGAAGAGATATTGTTAAGATCTGACACAGACTTCCCTAAACATGCAAAAAAAGTTTCTTCTTTTGAAACAATTGCAACATATACAAAAGACCTTATACAAACTGTTCAAGAAGACCTCGTAGCTCTAGATCCAATTTCCTATACGTCTCCATTCCCACCATGGGAACTTAAAACAGCCTTTTTTGATATTCATTATTGTACAGAAAATAAATCTAATAATGCAGACATACTGGCTACAAAGGCTCGAATACACCTGGAAAGCAAATATTATCAACATTTAAAAATTTATACAGATGGTTCTGTGCTAGAATCATCCGATGCAGGAGCGGCATATGTTATACCAGAATTCAATGTAAAAGAATCCTTTTATTTAGGTAAGGGGATTTCGATTTTCACTGCAGAATTAATAGCAGTTTTAATGGCTCTAAGCAAAATTGAAAGTCTGTCTACAAATATTTTACAAATTGTTGTGTGTGTAGATTCAATGACCGTCCTGGAGGCATTGCAATCAAACAAGTCTAAGGAAAGAAAAGAAATTGTTATTGAAATAAAGCATAAAATCAACAATTTAATTGTTAACGGAACAGATGTAAGTTTCTGTTGGATACCGTCACATAGTGGGTTTCTCTATAATGACTGGGCAGATAGGGGGCAAAACAGGGTGCATCAAATTTGAACTCCAAGGTTATTGCATTGAAGAAATCCCCTAGAGAAATACAACATCATATTGAACAATTTTTACTTCGAACAATTATATTTGACACACATTTTGAAGAGCAGAGTAAAGTCTCAAGAGCTATTTCCTCAATGGCAAATCGAATATGGTTAAATGCAATAAGACCGAAATATTGTAAAAATGTTTTATGTGCCTGTGACAGACCTTTGTCTTTAGAACACATGTTGTTTGCATGCTCTACTATTGCCCCTATTTTGCCGCTGGAGATGAATGACAAAACATCCTTAAAAGAACTTAATTATCCTTTGTGTATTATCTTAGCGAAAATACTCTTTGATTCACCTGTTGCAAGATTAATATAATTGTTTAATTTAATTTAATTTAATTTTTTTTAATTATTATTATTATTATTATTATTTTTACTATTATTATTATTATTATTATTATTATTATTATTATTATTATTTATTTATTTATTTATTTATTTATTTATTTATTTCTTTATTTACTTTTTTTTAAAAATTATTATTATTAGTATAATTTTTTTTTCTTTTTTTGTTATTTTTTTTTTAAAATTTTATTTTTTTTTTAATTTTATTTTTTTTATTATTTTTTTTTTATTATTATTTTTTTTAATTTTTATTTATTTATTATTTTTATTATTATTATTATTATTTTTTTAAATTTTTTTTTTTTTTTTTTGGTCTTATCATCTTGATGAATTAAGACAATAAAAATCAACAACAACATTAAACATAGTGACAAACAAGAACTTCTAAGTCCTTTCCATGTCCATCTACCACTCCCTAAAGTATCAGCAACAGTGTGTTTACCAGCAACAAGGACGAAGACGACCCTAGTGAAGTGCACAATGGGATTGGCCCTGTCATCAGTGCTGACAACAATGCTGTAGTTGCCAGACTCCAACAACGTGGCACCTGTGATAACGATGCTTCCTCCATCTCCTGTCCATCTCACTCGTCCAGAGAAAGCAGGCATAGGTGCAAAATGACCTGCTGCCAACACAGCGATCACCTCATCTGCATGCCCATTTGCCTGTACAGTGAACGCATTATTTTAGCACTAAACATATTATTGTAGCAATTATTTTAACATAAAAATAAATGACCTCAGCATTAAAATTAAATATTTTAGCATTGAAATAAATCAAAATTTAAAATAAATTATAGTTTATTTTTTAAAACGTGCATACCTTCACAAGACAATGAAATACAGATTTGATATACAGAAGCAAATTTAAAACATGATTGTTGTGCTTGAATATTAGTAATACAACTAATAATATGCATAATAACTTTATCTATTTATTTATTTTGGTATGACATGTTTGCTTGGTAATTGCTGTTGATCGTCTAGTAAAATAAAAGTACTTCCATTGGACCGTCGCATGCGAGATACAATGACAATGTAAAATAGGTTGTGAGTTATCAATCTCTTGTCATTAACAGGGCTTAACCAGAAACAATAAAAACTTTTCTAACAACGAAAATGTAAACCTGAAATATCCACTGGATGTCTTCAATGTGTTCTCCATGTGCCAATGTGAAGTTCCAGGGTAGGACAATGTCTCCTCCAATGCACGTGTTGACCACCGCGTGATCTGGCAAGGTGTTTGTCCATTGCAAGCCATTGTGCACTACAAGATTCCAATCTCAGTTTGAGAATTCAATTTGTTCATTAGTAATGATGCATGTTTAAAGAGTGATGGAGCAATAACCTTCTGAGATTCTCCCCGCATTTCCCATTAAACGACGACAAAAAATTGGAGTGGGGGAACACACATAATTACATGATTATTGCTTTAGGTCCAGCGGACGGGGGAACACACTGAGCATGCTCAAATACTACTTATCAACAGGGCCCTTACCCCAATAATCGCCATTATTTCTTCTTTTATGTTAAAAAGACATAATTTTATATTCTCTCCTACCCCTCTCCACCCCACGCCCCACTCACACCGCCCACTCCTCTCTTCACACACACACAATTCAATTTTCAATATACTATATTACTTTACAGTTGATCATTATGTACTTCTCATTCATATTGAATTCAATTTCCATTAATTTGTTCCTATCGCTTTGTTTTATTTCAAATGAAATAAAAATTCTTACCAGAGACTAAGGCAAACAATATGATGAAGTAAAGAAACACCATTTTTGATGAAAGTCTTGAGCTCAGCCAATGTTAACATTAAATTTCAATAGTGTCACTTCTGTATCTTATGAATAGCTGCTTCCACTTTGTTGGGCTGGAAAACTGTTAGTGAATACTGTAATTATAAAGGTAGATTTATTTATACGGACGAGAGATAAAAAAAAACAACATAATCTGGCTTATGTCGTATACTGATAATGAGCAGCTACGTAATGCACAAACTGGTCCAAAATATAAGTACAAAGCTGTAAGCATAGAAAAAGGACAAAGTCGGATGCTCATGAATTGGCAACAATGATAACTCTAATCTAATCACCCCGAACGAGAAAATAAACAGTTGGCCACATGACTTAAATAAGCAGCAACTCAAAACATCTTTGTCAAAATAACATGTACATATCAAGCAGGCACACTAAAGACTTGACATGGATATGATTAATTAATATACAACAATTTCACAACTGTTTGACGGTGCTTTCTGAAAAATGTCTATCACAGAGTCTTGCACTTAGCCTTCCCCGATGGTCGTGGGTAAAACATTACCCACAACTTCATTAAAGTCATCACAACTGGCCACAGTTTTGCTTACAATTCATTGAAATTTGACGACTTTGTTTAGGGAGAATTCTGCATATATTGACCAAATTTGAAAAACAAACCCAATTTTTACCAAAAAAATGACCCTAATTTACTGTTGTCTTGCTAATAAAGCAAAATTTTCAACATTAAAAAGTGATTTGCACACGAAAGGCTTGCATTTTCTGAGTTCAGTTCAACAATAGGCGCTTTTTTCTGGGTATAAATGGCAGCGCTTTTGCTGCTTTTCTAACCATGCCCCCAAGGCGACGATTGACTGATGCGGGTAGAGGCAGAGCTATTGCATGGCTTCAGGAAGGGGTGGGGGTGAGAGAAGTTGGCAGGCAGCTGTCCCGTTGTCCAAAGGCTGCGGGAGCGCTTTAACAACACTGGAAGCGTCCAAGAACCAAGAAGGTCCGGACGCCCCCGCGTTACCACTACAAGACAAGACCATTTCATCACCCTGTCAGCTCTGAGGATGAGGTCCGCTACAGCAGACACCATCAGAAGACAGCTTTGTGATGATATTCTGGGGAAGATACGTTTATCTTACTAGGGGGTAAGACTTATTGATAGGTGGGCGATGCGCTACCACTATCGGTCGTTCTTTTACCAGAAGTCCTAAAGTGGTGTGAGAGACAGATCACGGTACTTTGGTCACATAAAATTTATATTTGTTCTCGGGAATTTTAGTATCATTTGGCTCAACTTGAGAACCGGTGATGACTAATCAAAAGACTAGATTATTATGTCTCAAGAGAAGAAAACTAATAACTACACAACAATACAAATAGAATGACACCAGTCGTATGTATGTAATTTCACTTTTTATATATTCAACACAAACTTTAACATTTCTGCATTAATCGGTAAATTAATAAGTAATATAGTTCCAAGTGCTGGGAAAATGTCTTAACAGGTTTCTTTCGTCATTTGCTACCTGCGGTTACGATTTTCACTCTTCGTAAGTTTCAAAGGTTCTAGTTTCTCGAGGGTATGACTCAGTTGTTGTGGGTGACTTAGCTAAGGCAAGTCGGGTCGCTCTTGAAGCTGTGGGGTTTGGACGTGGTCAGGTAGAATCGTGGTAGTTCTCCTTGGTTCCACGGGAGCGACGGTCAGGCGTTCGTCTCCACAAACGTGATGATCCCAGGTCCGACTTGTAGACTCTGGGACTCGTGAAATCGTCTTTTACGTCTCTAGCACCCTCTTGATGAGATGGAGATAGACGAACACTGCAGTTTGTTCCTTTTGGTAGACCCACACAGCTGAGCAGTTCTTTTGCGACTGATCAGTTGAGATTTGGTCCCCAAAGGTATGCAAAAGTTCCCAATAGTCTTCTGACCAATCGTTTTTAGCTCTTGTTTTCGATAATCTCGCCTCTACAGAATTATGGTTCTAATTTGAATAGTTCCTCCCCTTCTCTCGTGTCACTGGGCACGCATAATTACTTTTCAAGTGGTGTATCAGGGATAGAGTGAAGAACAGATGCAACAACGATAAGCGGTGCCTGTCCAGTACGGGTGACTTCATCTTGGTAACTTTTGGCTGGAGTGAGCTACTTAGTGTCTCATGGCGAAGACAACGCTATGGTTAGTTTTTGACTAAAGTATGCTATTTAGAATTCTTGGTCGCCAAGCCTGTTGATGGTATCGGTAGCTATTGGCGGTGTGACTGTTTCAAGGAAGTTAATTTGCCATGTGTGGGCTGCTTGTTGGCTAACTGTTGTATTAACGTCCAGTTTCGTTCGATGGTATCTCTGTTTCGCTAAGCTAATTTCCTACATGTTTGTCGTCAATATTTATGTTGTTATATAGGCCCCCAAAAAAACTATTCTTACACGTAGGTAAGAATTGGTACTGAAATGGTGGCGCAAATATGTACATGCATTATTTACATAGAGTACTGGGGAAGAGGTCACTGGGGTACAAAGCTGGGTGCATCCACCCGCAACTGTGAGGGGTTGGAAGCAAGGTTAGGTTTGTCTACAGTGGGCATGGGGTATCTGCTGAGGTAGTCAGCTCCATGGTTACTCTTCCCGGGTATGTATTCTACATGAAATGAGTAGGGCTGTAGCAAGAGTGACCAACGCATGAGTCTGGCGTTGAGTTTCTGCGATGACGCAAGGAAGGTTAAGGGTTGGTGATCGCACTGCACCTTGAAATGAGCGCCATACAAATACATCTGGAATTTCTGGATGGCCCAGACCAATGCCAAACATTCTTTTTCTACTGTTGCGTAATTGTGTTCCGCTTTGTTTAATTTCCGGCTGGCATAAGCGACTGGCAGGAGAAGTGTAGAGTCATTGGGGTCAGATTGTAGTAGGGTTGCTCCTAAACCTTGATTGCTCGCATCTGTGCGTAGCACGAATGGTTGGGTTGCATCGGGCAACTTCAGGATGGGTTGTGAGGTGAGTCTAGCTTTCAGGGTTTGGAACGCATCTTCGCACTCGGCATTCCATTCTACTTTCTCGGGCGCTTTCTTCTTGGTTAGATCAGACAATGGCGCGGCGATGGAATTGAAGTTGGCAACGAATTTCTGGTAGTAGCCACATAGGCCTAGAAACGATTGCACATCCTTTTTGTTTATCGGGCGCGGTGCCTTGTTCATTTTCGCGATGTTCTTGTCTTCCGGAAAAAGACTGCCGTGTCTGAGTGTGTGACCGAGAAACTCTATCTCTTCGTATCCTAGCAGGCACTTTGTCGGTCGGGCTGTTAGTCCGGTTTCCCTAAGTCGCTGAAGAACGGTAGAGAGAAGTCTTAAGTGGTCATCCCAGGTGTGGGTCGCGATTAAGATATCATCCATAAAGTGATGGAGTTCTTCTTCTTGAATGGGCGCGAGAAGCTGTTTCATCATGCGTGAGAAAATGCTTGGTGCGTTGTTCAGTCCAAACGGTAAGACATTGAACTCATAGTGGCCATCAGCTGTACTGAAGGCTAGATACGGTCTTAGGTGCTCTGGCACCGGTATCTGATAGTACCCTTTGCTTAGGTCTATTCGCGAAAAGTATTTTGCGTTATGCAATTTCGCGAACAGCTGTGCTGTGTCTGGTAGCGGTTCGGCTTGGAATTCCGTCACGGCATTTAGTCTGCGGTAGTCTATGCATAAGCGATGTTCTCCGCTTGGCTTGCGTAATAGGACTATTCCAGCGCTGTATGGGGAGGTTGAGGGGGAAATTATTCCTGCCTCTAATAGGGTGGCTATCTCCTGCTTGACAGCGGTTTGTTTGGCAAGAGGGATAGGGTACGGTTTTACTCGGACAGGGGTAGTGTCAGTCAAGGTCATTGTCACTTCAACTAACGGTGTCTGTCCAGGTATGTCCGTCAACACTGCTTGGTGTTGTGCAACTATCTCCATTATCTGTCTTTGTCTGTCTGTCGATAGTTTTGGGTTGATAGCTACGTCTCTGTACGTCTCGCTGCTTTTCAGCGGATACTCGATAGCTAAATCCTCTGTTGCTTCGACTTCTTCTGCTATAGACAAAGCCATTAAATGATCTGTGGATGTTGCGTCGTCGCGTAGGTGTTTGCGCTTTTCTGTGAGCGGCAGTGGGCCTACGATCTCTACTGCTACTCTGTGGGATGGGGTACCGGTTACGGGCGTTTCGCCTAGCGTTGCTGGGACTCCTATCTCTGGTTGGTCTATCTTCTGGCACTGGGGACAGGAGCGGACAAAGCGCGTAATGTCTCCTGTTATTCCCGGCCAATGATAGTGAGCGGTAATTCTCTGAATTGTTGCACTCACGCCCATGTGCCCGCTAAATGCAATGGCGTGTCCTACCTCTAGTACCTGTGGTCTATTTTTGGCAGGGACAACTAATTGAGAGTGGTCGTGGTCTGTCTGTCTGTACAGTAGTCCGTTTTTCTCAAAGAACTCTCCTTTCTTAGGTGGGTTATGCGCCTGAGGGAGTTTTTTGTAGCATTTAGCTAATGTGGGGTCAGCTAGTTGATCTGCCCTCATCTCGGCTGGTGCCGGATTAGCAGGGAGATTATCTGCAGCGTCCTGTCTGGTCTGTGCTCTAGTTTGGACTGATGCAACCACTTGAGGCGCAATCGGCGTCCCTAAATACACATATTTACACCCTAGTATGATGTCATACAAAGGTGCATCCATTACTGCCGCTTTTACTTTCCCTGACACATATCGGGAGTCTACATGGACTATCGCGATTGGTAAGGTGGAGGCGGGTATGGATCGATCAGGGCCTTGCAAAGTGACGGTCTCGTCGGTGATGTCCTCAGCCGCTACAAGAGTTCGACTGACGATTGCATCGTACCATAACCAGGTGTCGTATAGACATGACGCGGTTTTTCCGTTCACTTCAACTGTTTCACTGACTGGGGGTCGGGACTTATCTGAAGTCTCCAGTTCAACGGTACTAGTTTGACTTACAGCCACTGTGTGCGTTTGATTCGCTGTTCTACGGCAGTCAACGGTGTTATGGTTAGTCCTTTTGCAGTTAGAACAATATTTCCGGGGGTTTTGACCTTGACCGGGCGGTTTTACCGAGTTTTGGGTTTTCTTGTTATCCGAATTCTGCTGATTCTGATTAGACTGCTGTGTTTGTTGTGGGTGGAGTTTCTGGTTGTTTCCATCTCTGCTGGGTTTATCTGTTACCTTGCGTTTAGCTTCGTTTTCATGCGCGGTGGTGTAACGGTCCGCTAGTTTGATTAGATCAGCTAAGTTCTCGGCACCTTGTTCCGCGGTGAACATCCTAGTTTCTGGCGTCATCGATTCGCGTAACTGTTCGCTCAGGATTAACTCTGCTAGATCGGCGAATGTTTCTCCTAGGTTGGATAAGGCTAACCATTTACGCAAGTAGGTTTCCAATCTGTCTACAAACTGACTGTGAGTTTCACCTTTTTCTCTTCGCGAGTTGCGCAATTTTTTCCGGTAGGTTTCGGAGGTCAACTCGACCCAAATCAAGAGTGATTTCTTGAGAGCTGCGTAATCGTTACTTTGTCCTGTGGGCAATTTCGCATACACGTCGTAAGCTGTACCTCTCAATCCCTGAGCTAATTTGATATTCCATTTGCTAGAGTCAAGTTCAAATTCCTGTGCTAAGCGCTCGAACCGATCAAGATATGCATCTATCCTATCAACTTTCTCGTCAAATGGACTTAGAAAAAAATTCATGCCTGGAGTGATGGACGGAGGTTGGGGAGGGTTGTCAGATGAGATTGACAGTAGGCTAATATTCGGGTCAGTTGCCCGAGCTGCTATCAACTGGTCCCTTTCTTTTTCCCTTGCTTCAATTTCCATCTTTTTTAGACGTTCTGCCATATCTAATTCCATGCCTTTTAACTTTTCAGCAGCCTTGTCCGCACGATCTCTTTCTTCAGCTCTGGCTTTTTCTGCACAGATTCTTTCCTCAGCTCTGGCTTTTTCCTGCTCAGCTCTGAATTTTTCTAGTGTCTCCCACTCCGAGGTTATATACGTGAGTAAATCTTGCCCTGTCAAACCTAGTGCTTCCCCCTCCTGTCGGAATTCCCGGCGAATCGTAACGAAATCGGCCATTCTAGATTTCTAGATTTCCAGAGTCCAAAAGCAAGATAACCTAACTACTCTTAGTCACTCTAGTTTAACACAAGTACAATCAAGATATCCCTATGTAAGATGTTACCAGCAATCCACAACAATTTTCAATCAATGCATAAGAAACAATTATCTTACATCAATCAATACATACATGTGCATACAACAATCAATTCAATTCATGCAATTCAAAAAATCAAGAAAATGTTTTTCCCAATGTAACTCAGTCAACTCTCGGATTTTGTACTAGACCACTATTACGAATCCTAAGTGAGATAATGTTTTCTATTCGTTATTATCTTAGGTTACTCAAGATATAGATACAAAAATTTATTATCCCGGACGAGCCCCCATATGTGATGATATTCTGGGGAAGATACGTTTATCTTACTAGGGGGTAAGACTTATTGATAGGTGGGCGATGCGCTACCACTATCGATCGTTCTTTTACCAGAAGTCCTAAAGTGGTGTGAGAGACAGATCACGGTACTTTGGTCACATAAAATTTATATTTGTTCTCGGGAATTTTAGTATCATTTGGCTCAACTTGAGAACCGGTGATGACTAATCAAAAGACTAGATTATTATGTCTCAAGAGAAGAAAACTAATAACTACACAACAATACAAATAGAATGACACCAGTCGTATGTATGTAATTTCACTTTTTATATATTCAACACAAACTTTAACATTTCTGCATTAATCGGTAAATTAATAAGTAATATAGTTCCAAGTGCTGGGAAAATGTCTTAACAGGTTTCTTTCGTCATTTGCTACCTGCGGTTACGATTTTCACTCTTCGTAAGTTTCAAAGGTTCTAGTTTCTCGAGGGTATGACTCAGTTGTTGTGGGTGACTTAGCTAAGGCAAGTCGGGTCGCTCTTGAAGCTGTGGGGTTTGGACGTGGTCAGGTAGAATCGTGGTAGTTCTCCTTGGTTCCACGGGAGCGACGGTCAGGCGTTCGTCTCCACAAACGTGATGATCCCAGGTCCGACTTGTAGACTCTGGGACTCGTGAAATCGTCTTTTACGTCTCTAGCACCCTCTTGATGAGATGGAGATAGACGAACACTGCAGTTTGTTCCTTTTGGTAGACCCACACAGCTGAGCAGTTCTTTTGCGACTGATCAGTTGAGATTTGGTCCCCAAAGGTATGCAAAAGTTCCCAATAGTCTTCTGACCAATCGTTTTTAGCTCTTGTTTTCGATAATCTCGCCTCTACAGAATTATGGTTCTAATTTGAATAGTTCCTCCCCTTCTCTCGTGTCACTGGGCACGCATAATTACTTTTCAAGTGGTGTATCAGGGATAGAGTGAAGAACAGATGCAACAACGATAAGCGGTGCCTGTCCAGTACGGGTGACTTCATCTTGGTAACTTTTGGCTGGAGTGAGCTACTTAGTGTCTCATGGCGAAGACAACGCTATGGTTAGTTTTTGACTAAAGTATGCTATTTAGAATTCTTGGTCGCCAAGCCTGTTGATGGTATCGGTAGCTATTGGCGGTGTGACTGTTTCAAGGAAGTTAATTTGCCATGTGTGGGCTGCTTGTTGGCTAACTGTTGTATTAACGTCCAGTTTCGTTCGATGGTATCTCTGTTTCGCTAAGCTAATTTCCTACATGTTTGTCGTCAATATTTATGTTGTTACAAGCTTCACGCAGCCAGCAATGTTAACGTCAGCGACCAGACAATTCGCAACCGTCTACACGAGGCAAACCTGCGATCAAGACGACCAGCAGTACGGCCTTTGTTCACCCCAGCTCACCATGCTGCGCGTTTGGCCTGGGCTCGGCGTCATTTGGTGTGGACTAGGCAACATTAGTCAAGGGTGCTCTTTACAGACGAGTCTCAGTTCTCTTTGTCTTTCAACGACCGTCGAGTAAATGTTTGGAGGCGTCCACGGGAGAGTTTTGCTGATGCGACGGTGCGCGAGCATGACCGCTTTGGTGGTGGATATGTCATGATGTGGGGTGGCTTCGCATTAAACTTCAGAACACCCCTGCTCCAAATTCATGGCAACTTAAACGGTATTGGCTACAGGGATGACGTCCTACAACCTAGGGTTCTCCCAGCTCTGCGGGCCATTGGGGAAGGTGCCATACTACAGGACGATAATGCCAGACCCCACCGAGCGCGTATCGTCAATGACTTCCTGCAGCAACAGCACGTCATAAGGATGGATTGGCCGGCTCGATCACCCGATTGAAACCCATAGAACATCTGCGGGATGTCTTAGGTCGACAGACACGGGCAAACCTCCCTCCAGGAGCTAACCTTGGAGTTCTGGCCCAAGTTCTCCAGCAAGAGTGGTTGGCCATCCCAGGAAACATCTTCCATAACCTGATACGGTCCATGAGACAACGATGCCAAGACTGCATTGATGCAAACGGTGGCCACACCCGATACTGACTCTATCGATTTTTGATTTCTAAAGTTTTGATTTTGTAAATGAGGGGTATGTCCAGTTAAATTGAATTTAATCGAATTTTAAGCGACTGATAGCTAAAATCTTTTTTGTTATTGATGCAGAAATGATTGCAATAAAATATGATGAACTAATAAATTGAATTCGTGTTTCTGATTTAAAGAGAGACCCAAATGTCCAAGTGGCCTTTGTATTATTTTGAGTAGTATACTTAACTTTATTAACAGTGCCCAGACTCCAATAATCAGGGCACTCCAATAATCACCATTATTTCTTGTTTCGAGTTATAAAATTCAATTATGTATTTTCCTCTCCACCTCCTCCCCCTCTCCACACAAATAAATCCCTTTTCAATATACATTACTTTATATTATCTGCTTCTCGTTCATATTAAATTAAATTTTCAATTGTTCTTTTGATGTATTTAACATAAAATAAAAAGTCTTACCAGAAACTAAGGCGAACAATATGTAGCAGTAAAGAAACACCATTGTTGATGACGAGTCTTGAGCGAGATTTAAAGTCAAATGTTCAATCACATTCAATACTGTCACTAGTTTTGTATCTTATAACAGCTGCTTCTACTTTGATCTTCTGCAGGAAAGAAACTGTTACGTTGAAACGCGAATGGTAGTACGTCGGAAACGTGTACGATAGATCTAATCGTTTCATTTTGCAAAGTATTCAATAATGGAGTTTATTTACCTTTGATTTGAGTTTGCATTGTTGTTAGGAGTGGTTTTGTATAACGTTGATAATTTTCGTTGGTCGATATTATTGGAGAATTTTCGTGATCTGTCGATAGAAATTTCCCGATGGATATCGAAGGTCGTGAATGTTCCCGGAAGTAGAGGAAATAGGTATGACGTAAGTCAGTGATGACGATCTTTAGTTCGATTGGTGGCAGTACGTCATTTCTACCATGTACCAAATTGTTCCAGAAGAGAGAGAGGTTATTTAATCGTGTACCGAGTTGTTGTTAGAAGAGTTGCTGTGAAAGTTGTTGAGTTGAGTTGAGAATTGTATGCAGTTGTTGATGTATGCTGAATAAAAGTGGAAAACTTCATACGTCGACTTTGTGACTTGTATGCTGATTGAGCGGGCTGCGTGAATAAACGAATCTGAGTTACACAACTATCAGGAATTCAAGCATCGGGGCTGAATCAGATACTGATAAAGGAAAACACCAACATCGAATCGAGTGTAACATTTTGGGGGTCAAGCCGCGATTCACGCCATAGCCAAGGGTTCAACTGCTACAACAAGCGAGTCAACGTTACGAGAGGCAGTCATCGAGGGTAGCCGCCAACGAGTTGCGTCAAGAGGGGCCAACATACTGGGACTACATCACCGATAGGTTCGGGTTGACTGCAAGGGCGTGTAGTCGCCGAAGAGTTGCTTCGTGAGCGAACAACAGACCGGGACTACGTTGCTGCCGTAAGACTACGTCGAGGGACAGTCTCGGAGCTACATCGCCAGTGTTACAGAGAGCGGCGAGCGGACGTCGCGTCTACTTCAGCACAGGAGCGTGTACATCAACACCAGCTTGGTGCAGCGTCGCATACGACGAGGACAGCGGGGCCTGCGTCAGCGAAAGCGACTAGTGACAAGCATCAGCGCTACTGCAGAAAGCGTGCTGTTCTAGAACAGTCTAGAAAGGTACAGCACAGTCAAGAACTTTCCAGAAAAAGAACTTTCCAGAAAAAGAACTTTCCAGAAAAAGAACTTTCTAGAAAAAGAACTTTCCAGAAGCATCAAGATGGCTGACTTCTGGCAGAAAGGGATTCAACTGAATCTAAAAGGGAAACAGTTGACGGAGTACGTCAAGTCCCAGGAGAGAATACAAGAACGAGAACTAGAAGAGCAGCGTCGCCGTGAAGAAAGAGAACTAGAAGAGCAGCGTCGCCGTGAAGAAAGAGAACTAGAAGAGCGGCGTCAAGAAAAAGAAGAGCAACGACGTCGAGAAGAAAGAGAGTTCGAAGCGCAGCGTCGCCGAAAAGAAAGAGAGATGGACGAGAGACAATTAGAGGCTGAGCGTCAGTACCAGCTAGAGTTGGCGCGTATCCAAAACAATCAGCATGCGCCACAAGTCATCAGCGACCACATGGCTCCAAAATTGCCAGCGTTTGTCGACGGGAAGGACCAGATCGACAGTTATTTGGCGAGATTTGAAAGGTTTGCCAAAAGCTCTAACTGGCAACCTCAAGACTGGGCGATTCGACTAAGTGCACTTCTTACGGGGCAAGCACTCGACGTCTACACCAGATTGTCGGACGATGACGCTAAAGACTACGACGTCTTGAAAGAGGCCCTATTGCAGTGCTACAACTTTACAGAGAAGGGCTACCGTAAACGCTTCCGTGAATGCCGGCCCAAGTCAGACGAAACGCCAAAGCAGTTTGTGGAACGCCTGTCGTCATATCTACACAAGTGGGTGGAGTTATCAGGCGAAAGGAAGTCTTACGACAGTCTCCATGACCTGATCGTGAAGGAACAATTTCTCAATGCCTGTCACAAGGACCTAGCGACCCACTTAGAAGAACAAAAGCTGCAGACGCTTAAAGATGTGACTGAGGCTGCTGAAAGATATCTTATCGCTCATGGGAAAACCATGGGGCCACCCAGCGCGACGAAACATTTTCAGAAGACTGCAAACCATGGGAACCAGATCCAAGGGAGCCAGACGAGCCAGAGACAGACGGACTCCACGCCTCCTCCTAGGGAAGGGCATTCAAGAGGCTGTTTCACCTGCAACGCTACAGACCACAGGGCGGCTAATTGTCCTCAAAACAAAAGTAGCGGACAGCGGAGCAGTACGGACAATTCAGCGGCGGGCAACCGGCAGAGGCGGTTCTCCAATCAACGGCAAAACAGTAGATCTGACCATCAAGTGTGCGGCGGGAGCGTCATTCTTCCGAGTGAGACCAAGCGCACAGCTACCCCTGCCGACGTGCAAGAGTGCATGACCGATGGCCAACTTCTCCTTGCCAACGGAAAATCCATCCCCGTCGTCGCCAGCGCAGCTGTGACCGTCCAGAACATGCCTGTTTTAAAGGGACGCGTCGGAAATCATGAAGTGACTGTCTTAAGGGACTCTGGCTGTAGTGGGGTCATCGTCAGAGAAGACCTAATCGCTAAAGAACAGTTCACTGGCGATTCAAAATGGACACTTATGGCCGACAGCAAATGTTTGAAAGCGCCAGTTGCGAAGATTCATGTCAACACCCCTTTCTACATAGGCGAAGTCGAAGCGGTTTGCCTGAAGAAGCCGCTGTATGATTTGATGATCGGGAATATCGACGGCGCGAGACGACCCGACGACCCCGATCCAGAGTGGAGTCCTGCCTCAACCCAAGGCGTCGAAGTTGTGGAGGAGGATCCATTGCCGTTTCCCGATGGAGACCTTACAGAGCTGCTACGGGACAATGTGGTTACTCCGGCTCAGCCCTGCCGACCAGAGATCGTCGGTGCTGTTACTACCAGGGCCCAGGCCAAGAGAGACAAGATGTCTACGCCACTGAAGGTCGCCGACAACTCCAAAGCTGCCATCGTGGACAGAGATAAGCTGATCCAGCTCCAGGAAGCTGATAGCACTTTAAACAAGTACAGGAACCGCCAAGACCACGTGACCAAAGGCAGTGGTACGGTCTATTTTGAGGTGAAGGCCAAGATCCTGTACCGAATCTTCCAGCACCCGAGGGTCAACGGAGGGAAACCACTACGTCAAGTCTTGGTACCGTTACCTCTAAGGCGCCAGGTGATGGAAGTATCGCATGACTCAATCATGGGAGGTCACCTGGGTATCAAGAAGACGTCGGATAGAATCCAGGCGGTATTCTACTGGCCAGGACTTCATGCGGACGTCAGCCGTTTCTGCCGATCGTGTGACATTTGCCAGAAGACCATACCTCGAGGAAGGGTCCCTAAAGTGCCAATGCAGAGAATGCCTTTGATCGACCGACCTTTCAAGAGGGTGGCCTTAGACTTAATCGGCGAAATAAGACCTCCGAGTGAAGAAGGTCATCGATGGGTACTGACTTTAGTGGACTATGCGACTCGGTACCCAGAAGCAGTGCCACTGAAGAAGATTGACACTGAAACTGTAGCAGAGGCACTGGTGGACATGTTCAGTAGACTTGGAGTGCCTGAAGAAATTCTGACAGACCTCGGGACGCAGTTCGTCTCTGACTGCATGAAGGAGGTCAACAGACTGCTGAGCATCCGGCATTTGACTACGACACCCTACCATCCAATGTGCAACGGGCTTGTCGAAAAGTTCAATGCTACGCTGAAGTCCACCCTGAAGAAACTGTGCAGCGAGCAGCCCAGACAATGGCATCGCTACATCAACGCCTTACTTTTCGCCTACAGAGAAGTACCGCAGGAGTCCACCGGCTTTTCTCCGTTCGAGCTGCTGTACGGAAGAACCATCAGAGGGCCGATGCACATCCTAAAAGAACTGTGGACGAAAGAAGTAGAGACCCCAGAGGTGAAGAACAGCTACCAGTACGTGTTTGAGCTACGGGAGAAGCTGGAGCAGACTCTCGAGATAGCCAGAGAAAACCTGAAGAAGTCCCAGGACTGTGGAAAGCACTATTATGATCGTAGGGCTGTGAACAGGAAGTTTAAACCTGGCAACAAAGTGCTGGTGCTGCTACCTACTGATCATAATAAGTTGCTGATGCAGTGGAAAGGCCCGTACGAAGTGGAGACCGTGGTGGGAATCAACGACTACAAGGTGAAGGTCGGCCAGCATTCCAAGATATACCACGCCAACCTCCTTAAGCTGTACGTGGAAAGGCCATCAGAGACTGTGCACGCAGCCACAGCAGCTGTGACCGACGACAGCTTTGACAGCGAAGAACTGTTGGAACTGGGAGACTTCCACAGCAAAGAAGGCATCGATGATGTTAAGCTAGGACCAAGCTTGACGGAAGGTCAAAAGATGGAGCTCAAGGACCTTATGGGCGAGTTTCCCCATAACTTCAATGATGTCCCAGGCTCTACGACTTTGGTCGAACATGAAGTCCACACCCAGACCTTGAGGGAGCTGTTCCATCGTCCCGCAGAAGCTAACCTGACCGTGAGACCCAGCGAATGCATTCTGGGAGCTGACAACGTCGACTGCGTCGGACATCCGACGGAAGAAGGAGACAACGGAGGACGCACTGATTCCAGGGAAGCCCACGTGATCATCGTCTTTGACCCTGGGCCGATGACGACCGCAACTAACGAGGGCGTCGTTTCCTTGCGGATGAAAGAACATTGACTGTGTTGGTGAACTAAGAACATTGGTAATATCTAGACAGGCTTGAAGATGAAAAACATTGACTCTGTGTGAATGAACTGTGAACATTGACAGTATCCAGAAAGACTTGCAGATGAGAAACTTTGCGTGAATGAGCTGAGAACATTGACAGTGTTCAGACAGTCTGAAATAAGTTTTAATTCTGAACTTTGTTTGTGCATTACGTTTCAACATTGTTGAAAGAAATTAGGTAAATTTCTTCTTGAGTGGGGGGTTATGTTACGTTGAAACGCGAATGGTAGTACGTCGGAAACGTGTACGATAGATCTAATCGTTTCATTTTGCAAAGTATTCAATAATGGAGTTTATTTACCTTTGATTTGAGTTTGCATTGTTGTTAGGAGTGGTTTTGTATAACGTTGATAATTTTCGTTGGTCGATATTATTGGAGAATTTTCGTGATCTGTCGATAGAAATTTCCCGATGGATATCGAAGGTCGTGAATGTTCCCGGAAGTAGAGGAAATAGGTATGACGTAAGTCAGTGATGACGATCTTTAGTTCGATTGGTGGCAGTACGTCATTTCTACCATGTACCAAATTGTTCCAGAAGAGAGAGAGGTTATTTAATCGTGTGCCGAGTTGTTGTTAGAAGAGTTGCTGTGAAAGTTGTTGAGTTGAGTTGAGAATTGTATGCAGTTGTTGATGTATGCTGAATAAAAGTGGAAAACTTCATACGTCGACTTTGTGACTTGTATGCTGATTGAGCGGGCTGCGTGAATAAACGAATCTGAGTTACACAACTATCAGGAATTCAAGCATCGGGGCTGAATCAGATACTGATAAAGGAAAACACCAACATCGAATCGAGTGTAACAGAAACGAATACGGCAACTATACAGCTAGCAAAGGTAGATTGCTTTTTAATATATTGACGAGATAATAACTAGAATATACTGGTTTTTGTCATATACTGATCACGTGCAAACTGGTCCAAAATAGAGGTAGGCTACAATGTTGCAAGCATAGAAACAAGATGGCAAGTCATTCAAAAGTATTTCCAGATACTCGATCACACACATAACTGACAACGAGCTTTCACAATTTTTTTTTTTACTTTCGAGGGCAGTGTTGTGATTTGACTTTATCCTACTGAAGCAACATGAAAACATGGAATGGTAGGCCACTATCCAAACTATTTGAAACTGCAAGCAAAAAATTATAAAAATTGGCTTAGCCAATACAGTGCAAAACGTGTTTAGTAAATGGTGGAGCAACACGCTTAACAGAAGTTATAAGTATCCGCAAATAAAAAAAAGAATTTTGGACGTTATTGTTGAGACAAAGCAAAATGGGTATTTTGAACAAAACAGCGAAATTCTGAGTGAAGGACCAACTGACCGACAACCTGACTGATATTAAAGGATGTCCCGTGATTTGAATTACCTGTATACCCAAACTAAACAAAATCTTTTCAGCCATTTTTGAAATATTGAGCAAAACCTGTTTAGCAACAAAAATTAATCCAATGACCTTGACCATTACAACACAGCAAATATGATTGTACTAGATACAGGCCATTAATCTAGGTATGTTCCTATGAAGCTTGGTCGAAGTCCGTTCAGTACGTGGTTCTTGAGATATGGCTTCCAACAGAACGATTGACTGACATTTGGCTCATTCAGATAAGTCTGGAAATACACAAATACAAAGTCAGGTGCTCATGAATTGGCGACACTGATAACTCTTATCTAATCATCTTTACTGGAAAACAAACTGTTGGGCACATGACTGAAACATACCACAACAAAACACTTCCTTGTCCAGGTAAGGTGGGTCAAGCACACTAAAGACTAAACAGGGATATACACCAATTTCAATTTCTTGCTGCATTTTTCGACGTCAAAAAAGCATATGACAGTGTGTGGCATGCAAGATTGTTATATAAATTAAAAAATATTGGAATAAGTGGTCATATGTATAATTATATAAAAAATTATTTAAATGGTAGATCTATATGTACACGAGTAGGAAACACTTATTCATCTTATCATAACATTGACATGGGAATTCTTCAGGGCTCTATAATCGCTCCATTATTGTTTTCAATACTTATTCACGATCTTCCCATGGTTATTTCTAATGAAATAAATGTTGTTCAGTACGCTGATGATATTGCCATGTGGATTAATACATATCTTCGAAAACATACTAAACAGAGAGTAATAACACATGTACAAAAACTGTTTCAAGAAGAACTGAAAAATCTTAATTTATTTATGAGAAAAAATGGTCTGGAATTGTCATCTGAAAAAACGTTTTTAATGCTTTTTAATAATGGTATTAATCCTAAATGTTTACCTGTTTTGAAATTAAATGATGAGATTCTTATATATAAGAAACAGGTTAAATTTCTTGGTGTTCAGCTAACTTCTAAATTAAAGTGGAAATTACACATTGAACATTTAATAACAAAGGCAAGAAAATCCCTAAATTTATTAAAAATTATTAGTGTACAAAATTGGGGTCAGGATACCAAATCCCTCTTACATTTAGCAATATCACTAGTCCGTTCAAAGCTTGTTTATGGTCAGGAGGTGTACTTTTCATCAAACAATACATTATTAAATAAATTACAAAGCATCGACAGTAGAGCTATTAAAGTTGCATTAGGTGTTCCAGTTCATGCTAATACAATTAAAACATACCAAGAAGCTGGAATATTACCGTTAAACCAACAACGTCACATAGCTACTTCAAAATATGTACTAAGATGTTTATCTGTCCCTAATTCAGTACAAGAAGAAATTTTTATAGATGCAGAAGATTATCCCAAAAGAACTAAACATATTAATTATTTGCAGCCAATTAAGAACTATACAAAAGATCTTTTTCAAAAGTGTAACATTGATATCACAGCAATTCCTGTTATGCCACTAATATCACCTATTCCACCATGGGAGCACAGAAATGCAAATTTTAACATTGATTATAGTGTAACTAAAAAAGATGATAACACTAATCTCTTAGTTACTGAGGTAAAAGAGCATATTGAAAATAATTATTTAAACCATTTGAAGATTTTTACAGATGGTTCGGTGTTAGATTCTTTAGATAGTGGATCGGCTTTTATCAATCCTGCATTAAATGTAAGACACTCGTATTATCTAGGAAAGGGGTTTTCTATCTTTACGAGTGAGCTTTATGCTATTATAATGGCTCTCAACTACATTATGACTTTACCGTTAGAGCTTTTTGGTTTACTGATTTGTGTCGATTCAAAAGCGGTTTTGTATGCTTTAAAACAGGGTAATTCCAAAGTAAGAAATGAATTCATATATGAAATTAAACATATGATCCATTGTATATTCTCTAGAGGCATAGTTGTTGATTTCTGTTGGGTTCCAGCACATTGTGGAATTCTTTGGAACGAAGTGTGTGACAAGTTAGCCAAAGAGGGAGCACTAAGATCATTAGATTCCATTTCTGTCAACAATTTGAGTTTGTGTTGTCCTGAAATGTATTCCTTATTAGAAAAAGTAGTATGTCAAGATACTAGCATTAAAAAGGTTACTATACCAAACTGTTCACGACAGTTGTCAAAATTAATATACAAGTTAAGAATGAACTCATGGAATACTAAATATTCAGCAGATATTCAGTGTATGTGTGGCAAAAATATATCAGTTTACCATATTTTATTAGAATGTCCAGTTTTAAATGCACTGTATGAAAACCAAGGACATCATTTGACTGAATATGGGCATTCTTTAGATGATGTATTACATCATTCACAGATAACAGCAGTTGTGAAAATTATTGCAATGACTCCTATTGGTAGACTTTTATAGTTTGGTGTTAAATCCCTCTTCCCATTTCATTCCATTTTGTTATAAGGTTCTTAATTGTGATTTGATTATATTGTTGTTGTTATTAATTAATGTCTAATATCACCTGAATGTGTGAATAGACAATAAATTAAATATTGATTGATTGACACCAATTTCACAACTGTATGGCGGTGCTTTCTGAAATGGCTTTCAAGGCCACTGAGTATTCCAGTTTAATTCTTGACTTGTTTCAATACCAACACTTTTGAAAACTACTTCATCATCATCATCATCATCATCATCATCATCATCATCATCATCATCATCATCATCATCATCATCATCATCATCATCATCACCATCATCATCATCATCATCATCATCATGTCCCTCTTGCTCGCTCGCCCGCCCCAGCTAAGCCATGTACAACTTCTTCACTGCTATGCAAAGAGATCAGATACAAACGTAACACAACACAATAATATAATACAACTGTTAATATCTGACAAAAGGACAGACACCAAATAAAATGTATTTGCTATTAGTATGTATAGTGTATTTATTTTTTCTCATAAAAATTGAACCAACATACCAACAACATATTTTTAACATATCTAGTTATCCACACTGCATGCTAACCGATAAAACAGGAATGTGAACTAATTATCAACAACTATACATGTAAAGTAAGTTTAACAACCTGATAAATCTTCATTGAAAAAAAAAGGATTATGGAGGGTATCTTTTAATTAGGACTCAAAATAATGTTTTGTTAGGACGTGAAATGCAATCAGAAACACAACTTGCAGGCTAGGCACTAAGACTTGAAAGAAAAATATTTGCATAACAAATTTTAAGATTAAAAAATGAGAGCTATGGATCTATCCATGGAAGATTTCATGAAAGGAACCGTTATCTTAAACAACTGATGACCCCAGCACAAGTTGCAGGCATATGTTTTGCATTAAACCAAATTTATGTGCGACAACATCCTCTAATTGAGAACAATAAAATAATTTACCTAATACACTTTTCATTGAAATACAAGAACCAAAAAAAAAATAATTAAAAATAAGGTAAAAAAATAAGGATGTGGCTAGTAGCCCTTGGAAGATGACATAGTTTCAAGAAAAAGAGCTGTAATTTCTTGCTAAAATTGATGGAATCAAAATGAAGGTGTTGCACTATGACAAGCAAGGATCTAAAAACATAGCTGAGACTCGCCCGAGTACCTCTCAAGCTGTGTGGCTTGGAATAAAACATAGGTGGGATCCAAGACTATATGTAAGGTCTCTGGCGGGATTACAACCTCTTATCGAGACCAATCTCCATGATCAGAAATGAAGGTTACATTACATTACATTACATAATTGTTGCTTTAGGTCCAGCGGACTCTTCCGAGCCAAATCAGGACCGGACAACCCCCAATCCGCATAAAAGATCTGCTGAAACAACCCTAGTGGGAAAACTGAATGCCCTCCACCAGCCAGACACTTTACAATAAAGACATCCCACGCAGGGGACGGCTGAGGCTTCACCCCAACTTATCGAACCCCCGTTTACAAAAACAAAATAGAATACAAACATCATTATAAATTATCAACAAAACACATACATATAAAATGCCTACATTGCTAAATAATAACATCATACGAAGCCCTAGTGACCACCTGGCAGAAAGCGTCCAATACTCCCAAGCTGATCCAACAGACCTCATACACAAACAAGGAGTCTTGTCCCGGAAGAGTTTTCAAGAAAAAAGGTAGGAGACTGGTCTAGCGAAGAAGACGATAGTATAGCAGATTGATAGAACAGAGCAGGAATGAGAAAGAGCAAATGAGAAAGACAGCGACAGTGGGAATTTAAAGCACTAAATTTCCAGAAAGTGGGGATACTATTTATACTGAAACCCCCGGCACTCCAACGGGGGTCAAAATGAAGGTTAAATACAAATCAAATGTTCAATGATGTCTATTCAAAATTTTGTAAGACCAAGTGTTTTAATATGAACTGAAGATTTATACATAACCTGCATGCCACTACTGACATATTTCACAATGCAAAAGGTGCATGCAGCATAAGCTAATTTTGTCCAACACATTATAACAAACAACGAATTAAAGTTAAATAATTTGCAAAAAGTGAATGAATGAACAGTTAATTCATTATTATTCAAACAACGAAAGTAACCCAACTTCAATTAGTTTAACAAACAATAATTAATTTTTTTTAAAATCATAATAAAACGCAAAATAAAATCCAAACTTGGCAAGCAGTTGAAGAAATCAATTATTAGAACCAACAGAAGGAAACAAGGTTATGAATTTCAAAACAACAAAAAGACAATTTTTTATTATAATGTTTTTTTTTGCCCTTGTTAAAATACTGAAATCTGCAATATATTACATTTTTAAAATACAAAACAACCCACAATAGTATTCCATCTGTTACCTATCCTATCCTATCCTGTCCCATAACCCGAAGGTCGTAGGGGCACCACAGATGATCGCTTAACCAGCATACTCCATCTTTCTCTGTCCTCAGCAGCCCTCATGGCTTCGCTCAGTGTCAAACCAGTCCATTCTCGAATGTTGTCCTCCCACCTCTTTTTCGGTCTCCCCCTTCTTCTACCTCCTTGCACTGTGCCTTGCAGAATGGTCTTTGCAAGGCCTGATGATCTGGTGACGTGGCCATACAATCGGAGTTTCCGTTTCTTCACCACTGTGAGCAGGTCATCGTGTTGTCCAATGGCTTGTGTGATGCTCTGTTGGACTTCAACGTTGGTGATGTGTTGGGTATAGGAAATGCACAGAAGTCTTCTGTAGCACCTCATCTCCATGCTTTGTATTCTTCGTTGGAGATCTGCTGTGAGGGTCCATGCTTCGCAAGCATATAGGAAGATGGAGATGACCAGAGAGCGCAGCAGTCTTACTTTGGAATGTAGACTGATGGTTCTGTCTTTCCAAATGGGCTTCAACCTTGTCAGGGCAGCAGTTATTTGTGCGATCCTGGAGAGGACTTCCTGTCGAGACCCATTGTCTGACACAATGGCTCCTAAATATTTGAAGCTGTGCACTGTGTTGAGGGATTGGCCTTGTACTTTGATGTCCGTGTTGATGCCATTGGTATTGTTGGTCATCATTTTGGTCTTATCTGCACTTATTTCCATTCCATAAGCTCTGGAGGTGGTGTCAAGCCTCTGTACAAGCTGTTCAAGTTCTTGTTCCTCTCCAGCCAATCCATCAATATCATCCGCAAAACGAAGATTGGAGATTGCTCTGCCCCCTATGCTGACTGTGCCTTCGTGATCTGCAAGAGCATCTGACATGATGCGCTCTAGGAAGATGTTGAAGAGTGTTGGGGAGAGTAGGCATCCTTGACGCACACCGATTGTTGTTCTGAACCAGTTCCCGATGACGCTGTTATGGAGGACTGCACTGGTAGCCTTGTCATACAGGCTTTTGATGACTTCTATAATTTTAGGGCTGATGTTGTACACTTTCATGGTTGCCCATAGAGCTGCATGCCAGACTCGGTCAAATGCCTTCTTGAAGTCTATGAACACATGATATAGATGTTGTTGGTGCTGTAGGTATTTCTCACAGATTATTCTGAGGTTGAAAATCTGTTCAGTGGTACTTCGCCCTGCCATGAATCCTGCTTGTTCTTCAGCTATGATTTGTTCAGCTTGTGGTTTCAACCTGTTGAGTATTATTTTCAGGAGGACCTTGCTGGGATGGCTGATGAGGCTGATGGTGCGGTAATTTTCACACTCCTGAAGGTTACCTTTTTTGGGAAGAGTGATGACAAGCGACTGGGTCCATGGTGTAGGCCATTCCCCACTCTGCCAGATCTTGTTACAGATAATGGTGAGAGCATCAGTCATCGCTTCTCCTCCTGCTTGTAGCAGTTCCGCTGGTATGTTGTCCACTCCCGCTGACTTCCCTTTCTTCAGCGATTGCACTGCTGCCTCAACTTCTTCCCGGAGAATTGGGAGGATTTCTTCTTCTTCTCTGCTCTCGGGACATGCTAGAACTGATGGGTCTCCATTTGGTGTATGGTTGTAAAGGTCAGAGCAGTACTCTGTCCATCTGTCCAAGACTTCTTGTTCTTCTGTAAGGCAAATGCCAGACTTGCTTTGGATAGTGGAGACTTTGGGCTGTTTAACACTTGTCAGCCGCTTCCAATATATAGTTGAAACAGACTGTTAAAATATCACAATACAAACAGATAAGGACGGATAATGACAATGGAAGGGGACAGCTGCGCTTGTGGTCATTGATATGCTATGGAGAGTGTGTGAGCACTGATTTACACAATCGCATAGTGAAATTCAACCATCAAGCCTCTTGAATGACTATTTTTTACACTCGTTCTCCAAAACTACCGAAAATAAGGGTTTCACATAGAACTTGATATAAAATGTATGCCCTCTGTGAATGCATGTTTCCCATAGCATTCACCGAAGATGGACGGTGTAGTAGGTGTGGAATGTAAAGTGTACCATGGTTGTAGCAGTTTGTCATACCAGGGTACATAGCATACAGCAAAAACCTTATGCAACATCAGGTCTACACTATCTAGGTGTTTAAACCACATACCAGTGTACATAGCATACAGAAAAATCCCTATGCAACGACAGGTCTACACTATCTGGGTGTTTAAACCACATACCAGTGTACATAGCATACAGCAAAATCCCTATGCAACGACAGGTCTACACTATCTGGGTGTTTAAACCACATACCAGTGTACATAGCATACAGCAAAAACCCTATGCAACAACAGGTCTACACTATCTGGGTGTTTAAACCACATACCAGTGTACATAGCATACAGCAAAAACCCTATGCAACAACAGGTCTACACTATCTAGGTGTTTAAACCACATACCAGTGTACATAGCATACAGCAAAAACCCTATGCAACAACAGGTCTACACTATCTAGGTGTTTAAACCACATACCAGTGTACATAGCATACAGCAAAAACCCTATGCAACAACAGGTCTACACTATCTGGGTGTTTAAACCACATACCAGTGTACATAGCATACAGCAAAAACCCTATGCTACAACAGGTCTACATTATCTCGGTGTTTAAACCACATACCAGTGTACATAGCATACAGCAAAAACCCTATGCTACAACAGGTCTACACTATCTAGGTGTTTAAACCACATACCAGTGTACATAGCATACAGCAAAAACCCTATGCTACAACAGGTCTACACTATCTAGGCGTTTAAACCACATACCAGTGTACATAGCATACAGCAAAAACCCTATACAACAACAGGTTTACACTATCTAGGTGTTTAAACCACATACCAGGGTACATAGCATACAGCAAAAACCCTAAGCAACAACAGGTCTACACTATCTAGGTGTTTAAACCACATACCAGGGTACATAGCATACAGCAAAAACCCTAAGCAACAACAGGTCTACACTATCTAGGTGTTTAAACCACATACCAGGGTACATAGCATACAGCAAAAACCCTAAGCAACAACAGGCCTACACTATGTAGGTGTTTAAACCACATACCAGGGTACATAGCATACAGCAAAAACCCTATGCAACAACAGGTCTACACTATCTAGGTGTTTAAACCACATACCAGTGTACATAGCATACAGCAAAAACCCTATGCAACAACAGGTCTACACTATCTGGGTGTTTAAACCACATACCAGGGTACATAGCATACAGCAAAAACCCTAAGCAACAACAGGTCTACACTATGTAGGTGTTTAAACCACATACCAGGGTACATAGCATACAGCAAAAACCCTAAGCAACAACAGGTCTACACTATGTAGGTGTTTAAACCACATACCAGGGTACATAGCATACAGCAAAAACCCTATGCAACAACAGGTCTACACTATCTAGGTGTTTAAACCACATACCAGTGTACATAGCATACAGCAAAAACCCTATGCAACAACAGGTCTACACTATCTGGGTGTTTAAACCACATACCAGGGTACATAGCATACAGCAAAAACCCTAAGCAACAACAGGTCTACACTATGTAGGTGTTTAAACCACATACCAGGGTACATAGCATACAGCAAAAACCCTATGCAACAACAGGTCTACACTATCTGGGTGTTTAAACCACATACCAGTGTACATAGCATACAGCAAAAACCCTATGCAACAACAGGTCTACACTATCTGGGTGTTTAAACCACATACCAGGGTACATAGCATACAGCAAAAACCCTAAGCAACAACAGGTCTACACTATCTAGGTGTTTAAACCACATACCAGTGTACATAGCATACAGCAAAAACCCTATGCAACAACAGGTCTACACTATCTGGGTGTTTAAACCACATACCAGGGTACATAGCATACAGCAAAAACCCTAAGCAACAACAGGTCTACACTATCTGGGTGTTTAAACCACATACCAGTGTACATAGCATACAGCAAAAACCCTATGCAACAACAGGTCTACACTATCTGGGTGTTTAAACCACATACCAGGGTACATAGCATACAGCAAAAACCCTAAGCAACAACAGGTCTACACTATCTGGGTGTTTAAACCACATACCAGTGTACATAGCATACAGCAAAATCCCTATGCAACAACAGGTCTACACTATCTGGGTGTTTAAACCACATACCAGGGTACATAGCATACAGCAAAAACCCTAAGCAACAACAGGTCTACACTATCTGGGCGTTTAAACCACACCTAGTAGTACATCAAGTCAATAGGCCAGATTCCACTACACACAGGCGACCTAGACTAGCTCAGTGTCAGAGATTTATCAAACACATGCTGTGTGTAAGCATACACCCGCAACAGCCTGACACTCAGACCTGGGTCTCTCTCTCTCTCTCTCTCTCTCTCTCTCTCTCTCTCTCTCTCTCTCTCTGTTGCCTCTTCACGCACACATATGAACATGCAACACACATTTTATTTTGCCTTTCATTTCTAGAATTTTTTTTCTTCTTCTGAAAACAAAAATAGTCATTCATTATATAATTTATGTAAAATGAAGAGTCTGTGACATTCACGAACACTCTTTTTCACGCGTTTTAAGTCTAGCGATTACAACATTTCACAATCAAAGTGCTAACTTTGTCTTTATATATATAAAAAAAAATTAAACACGGAAATCGGATTTCTAGGTCATACAAACACACGTACAACCACACACACTATAAGGACTCTCTCTCTCTTAAGAAAAAAGCACACATGCACTTCAGATCTCTCTCTCTCTCGTGCGCGTGCACACACACTCACACACAAACACACACTCTCTCTCACGCAAACACCAAACCCCTGTACATCCTCGCCCCCATCGCCTCTACACTCCTCCACCCACCACCCTACACACAATTCACACATAATAATTATAGAAACTTTCGCTCTGTTGATTGTCGCGCAGTATCGTATAAGAAGAAAAATGAGGAACATTCCTGTTTCATTTATTAGCTACTGACTCCTGCAGTGTAGCATTACTGTCACGTTCATGCGTATATGAAAGGCACGCCTTTATCACAAGAAGGCACGGATCTGTTTTCGCTGCTGCTAATAATCATTTAGAATACTGCGCATGCACCCTTCAGTATTGGGATGTGAGAGGAATGGAGTGCTGTCTCACAGGCGCTTGTATCTGGGAAGCGCTTCTGTGTTGTCTATATACTGGGAATAAAACAAAAGACTGCTAGCATTCAAACTTTACAATATTAATTAGAAAAAAACGGGTACATAAACCAAAACTTTGGACAAAAGCAAGACAAAACAAGCGCACCTTGTCCAGCTAAGCTCAGCCAAAGAGTTTATTATTTTTATACTAAACTCTTTGGCTCAGCTTCGCGCAGGCGGGCCAGACTGTCATGAACTGGCTAGTTTTAACTCTGCCCAGTGACTATTCAGCCTTGTGTAGTCTTTGTAACAGTAGAGAGAGGAGTGTATTACACAGCAGCAATTAAGGAACACAGCCGGCCACACACGGCGAGCCAGCCACACACAGCGTAGTGAGCCAGCACTTGAGCTTTGAATCTGACCATTTTAACCAATGAGAGTTCAGGCAAGCGGGTAGAGCAGTTCTGACTGTGTCAGAACCTACACACAGTTTGAATCAGTCGTGTGTGAGACGAGGAAGAGTCAACATCTAAATAGCTAGCAGAGAAATCTCTTCACTCATAGACCAGGAAGCAGGACTTTAGAATCTCAGAAATCTATCAAGTCATCACGGGCCTGAACTTGTCAAACAGGTAAATGAACACCCTTCTGTTTCATCGTGATATATTTATATGATTGTGGAAATTATGTTTGTGGAAATTGCTATGCATAAATGTGAATTGTTAATCCGAATTTGCGTGACCCTGTGGAAAAGCCGAACACGTGGCGAAACACGACCGGTTGCGCCGCCATGTTGCATACCATACGGAACCACTGTTGTTTAACTTATATGTATGTTTGCAGACCAGTGGCTGTACCACTGAATGTTTATATTATTATTAATTCTGTATGTGTATAATTAGCCACGATTTATATTTATGTATGTATAGGAATTTAGAGTTGAGATTCCAGTGGACCCCGGAAGTAGCAGAATGTTCGTCGCTTATGTATAGAGATGTGGAGCTATCACTGAGGGCTACTTTGGCTTTCAGTGAGACGCTCTGCACAAACCGATTATTCAGGGTTGTGCAGAATTTCGTCTCTTATATTACAGACGAGCAGGCGAGCTATCCTGTGCGTCCCACTCCACAGAAACGACGAGTTGGTTGAGGAGCCTCTACCGCACAAGTCGGACAGAGCTACCCGGAAAAACACCCTGTCAGACCCCACAGCGTGGCAAGGGAACCCAACTACACAACGACACAGGTGGACCAGAAGCTACCTCACAGAAGGACTTCGCATGCACCATCTAGCATTTAAGTGCAAAAACAAAGGTGCACTTAAACTGATCGAAACAGGACCACAGTAGTCCAACTCTTCAGAAACTGTAAAACGGACCACAGTAGTCCAAATCTACATGAAATATAATAGCAAGTGCCCGAGGAAGATATAACAGCTGCCTAGACTATCAGCGATCGAACTATTAGCAGTGACAGAGACTTTTTAAGTTAGATTAGTACTTAGAGAATCTTGTATAGAGTAGAAGAAATAAATGTGTGATTTTAACTGTTATCAAGTGGCTGGACTACATATGATTCATAGCCGTGTGAAAGCTAGTGTGACAATAATCTTTTACCATTTTATCTATCTATCTCTGTACCCCAACCTTAACACAGAACGAGCTAAACAAATAAATTTATTAAAGTAATTCATAGGGTGACTTACTAGCAGTTCCCACCGAATAAACGTGAGGGTCCATAATTCCATTGTGCAGAGCCCATAAACCCCACGTGACACAGACACTCCTCTCACAACATCCCCATACGGACGTCTGTGGAACTGCTGGACGCTTGTAGCAGGATACTCCGAATATGTAACTTCATTTTGCCTGACTACAAAATTCAAAGAAATCCGGCTGTCAACCACCGGCTGAGCCAACTACTGACGAGTTTCGGGAAATCGCCTACTCTAATATCAGCTTTCTCAATTGCCTTAAGGGTTGTTGGGTTAAGTCGGAGCAGGGAGATAGGACGGCGGTAGGAGAAGAAGTGGAAAAGGCAATAAGCTTACTAAGCAGGAATATTTTACATTCAAGCAAATAGGAAGCGAACACAACGACAGTTTGATGACTTTATATTTTAATATTATTTTTTTAAATTTCATATGTATAGTAAAGTTTTAGTTTTAATCTTTTTAATAATATAATATGTATGGGTACAATGCTTTCAATGCTTTGTGGTTATAGGAGGAGTATGTATGATAGTAGTGGAGAGGGGGGTAAGTTGGAGGAAAGAACGGGGGAGGGGGGGGGGGTTTAAACAGGCCGTGAAGCCTTTTTAAATGCCCCTCCCTCAACTTGGCAATAACTCAGTGGGTCTGTTGAGCATGTCATTTTCCTAAGCATTTCATTCATCATAGCAATAAAACATATTTTTAAAACTCTGGAAGTATGTTCAACTGGTTTTAAAGCGTATTTATGTTTGGTGCATTCTTAAGTCAAACCGGTACATTATTCCGGTTAATGGCAAATCTGTTAGAAAATAAAAACTTCCTTATATTAGTATTTCGGACATGCGTGTAATTTTGCAATGAGGGGATGCAATTTTGTATGCTTGTATCAAATCCCCTCTAATTCTACGGCCATACAATTAATACAGTCCTAGGTGTGAGCAATATCTTTTATTATATATAAATAAGTGTATGTGTGTGTGTGGGCATGTAGAAACGACATTACAGTGACACACTCATGAAACTCCACATGGTATCTTTTTGACTTTTTTGGAAGGCTGCCCTATTTTGACGTCAAAATAGGGTTCCGGTAGAGTTACAGCTGTTTTAGGCTTAGGGTTAGGTTAAGGGTTAGGGTTAGGGATAGCTTCAAAAATTTGAAAATGTCAAAATAATGTCAAGAAAATGAAAAGTGTGTCAAAATAATGTCTGTTTTTTTTTCACAACAGTCATCGCAACGTCGTTTCTACACACGTGGGTGTGTGTGTGTGTGTGTGTGTGTGTGTGTGCGTGTGTGTGTGTGTGTGTGTGCGTTTACGTACCGTAGGTTATGAGGTTGTGTGTAAGACTTTCTGACAGGGTTGTGAGGTACAAAATTTTATGAGGTACATTTTCCTATGACCCCACAGTGCCAACCTCAAAAACCGCTTGCTGAGCTCCCAAGCATACTCTGACATACACTTGAAACTCTACGTACTTTCTTTGACGGCCCCGTTATTTTGACGTCAAAACAATGTTCCGTTAGGGTTAAGGATGTGTAAGGCTTAGGGGTAGGTTAAGGGTGGCGGTTGTAGTTAGGGTTAGGGTTAGAGTTAGGGTTGTGGATAGCTTCAAAAAATGGGAAAATGTCAAAATAATGTTAAAAGGGTCAAAATAATGTATGTAGATTTTCATGACAGTCATCACAACGGCGTTTCTACATGGTTGTGTGTGTGTGTGTATGTGTGTGGGGTGTGTGTGTATGTGTGTGTGTGGGCACACTTACACAGTGTTATCTGGACAAACAAGTGAACATCTACATAACTTGTTTTGACAGACCTACTTGTTTTGACGTCAGAACAATGATCCGTTAGGGTTAGGGCTGGGTTAGGGTTAGTGTTCGAACACTTAACAGTACTTAAAAAGTGGGACGAAATATGACCCATTGTCAACACAACGTATGTGGCGTTTGAGGAAAGTCATGATAATACTGTGTACCCTCGGCTGTGTGTGTGAGTGTGTGTGCGTGTGTGTTCATTATGTCACACGTTTTGCTTTCGGTGAGCATTTGTAATATCAGAATTTATACTTTTGATTATTTCTTTCAGAACTATAATATATATGTGTATATGACTTTCCCGGTAGCTCAATGGATAGTGATCTGGTTTCCTATGCCGAAGGTCGTGGGTTCGATTCCCGCAAGGGGCGAACTTATGTGACTTAGGTACGAGACTATTCAGGTCACCGAGGGTTTTCTCCGGATACTCCAGTTTCCTCCCTCCCTTTTTAATAAATAGGCTTACCATTATTATAATTGTATTCGATGCAGTCAATCTAAAACTGTCAAGAATAAAAATTCGATTTAGTTTTTCGTACATCTAATATAGCCATCTTCCTGCCATCACATCACGTAGTGAGTGATAGATGTGTGCCTGCTGTGAGTGTGAGAGTGGGTGTAACATGTAAGCGTGTGTGTTGGTACAGGTCGCCGCGCTTTGAGCCTGATTAGTAATTTACAGGAAAGCGCGTTTATAGCATCCATTATTATTATTATTAATTATTATTATTATTATTATTATTATTATTATTATTATTATTATTATTATTATTATTATTATTATTATAACTGTGACTGGATCGTTCTATATAAACCACGTTGTGTCTTAGGACGTAAAGCACGATTTTACTACTACAGACGGGATTGACTGTTGATGATGGTTGAGGAACCTGTACATCTGAAGTATGTAAGCTAGTTCTAGGTATTATGCAATAAGTAGTGTGTGTGTGTTTGTGTGTGTCTGTGTGCATTCGATCGAGGTACGTGCAGAAAGGTGTGTATATGTGTGTGTATGTGTGTGTGTGTGTGTATGCATGCATGCATGCAAGGTATGTGCAGACAGCCAACTCTTGGGTGTATATGCTGTTATGTAGTAGTTGTAGTAGTGTGAGGACGAAACCAGGCCTTTGTACATTTCCTTTCAATGTCTGACGTGTATTTTGGGTCTGTGTAGCATGCAATTTTCCTATTCATACTCCTCACCATAGCAAATTTATAATTGTTTACATTTTGGGAGCACGTTCAACTGATGTTTGAAAGTGTTAGTGTTGAAGGGTCGGGGTAAGAAGGGAACCCCTCGTGGGTTTGGGTGCGTAGTAGAGTGGCAGGTGAGATGAGGAAGGAAGGAGGAGTGGAAGATGGAAATAAACAAAACCACACGGGACAAGCAGTGTTGGTATGTTGCAATGGTTCGCTATTGTTGTAATCCAAATCCTCCAAATCAAGGAAAACTAAGAAACAACCTCTGAAACAATCAAATAATACAATGATTTATTGTTGCTTTAGGTCCAGCGGACTCTTCCGAGCCAAATCAGGACCGGACAACCCCCGATCCGCATAAAAGATCTGCTGAAACAACCCCAGTGGAAAAATTGAATGCCCTCCACCGGCCAGTCACTTTACAATAAAGACATCCCACGCGGGGGACGGCTGAGGGTTTACCTCAACTACGCGAACCCCCGGTTACAAAAACAAAATAGAATACAAACATCATTATAAATCATCAACAAAACACATACATATAAAATGCCTATATTGCTAATACAATCATAGGAAGCCCTAGTGACCACCCGGCAGAAAGCGTCCAACACTCCCAAGCTGATCCAACAGACCTCATACACAAAATAAGGAGTCTTGTCCAGGAAGAGTTTTCAAGAAAAAAGGTAGGTCATTGATCTAGCGAAGAAGAAGATAGTATAGCAGAGTGATGAGCAGGAATGGGAAAGAGTAAATGAGGAAGACAGCGACAGTGGGAATTTAAAGCACTAAATTTCCATAAAGTGGGGATACTATTTATACTGAAAACTCCCGGCACTCCAACGGGGGTACTGTTGCCGCAGTGAATCTGTCTTGCCTACAAAGGAAAGACAGGTTTTCAACTGTGGCTTTCACTTTTCCCTTTATAGGTTTGAACAATCTACAGTGGCAAGATTGCTCATGACCCCAAGAGGTAATATTACAATACAATGGTATAAGCTGAATGAACATTAAAACATTCGAATAGTTAAACCCTTACTACAATTTCCAATGCAAATGAAAGGGGTATGCATAACATGTTATCGATATTCTAGAAATACATACTTTCAGCCACCATTATAATGTACATAATTCCCTACATTATCGTTAATATAAAAATGAAATGATAAACACTGGACATATTTAATTTCGAAATATAAATAATTTGAACAATGGTCAATGGAACCTAAATTATCATGAACAATAATAACCGAATAATCAAAGTAGATATATTCAAAGTTACACTAAACATAACAGTGAATGAAGTTGTCACTGCACATTCATATGGCTCAACATTCTTTACTAAATACTGGCAAAAACTATTCTTAGAAAATAATATTTACTACAATAGTACAAATACATTATCAATATTACAAATTAACTGATATTATACAAAATTAATAGCTTACCTCGTCAGTGAGATGAGAGGTTTACAAAAGAGTTTCCAAAAACACTTGCACAAACTTTGAGCTTGGCAAAGATACGTCCGTTACCAACAGAATAATACGAAAGAGTGATAATTATTAGAGAACGCATTTCAAATATGCATCAAAATGCACAGACCTAAATCACGTGGAACTAACAAGGGAAATAACTCAATAAAATACTATTTTCTTTACCATACCTAATTACGTCCCATTAAAAAGCAATCATATTATCATTCAACACACTTGTCTATCTCCTATTATTCGTCATACATTAACACACACTTGCAAACATACATACATACGCAGAAAACATGACTCTGCCACATTAGTATTTCAAGATTATTTTAATGCAATAGGTCATTCATTCCAGGGGTTAGCATTAACCCTGTTAGAAAAAGCGAACTTACTCAGGTTAGTATTACACTGTTAAATAAACATTTTACCTTCACAATTTTGTGTGTGTGCTTTTTTTTTTGCAATGTGGCAGTTTACAGAAATTTGACCCACTCAAGTCATCAAGTTTATTATAAAATATTTCTCTGGGTTTACCCCCAGCAGAATAAAACAAAAAAACCCACAGAGAGAGAGAGAGAGAGAGAGAGAGGGAGAGAGAGAGAGAGAGAGAGAGAGAGAGAGAGAGGGAGAGAGAGATAGAGAGATAGAGAGAGAGAGAGAGAGAGAGAGAGAGAGAGAGAAACTTTGAAACTTTTGAAACTTTTTTATTAGGGATAAAGATTTTAGACTAATTAATAAGTCTAATCTTCCAATCTGTCCCTTAACAAATTAATACAGTAAATAACTTTAACATTAACTTGGAAATCATAGAAATAAAAATAGAGAGAGAGAGAGAGAGAGAGAGAGAGAGAGAGATTAAATAAAACTGAGTGATCTGTTCTGAATGTATTGTGTTTACAAAAGTGTTTTACACACTGACGCGCTCAAGACAATATAGGGTCGAGATATATACATAAAGTAAACTCGTTACATGCAAGGTTCATCTTTATGCAGTGAATCAAGACACCCTAACATCACCGTTTATTCACGATTTCTTCTTCAAATATTCACTACCAGCAGCTCCAACAACAACGGATGGTTAGCAATTGCGTAACGCTATGTAACCTGAAACTGCTTGGCTGCGTCCAGCCACTACAGCTTTTGAGCTGTGGCTTAACGGTGAACCCTGGTGCCAAGTTCAAGGTCCTTTTAGAGGAAACTGGCCAATTGAACAGAACTGAATTGAAATGAAATCAAAAGCTAAAGTTGTTGACATTTTGTCAATGCGATCTTGAACTTTCATTCCAGATGGTGATTTATTTCACAGCAGAATAAAAGTCCAAACAAGACCTATAGGACCCAAAATGATTTATTTATTGTTCCCATTTTTACACCAGGGAAATTTGACATGTGGGCAATGTAACATAAGCAAAAAACGTGACAAAGACAATAATTATCATAGTCAATGAAGTTTTAAAATCATACTATTAAGAAAAGCAATTATTACAACAATAAAATACATACAGTGATATAAATAGCATGCGACCAAATGAAAGCTTGGCTAAAAAGAAATTACAACTGTTAAATATATAAGTTAAGAGGTGGCGAAATCTTTTTTTTTCATTTATGATGCGCATGAATTAAATACAAGCAAATGTTAAAGATTTCATTCAGGTAGGCCTAAAATTACTAATGTTAAAAAAGCAAAAACAAATGCATGGGAGAAACAGAATAAAATAAACTAATTAATCAACGTATCAGTGAATCAATTAAGCAAGTAGTGAAGAGCATAACAGTATTAGTATGGCAAAAGACTATATCAGTATAGTCTAGTATTAGTATAGTCAAAGACTATACCAGTATTGTCTAGTATTAGTATAGCCAAAGACTATACAAATATAGTCTAGTATTAGTATAGCCAGACTATACCAGTATAGTCTAGTATTAGTATAGCCAAAGACTATACAAATATAGTCTAGTATTAGTATAGCCAAAGACTATACTAAACCAGTGACCAAAAATCAACATCACACAAAAAAAAAGTCAGTCTTATAGTCAAGTAATGACATAATATCTCAAATATATTTTTAAAAAAAGAAAAGATATGAAATAACACGAAATAAATACATAAATGTAAACATTTTTAAAAAATAGGAATAAGAAGACTCTCCCTCCCCTCCCTCCCCCCCAATAAAAAAAATTACACATGCATATAAAGAAATAACAATAAAGTTTAAACTACAAAAAAGAAAAGAAAGAGAAAAAAAAGAAAAAATACAACACAAAAACAAAAAGAAAGAAAATTAAAAATAAAGAATACGAATATAATCATAAAACAAAATAAAAATAAAAACTAAAACTAAGGCAAAACACAACAAAGCATAGACATCTAGGTTTTGATAACATTTATGTTACAGTTGTGCTCAGTGCTGTAATGTTGTCATTGGTCGGCATAGAGGAGAAAACCTGAGAAGGACGTACTATAAAAAAAATAAAAACCATCTGTGTAACTAAACAGCCCCACCCTGTCACCCACAATCAGGTGAACAGTTGCTTGGGTCGTACCCATGGTAGCATAACCAGAATACTGTCGTGCATATGCATGTGACAACACTAAACCGTTCTTTAAAATGTACATAGAAACATACTGGTCACTGCTAAATGTTCCAGCAGATCCAACGAAGAAATACATACCACTCCTTGAAGCTGTGAACAAGCCGGATGACCCATCGAAAGCGCTGCCCTCGTTGGTAAGGACGGTCCAAGGAAGTATGGTGCCCATCACACCAGAGAATGTAGAGGTCAGGGTGGCGTGGAAGGAAACCCTCACTGACAATACATCTGTCACAAACACACATGCGCAGAGCAAACTGTACTGATTGAAACATAGAGCTTGCCAGTCAAAGCTTTAATAATAATAATAATAATAATAATAATAATAATAATAATAATAATAATAATAATAATAATAATAATAATAATAATAATAACTAGCATTTATAAAGCGCCTACCCTAAGGATCTAAGCGCTATGCACGCACACTTTCTTACGCAAACACATATACACACTATACATATACTATAATATGTATTTTAAATTATTTATGAAATTTTGATCATAAAAACAGGATATGTGTCGTGATTTGAGTGTATCATGTAGGTAGTGCGTTTGTGTGTGTGTGTGTGTGTGTGTGTGTGTGTAACATGTGTGTGTGTGTGGCTCCTGCTGCTGTTTCACAACACACTATGAGGGCAGAAACACCATCACTGCCTTAGCATAAGCGATAGTCTGTCATTCTAATACGGAATTTAGTTTGTAAAAGGGAAAAACGCTACATAATCATTCTTTAATAATTATATTCTATGTCTTAGGTTTCAATTAAAGTAACTTGGAATGCCAGTTGTAAAATGCTGACAAATTCATCATCATCATCATCATCATCATCATCATCATCATCATCATCATCATCATCATCATCATCATCATCATCATCATCATCATCATCATCAATAAATCAAACAGTCAATCAATCTGTGACGGTGGGTCTATTGTTACTGGGCTTTGCACAATGGAATGCTATTACCCACTCGTCAGCGGGAATCGGCTAGTTAGATCGCCCTATGGCTAATCTTAATACATGTATAGTTTTGGTTCGGTCTGTGTGAGGATAGGGTTACAGAGAGATAGGGATAAAAGTGTAAAAGATTCACTGACACACTAGCTCTCGCACGGCTATGAATCATAGGTAGTCCAGCCACTTGTTAATAGTAAATATCAGACATTTATTCCTCTACTCTATATCCACTTATCTAAAACACTACACTAACTTAAATGTCCAAAACGTAATATAACTAGCATTAACTTAACAGTCCAAAAGTCAATTCGAGTGGTTCGGAGAATGGGTAGATCTCTGATGGATCTATTCTGCTACTGTTCTCAATACTTGCTATTGTGTCATCCTTGGGCTTTTTTCTTGTTTTGCCTAATGTTCCTTTTTCAGGAAGTGTGGACTATCGCACAGTTCCTATAGATCAGTGTTCGTGCACTTATTCTATGGCACTTAGCTGGGATGTTGAGTGCGGTGCTGTTTTCTCCTCGTCTCGTTTGTTGACTACTGAGCTATTGGAGCTCAGTGCTCTCCGCTCTGTAGCAGGCCACGTGTCTGGGATGACTTTCAATGAGGTCTATTTCCTGCCCTGGACCAAACCTGCTCGTCTGCAAAACATAAGACGATTTTCTGCAACGCCTTGCTTACACAGGGAGTGCAGAGCGTCTCACTGTTGGCAGAAACAGCCCTCAGCGAGATCATCTCCACTTATACAGATAAGAGACGAACAATCTTCTAATTCCGTGGTCCACTGGAATCTCCAACATAATTCCTATATATATACATCATGGTTAAAATAAACAAAGGGAGAAGTAATTAATAATATACACCTTCTCCGGTACAACCACTAGTCTGCAATAATGCGGATATGAGAAACAACAGTGGGTCAGTAGGGGCTACCTCGTGGTTTTAAAAACCGGTCGCGTAGGTCAGTTACGTGGTCAAGCAAAGTTTTACCAACATTCACAAATTGTAAAAATGGCAAGACTTCACAAGCACAATCCAACAATAATATCAAAAAATTGCTGTGAAACAAAAGATTGATCATTTACCTTTATGACAATGTCAGGCTGTGGCTAAACTGGGTTAAATAGATTTTCACCCGTCACCTGCGTAGTCTTCTGAAAGAGAACTTTCAGCGCGTGCTTCCCTCTCTGATGTAGTTTTAACAAAGACTGACGTTAACGGTGGGGCCTGCTAAATCCCGCGATATTCCTTTAAGCCTTAACGCCATCGCGGGGGCTGATGGATATAGATCAGCTGGATTATGTCACTGCCTACCTAGTGAAGATTGTCCCTACATATGCTTAGAGCAAACCTAACTTTTGTCGTCTGCTAGGCCTCGAATTTAAGTTACAAAGGCCAAAGAAGGATGAACTTTTAGAGGCGTGAAGCCTTACTGCAGTGTCTAAACTAGCCTCTTGTGACACAATCAATAATTAATCATCATCATCATGTGGTCTTTTTCTACTTGATGTTGCTTGATGTTGCTTGATGCATCGATCGCATGGATCCCCTTCAATTTGCATGCAAAGCTAAACGTGGTGTTGAAGACTCGTGTCTCACTCTTCTGAATTTAATTATAAATCATTTAGACAATAATTGGTGCACATGCTCGCAAACCTTTCATGGATTTTCCTTCAGCCTTCAGCCACACCTACTACTAAAGCGATATTTGGACTTAGGCACAAATCATACTATTGTTCTGTGGATCAAGGAGTTCTATGCGATCGGCCGCAGCATGTCACTCTGAGTGGTGTACTCTCAACATAAATTATAGTCAACATAAGGGCACCTCGGGGTTGTGTTTTGTCACCGATTTTGTTTTCTGTTTATACGAATGAAATTTCCTGTTTGAGCTCACTGTTTCGAACACTTATCAAGTTTGCTGATGACATGGCGCTGATCGCCAAACTCAGGGGCGAAAACTCTGCCAAATTTTTCTCCAGATAAAAGCTCTAAATGCTTGGTTTAAAGATAGCTTTCTCGATCTCAACATCTCAAAAACAAAAGAACATATTTTGGACAATTTTTATAGGAGAACGTCATGCAACACACCTATCATATTTGTACAGGAGAACGTCATGCAACACACCTATCATTATTGATAATGAGGCAGTAGAACAGGTAGCAAATTTTAAATAGCCTACTTTGGGGACTGTTATTGATGATAAATTATCATTTCAGGATAACACAGATGCGGTCTGTAAGAAAGCCCATTAGCAAACTGTATTTGCTTAAGAAACTCAGCCTTTGATGTCAATAATCATGTTCTTGGGTCGGTGTACCGCAGCCTGGTAGATAGCATTCTCACCTTCAACATCATAATATATAATGTGGTTTGGTCTGCTCACCGGTAAGGAAAGAATCACAACTGAATAGCATTGTGAACATGGCAAGCCAAATAACTAGCATGCAACAGAAACAGATGAGTGAACTCTAAACTGCAGTCGCTAGGAAAAAGGCAAATCACATCATATGTGGACCCCATCTATCCCCTGAATCATTGTTTTCAGTACTTAATTGCTGTCAGGTCGATCAAAGGCTTCGGATGCTGCTCTGCTAAGAAAAAATGACGCAAGAACTCTTTCATCCCTAGTGCGATCTCAATCCTCAACAATCGCTAGCTCTGTTGCCTAGTCAGCCAAGCCAGTTTTATATGCGTAACTGAAATTTTAACTTTCATATTTATTTTAATGATTTTTATGCACCCTTTAGATGTTTTAGTCATACTTATCACGTACAGGTGGCATGTGATGGGTTAAGGCTAAGTGTGTGAATGTACATGGGTGTGTTCAGTTTGATGAATGTTTATTCTGCATCTATATATATAAATTGCTTAGCCGGAAGTCCTTCTTTGCCTCTACTGTAAAGTTTGTCTGGTATGGACGCTGATCTGGGCAGGTGCTGGGCGCTGCTGATCGGCCTGCTGTGCGCTCAAAACCCGCGAAATCGTTATAGCCGACATTTCCTTACCGAACGTTTAACCGTTTCTGAGATAAATAAATAAACAAAATGTCCACAAACTGCAATAGCCTCATTCCGCGCGGCGCTTCCGATTCAACCCGTGTCAAGAACTGCCGTCCGTAATACCACAAATTTTGTTTTATTTCCATTCAAAACACTTTTGCACTCATGTCACCAATCTTACAGCTGAAGGTTACCTGTTCACTTTCTTTTTCATCCATACTTATATGCGCACAAAAATTCAATTTGCATAAAATCTTCCATTACTTGAAGCAACTGTGTCATACAAGATCTGTGCTGACGAAAACCCTGTTTGTAGAGTTGTAACACGGTTACTTTCCTCTAACTAAATCACTGTTTGTGCAGTACCTATGCGCTACCGCGAATACAAATATACCGGAAGTATTATGGTACCAAGGGAGATTACTTGCATGCCTAATATTTTTAAATAAAGGTATGACATTTAAAAATACGTTGCCTAACATAAATACTAAATTACAATAAAATATTTTAATGCATTACTCAAACATGCACCTATACTCTGTTCTGCAGTACATTGCAATTATCATTTTAAATTAAAATAGTTCAATGCATTGCTCGAGTCGAACATCAATATGTACCTTTTTATATAGTTTTAATCTACTCTGTTTTGCAGTGCTTCATCATTCGACCCCTGCAAGTAAACTATTGCAATCATTTCAGTGCATTTTTAATGTTTAATGCTAACTTACAGACAACAATTGTCTCTCTGTCTACATTTTAAACAGCAACCTGTGTACCCTGGCTTGCCAGGGTACAAAACCACTAGTTAATGTATATATGGAGACATCTATATTCTATGTATTCATTATATATTAATTATGTATATGAGTGTTTATGTATGTGCAACTTAATTTAAACATGATTATCACTATGTTATTATTGTGTGCGTTTATTATGTATTTACTTATACATTGTATTGACGGATTATTTAGTGTGAATGTGCGAACATGGATAAAGGCGAAATGGAGGGAGAGAGAAAGAAGAGAGAGAGAGAGAGAGAGAGAGAGAGAGAGAGAGAGAGAGAATATTTTCAGCTGAGCCATACGACTGTTGTAGGCATATAAATTTTATTTTTGTTCATTTACTATTTTATGCAAAGTTTGAGCTAAATGCCAAAGGCAATTTTCCGCTTATGTATAATGTGAAAGTTGGGCAATAAAGATGTATTGTATTGTGTTGTATTGTGTTGCATTGCGTTGCATTGTGTTGCATTGTGATGTATTGTATTGTATTGTATTGTATTGTATCATCATCCACCTATTTTAATTTGATGAACTTGTCGGCATTTCACAAATGACGTTCTGAGCAGTACGTTTCTGAACCCATTCATTTTTTCATTCAAATCTCCATGCCAGTCTTACTACGGTCGCTTACCAACTTTAGATTGAAGAAGAGCCGTCTTATTCTTCAGGTCTGCGTTCTCATTCTTCAAGCTCTCCACCTGCTGATTAGTGGAGTTTAACTGTTGCTTGGTGGCCAGTAGTTCATATTGGAGCTGTTGCTTGGTGGTCAACTGTTCATGTTGGAGCTGTCGATTGGTGGCCTGTAGCTGCTGTGTGGTGGTGAACAGTGCCTGCAGAAGGGCGAAACTGACCTTCACTTGGTCAACATCCACAGCGCCACCTCTGGTCAGGAGGGACTGGGGTGCAACACACTGACTGGCAGGGGAAGAGGAGGGTAGGGTGCAGCTATAGTTTCCTCCAGTTGGGGGGTTGGGGAGGAGGAGAACGAAGGTGCCGTTGTTTGGGCCATTGGTGCTTTGCAGCTTGCTACCATCTGCTGCCTGTTGAGAGGAAAATATATTAACCATAAATAATTAGGCTGCTTTGATTATCAGAGGCTACAGTTGCAATATACTATACTGAAACATGACAGCGACTGATCATAATAATATAGCTAACTGCAGACATAATAATACGATATAACGCACACTCCCACCCTTGGTGGCAACGTTAGGATAGGACAGTTATAGGTGGGTTGGTTAGTCAGGGTAGTTTTGGGGGTAGGGAGTGGGGGGTCAGGATCCAGAGGTCAGTGTTTTGTTTTCGTGTTGTCTTATGAATGAGCGTGAGGATGGATAGAACGGAGTAGGGTAGTAACGTACACTAAGATGCAGGAGAGTATGTGGTATTCTTCTTATGTTGAGTGGTTAATAATGCTATAATTTATAATGTGTGTCTTAGTGTACTGGTTATGGCATCTCCACCAGCACTGTGTCATCCAGGCTGTGTGTGACATGGTATGAGCCTTGACCGTTACAACACAGGAGCTCGCGGTACAAGCTGGCACCTCAAATGACTTGAGCATCTAGAAGAACCACGCTGGTAGCTGACTGCAATCCAGCAGGACGCAAACTTAGAAGTCCGTAACGGAGAAGTTTTGTTAATCATTTCCTTGTAAATTTGTTCAAAACTTTACATTTAGTTGGCGCCTCGGGTGGCTTGATTTAGATCCTGTATTGGCCAGTGGCTTGAGTCACCAAGTACAGCGAAATATGTGCGCTATATAAATCCTCAATAATAAAAAAAATAATAACATTTGATAGTCATTTTAATGGCCTTAAATAATATTTCTAATGTTGTGCCATAAACATTTACAACAATAAATTTAAATTAAAATAAAACTGTACTGTGGAAAGAGCAACAATCCACTGAACGACCTATAAACTCACAGTCCACACAACGTCATGGATAGGCGGATGTCCGAGGGAGGTGAAGTGACCACAGGACAGCTGGACTCTAAACTCTCCACTGACATTGTCCAGCACGGCGTCAGGCGATTGGGAGACGTGCATGCTGCCACCCTCGGCCTCTGGGGCCTCTATACGGAAAAATCATTATAATGTCAATCACAAATAATTATATGGTATATCTCTCTCTCTTTCTCTCTCTTGACTGCTTGTGTGTATGAGTGTGACCAGAGACACTGTAATTAAAACTTAAACATAGTGACAAACAAAAACTTGAAGCCCTCTCCATCTTCTACTGCCCTCTCCCCAGTAATCTACCCTGAGTGTCTAATACAAAGTATCAGCTTAAATGTCTCTATACCGGCAACAAGGACGAAGGCGACACTAGTGAAGTGCACAATGGGGTTGGCCCGGTCATCAGTGCTGACAACAATGCTATAGTTGCCAGACTCCAACAACGTGGCACCCGTGATGACGATGCTTCCTCCTTCCCCTGTCCATCTCACTCGTTTAGAGAAAGCAGGGGTAGGTACAAAATGACCTGCTGCCCATATAGCGATCACCTCACCCGCACGCCCATTCGCCTGCACAGTGAACACATTACTTTGGCATTCAAATAAATTATTACAGGATTGAAATAAATCACATTTTAAAATAACTCGTATTTTTAAAGCACGCGTATATCAAGCAACACTTCTGCTCATTTGATCTACCGATGCAAGTCAAATACACGATTGTTGTGCATGAACAGTAGTAACACAACTAACAAGCAATACAACGCCATCTATTTATTTACTTATATACGGTATGTTCCTTACTTGCTAATAAATTGCTGTAGATCGTCTAGTTACATGAAAATGTGACCAGCAATATTTTTTTATGAGCGAGTTACATTACATTACATGATTATTGCTTTAGGTCATATGAATGAGTTCGTGTGTTTGTCAGTATGTATGAGTTTATGATGACGATGTACATTTATAACGCGTGTGTCTCAATCCTTTGTTCAATGCTCAGTGCGATGGCCGATGCAGGATATAACTCAAGACACCGGCAGCGCCCACTTGCAGCGTTTAGGCACAAAGTCTGACGCCCAGATGACTGAGCACAATCCTGTGCGAAAGGGGGTGAAACGAAGGGTCCTTGTGTGTGCTGGGTGTATTTGTGTAGCCAGCACTCATACACACGTCTAAGACATGAGTGTCAGGATCTTTAAAGTCCATGCAATAGAATGCGTGCGTGCACAGACTATAGACTTCGGTTTATACTCTCAACCTGTTTTATTCTTCTTATTCATTATGTCTGGACTGCATTAGTAGGGAGGGAGAGAGAGAGAGAGAGAGAGGGAGAGAGAGAGAGAGAGAGGGAGAGAGAGAGGGAGAGAGAGGGAGAGAGAGAGAGAGAGGTATTGATGGTGATGAAGCAGAGAGAAGTAAGAAGTGTTTAACTAAAGTGATCTTTGAGTAGACATAGTCATTTCCCTTAGTTATATATATATATATATATATATATATATATATATATATATATATATATATATATATATATATATATATATATATATATATATATATATATATATATATTTTTTTTTTTTTTTTTTAAAAATCTAATATGCTAATGATATTATGAGTAGGCCTATTGGTCTTATTAGTAATTTAGCAAGTAGTTTAAACTGGTTTTATGGCTTAGATACATTTGAGTAGTTTGTGATTAGTTTTTGAAATAGGGTATAAAATCTTTAATAAGATATTTTTCATCACTTAGCTATGATAAGTCTCAGAAGCTAGACTAACTGAAAGGTTTTCATGTTGACAACAAGACTTTGTAGTACTAAGCCCTTGTTCCACTAATAGGGTATGCCATACATTTAAAATATTTGCTTGTAAATGAATAACTTGGTGTATTATTATTATTATTATTATTATTATTATTATTATTATTATTATTATTATTATTATTATTATTATTATTATTATTAATTGTGTTGTATTGTAAAATATAATTGCCTTTTTCATTACTGGGACAATACATTTTTTTTTTGCTGTTGGATTTTGAGTGTGAGTGAGTATCAACTTGTTGACTGTAGCCATAAGAATATAGTTTCTAGTTATTTTCTATTGTCACGAACGGGCTAGTTTTAACTCTGCTCATTGACTATTTAGCATGTGTAGTCATTGTACCCTTAGAGAGTCAGTATAGTACACAGCAGCAATTAACGTACACACCGCGAGCCCGACCCACGCTGCGTAGTTAATCAACACTGTGTGCGAGAGTCGTAAACATTTTACCCAATGAGAGCTTAGGCAAAGCGGTTCGAGCCAGTTTGACTGGGTCCGAGCCTAACACAGCTTTGGTCAGTTGGGAGGAATACACCGAAGTGTTAACAGCTAGAAAGCTAGCAGAGAAATCTCTCCACACTTAGACCAGGAAGCAGGACTTAGAATCTTAGAATTCTATCAAGTCACTACGGGCCTGAACTTGTCAAACAGGTAAATGAACACCCTTCTGTTTCATCGTGATATATTTGTATTATTGTTGAAATTATGTTTGAAGAATTTGCTATGCATAAATGTGAATTGTTAATCCGAATTTGCGTGACCACGTGGAAGAGCCTACCACGAGGCGAAACACGACCGGTTGCGCCGCCATGTTGCATACCATACGGAACCACTGTTGTTTAACTTATATGTATGTTTGCAGACCAGTGGCTGTACCACTGAATGTTTATATTATTATTAATTCTGTATGTGTATAGTTAGACACGATTGATATTTATGTATGTATAGGAATTTAGAGTGAGATTACAGCGGACCCCGGAAGTAGCAGAATGTTCGTCGCTTATGTATAGAGATGTGGAGCTATCACTGAGGGCTACTTGGCTTTCAGTGAGACGCTCTGCACAAACCGATTATTCAGGGTTGTGCAGAATTTCGTCTCTTATATTACAGACGAGCAGGCGAGCTATCCCGAGCTATCCCGAGCTATCCTGTGAACCCCACTCCACAGAAACAAGTTGGTTGAGGAGACTCTACCGCACAAGTCGGAAAGAGCTACCTTGAAAAACACCCTATCAGACCCCACAGCATGGCAAGGGAACCCAACTACACAACGACAAAGGTGGACCAGAAGCTACCTCACAGAAGGACTTCGCACGCACCATCTAGCAGTTAAGTGAACACGCCAAGGTGCACTTAAACTGATCAAAACAGGACCACAGTAGTCCAACTCTTCAGAAACTGTAAAACGGACCACAGTAGTCCAAATCTACATGAAATATAATAGCAAGTGCCCGAGGAAGATAAAACAGCTGCCTAGACTATCAGCGATCGAACTATTAGCAGTGACTGAGACATTTTAAGATAGATTAGTACTTAGAGAATCTTGTATAGAGTAGAAGAAATAAATGTGTGATTTTAACTGTTATCAAGTGGCTGGACTACATAGGATTCATAGCCGTGTGAAAGCTAGTGTGACAGTAATCTTTTACCATTTTTCTATCTATTTCTGTACCCCAACCTTAACACAGAACGAGCTAAACAAATAAATTTATTAAAGTAATTCATAGGGTGACTTACTAGCAGTTCCCACCGAATAAACGTGAGGGTCCATAATTCCATTGTGCAGAGCCCATAAACCCCACGTGACACTTTAATTGGCGAGCCTAGCTAGGATCTGTGGATAATAGGAATTGGGTATAACCGGACCTAAGTACAATAAAATTAGATAACAGTAGAAGTAGAATAACTTAGAATAGTGTAAGGGTATAACACTGATCAGTTTGGTGCACTATTCTTTAGTTAAAAACTTTTTTGCTTCAATTATTTTTGTGCCTGTATGTTGCATTGTTCTTTTGCAGGTTTTGCTTAAATAACTGTTGTATGCCATTTGACTCTTGTTTTATTCTATTAATGATTGTCTTTGCATTGTTGTTATTGAATTGCAATATTGCTAGTGTTTTGGTATTCCACGTGATTCAGAGGTTGTTCATAGACACTTTTGACAATGTCGGACCCAGTGGCCTTGAGATTGCGCTTCAAGGAACTAGGAGAAGCTTTACACTTAGCAGGGGCAGACCTAATTGCGTATATAAATGCAGAGGTAGAGAAACAGGAAGCTAAGGCAGAGAGAGCAGCAGAGAGAGAGGCAAAGAAGTTAGAAGCGGAGAGAGAGCAAAAGAAATTAGAACTAGAGCAGAAGAAATTAGAGGCAGAGAGAGAAACGAGGAAATTAGAGCTAGAAGCAGAACAGAAGAAGGTAGCAGCAGAGAGAGAAGCAGAAATTAGGAGGTGGGATTATGAGCGGGCAGAAAAAGAAAAAGAAAGGGCAGAAAAGGAAAAAGACAGACAGCATGAGTTAGAGCTGAGGAGATTGGGATCAGGAGCTTCAAGTTCTTCCTCAACCCCTTCCCACTCAGATCAGCTAGAGGTAGCATCCAACCCCGTACAAGGGATGTCATTTCCACTGGGGACATTCAACGAAAGAGAAGAAGGTCTAGATCTCTATCTGACTAGGTTTGAGCGTCTAGCAACAGAGTATAAACTAGATCCCACTCATTGGTCTTTTAAGCTTAGTCAAGGGCTTAGAGGAAAGGCTTATGACATTTACAGTAAGCTACCGACTGACAGAGTGACTGACTATCACAAAGTAAAAGAGGCACTCCTAACGGGATTCGAACTAACAGGAGAATGCTACCGGCAAAAGTTCCGCACCAATCGGAGAGTGAAAGGAGAGAGCTATGCGCAGTTCGCGGATCGGTTGTCCACAATGCTGGATAAGTGGATTAGCCAGTCAGCCACGGCTAAGACGTATGATGGACTGACAGAACTGTTAGTATGGGAACAGCTACGGGAAACCATGACCCCCGAGCTGAGAACATTCTCAGTAGAGCAGGGCGCGGAAAGACTGGAAGATCTGGTCAAGGTCGCAGATAGGTACGTGGCCGCACACGGAGAAGCCAAGAGCTTCAGGCGAGACCTAAAGCCTAACGGGAAAGAGGCACAGAAACGAAGCCCTAACCGGGAAGAGCGCACCGCGAATAAGCCGAATAACCCCAGACCTGGGCAAAATAAAGGACCCAACACGGAATTCGGGAAAAGAGGTCCCGCAGAACAGAGACGGTATTGTTCGTTCTGCAACAGAAACAATCACTCCACCGCAGAATGTTTCAAGTTGGCCGCACAACGTAGGGAAGAGCGCGAAAGCCGGCCAGCGCACAGAGTTCTAACTCAAAGTAGCGGTAACAAGCCACAAACAATCGGAGATCACCCATCGGTGACAGACACGGTCAAGGTCAACGGTAAAGAAGCGAACTGTCTGTATGACACAGGTCTATCATACGACGCGATAGTTAGCGAATCGCTTGTATCGCGCGCGGACTTGACAGACAAGACAGTCGAACTACAAGGAGCAGACTTGACGAAACCGACGACTACTTGCCCAATAGCTTGGATCGAAGTAGAGAGTAGGTACGTCACAGGACGAATCCAAGCAGCTGTTTTACAGAAACCCCTGTATGATCTAGTGCTAGGTTGTAGGTATGTGTTCTTAGGCACGCCCCCTAAAACTGTAGAGATAGCTGCAGTGCAAACCAGGGCCCAAGCTAAAACCCAACCACCCCAGCCCGAGTTCGCTCCGAATCCAGGACTCGAAGAGATCAAAACAGCACAGAAAGAAGACACCTCGATAGCGAAGTGCTTCCAGAAGCTACCCAAGGCGCACACACCCCCGCACAAGGGAGACTTCTACATGGAAGAGGGAGTTCTACATCGACAAGGAGATGGAGATCACACCCAACTAGTACTACCAGCCACCCTTCGAGCCCAAGTACTAGAACTAGGCCACAGCATGCCACTCAGCGGACACATGGGAATTGGAGCCACAGTGCAGAGAATCAGCGCACACTACTATTGGCCAGGAATCACGGAGGATGTCAAGCGCTACGTGAAATCTTGCCACCAATGTCAACGATATTCCCCGCGACATCACACCGTACCAGTTACCTTAGGACCATCGGTAGTAGTCGGCGTACCATTCCAGCAAGTCTCAGTAGACATAGTGGGACCACTGCCCATGACCAAGAAGCGGAACAGATTTCTACTCACACTCGTCGACGCATGTACGATGTGGTGCGAAGCAGTCCCGTTGCCAGCGATTGACACCAAGAAGATTGCAGATGCACTCATCGCCATCTTTACCAGAGTCGGATTCCCGGACAGCATTAGAACGGACAACGGATCTCAGTTCACCGGCCGCCTGATGCAAGACGTGTTCGAGTTGATACAGGTTCATCACATTCGCACACCACCATACCACCCAGCCAGCAACGGACAAGTAGAAAGACTGAATGGAACCCTTCTCACCATACTCAGGAAAGTCGCCGACGACAATCCAGAAGCGTGGGACACCTACGTGAATGCGGCACTGTTCGCGTACCGAGAAACACCCCATGCAGCCACAGGCTACACCCCGTCAACATTGCTATTCGGCAGACCTCTAGCCGGACCGCTAGAAGCCCTACGCAGAAGTTGGACGGAGGCCAAGATAGACGACACACCAAGAGGTGCCACCAAGTGCGTCGCAGACCTGCAGGAAACCCTCAAAGCAACGTGGAAGAAAGCTGGTGAAGCACTGAAGAAGGCAAGAGCCCGTCAGGCGAAGTACTACAACCGCCACGCGAAGGACAGAGAACTGCAAGTCGGCGATCAAGTGCTACTCTTACTTCCAAGTGGAACCAACAAGCTGGACATCGCTTGGAGAGGACCGTACCGGGTGACTGCCAAGAAATCCAAGACAGTCTACCAAGTAGAGGTGAACGGGAGAGCCCGATACCACCACATCAATCTCCTTAAGAAGTATACGGACCGACCAGCGACCCCCAGCACTCACAACTTGCTAGCCATCGCCATCGCGGAAGAAGGAGAAAGCATGGAGACCAATGCAGTAGAGTATCCCCTGCACTCCAAAGAAACCTACAAAGACGTGATACTCAACGGAGACCTAGCCGCTAAACAGCAACAGCAAGTACGACAGGTCATTCGCCAACATCAGACTGTGCTAACAGACCGACCAGGGAGGACAGACCTCGTCGAAGTAACCTTAACGGTGACCGACCCAACACCCGTCCGCCAGAAGCTCTACCCGATGCCACTGTCTCAGCAGCGAGCCATCAAGGAAGAGATAGACACCTTACTGGCAGCCGGAATCATCTCAGAGTCTACTTCACCCTACAGCGCAGGCACGGTATTGTTGCGAAAACCCAACGGAGAGCATCGACTGTGCATCGACTTCAGACTGTTGAATGCCGTAACGCAGTTCCAGCCAGAGCCACTCCCGGACCAGACAGACCTATTTGCCAAGCTACAGCGAGCGAAGTACTTCTCACGCATCGACCTCAGCAAAGGATACTACCAGATACCAGTACAACCACAAGTCCGAAAGTACCTAGCTTTCAGCACTATGGAAGGACACTTCGAATTCAACGTGCTTCCATTCGGACTCCACAACGCACCCAGCATCTTCAGCGCCATGATGCGAAAACTCCTGGCACCCCTGAGCAGCGAGCACCTACACTCGTTTATGGACGACATCCTCATCGCTACACCTACGTGGGAGGAACATGTCACGCTCCTACAACAACTACTCGCACGCCTCAGAGACACAGGATTGACGGCAAGACCCACCAAATGTCAGATTGGATTCACAGAACTAGAATTTCTGGGACACACCATCAGTCAAGGAAGCCTGCGACCGGTAGAAAAGACAGTGAAACGCCTACTCGACGCTCCTAGGCCCAAGACCAAGAAGGAAGTGCAGTCGTTTCTAGGACTCTGCGGCTTCTACCAGAACTGCCGTGAACTGACAAAACCGAGCAAGTCCACAAAACCTACTTTCGAGAAAATCGACGTTTTGTGTTGCGCTATATTACGCGATCGTTTCTGGAAGTTTAAGGGCATATTATAATGCAATTCCTCGATTTAAGAGTGCATACCTTGAATGTTAAAGAAATGTTTGATAGATTTGATGTTTTAAGACTATTTGTGGACTTGCTTTGTTTTGTCAGATTATTCTTGAGATAGATCTTTGTTGAAAACATGACAAAACCAAGCAAGTCACCCGCTTGGTTTTGTCAGTTTATTATTGAATTAAATCCTTGTTAAAAAAAATTCACAAAACCAAGTAAGTCAAATCCGCTTGGTTTTGTCAGTTTATTATTAAGTAAATCCTTGTTTTCAAAATTCACCAAACCAAGTAAGTCCCATAGGCCGTTTCGTTTCTTTGTTAAAAAGTCTGACGAGATAAGTCACATAAGTTGGGTTTTGTAAGATGTGGGTGCGGCAGTTACAGTGAATGTATATGTGTGCCTGTTTATTGTTTTCAGCCATTCTTCACTTAATATTCCTGGGTTGGTATGCAGGAGTCATGGTTTGTTTTGCTCTCCCTTCAAAATAATATTAGATGCAGCCAATTTAGTTTTAAAAATACAAAACTATTGTCCTTTCAGTTTCCTATTGTAGCGATCTTCCTGCCTTTACACCACGTGTATGTCTTGTATTTTGTTGCCCTTGTGTGTCTGTAATATATTTGTTGCTGTTTGTTTGTGGGTTCGGGCACTGAATAGAATAGGCCCAACGTTTCCCGGCGTGTCGTAAGAGGCGACTAACAGGGGTAATGTTAGCACGGCATCACTGGGCGAAAGTCTTCTACACAGAAGTCACCGGCCAGGGCGAGGAACCTCACGTTGCTACAGGTTCAACGACCACGTGCTCGGGGCCAAGGCGAGCCACACTGTATTCGTGGATTTCGGCTGTGCCCAACAGCCTGGAGATGATTGGGCACCGCCAGGTCCTTTTTTGCCCAAGACACACTACATGCATGATGACACTATCCACTAATTCCATACCGGATAGGTCGTCGCCCGGCTCAAGGACCGCGCCTTCCGTTGGCCACCAGGACGGAGGTGTTAAGTATGCTACTGATGGACAATTTAGCAAGATCCGCACGAGAAACAACATCGTCATAGGAACCTGGAATGTCAGGACCCTAACTGCGGAAGGAAAATTAGAAGAACTGGCCCACGAGTTGGACCGCTATCGATGGAACGTTCTAGGCATTAGCGAACTGCGCTGGAAAGGCCTAGGTGAAACAACGACAGACAAAGGCCACAAGCTCTATTTCAGCGGTAGAGATGACAGGCACGAACACGGCGTTGGATTCTTGGTCCACAAGAACATTCTAGCCACTGTCATGGGTTGCCGCCCAGTAGACTCATTACCATCCGCCTGAGAGCAACCCCTTTCAACATCACCATCATCCAGACCTATGCCCCAACATCAGACTATGACGACAGCGAAGTGGAGGATTTTTATGAAAATCTACAGGCGGTCCTTCCAAGTGCCGAAGAAGGACATAGTCATAGTGCAAGGCGACTGGAATGCCAAGGTTGGCCAAGATGCGCACCACAACCGGGGAGACACATGTGGACCCCACTGCAACAACGAGACAAATGACAGGGGTTTGAGATTCTTGGAGTTTGCCAGATACAACAATCTGGTACTGGCAAACACGCTTGGTCTCCACAAAAACTCCAGACGATGGACATGGCACAGTCCCAGGGGGGAGCATCACAACCAAATAGACTACATCATGGTCAAGAAACGCTTCAGATCAAGCATCAACATTGGCAGGACGCGCACTTTTCCAGGAGCAGACAACGGAAGTGACCACGATCTCTTGATGATGTCTTTCCGGCTCCACTTGAAGAGAGTAAATACTGCACTAGACTGAAGTTCGACCTGGACAAACTGCAAGACCCGGAGGTGGCAGAACTATTTCAGGCCACAATTGAAGGGAAATTTGCACCACTGCTCATTTTGGGGGCTGGTGAAGTGATGTCAACACCATGACCACCACCTTCAACTCAGCTGTGACAGATGCCGCCACTGAGATATTTGGCAAGCACCGACCAAAGAAGAAGCCGTGGATCAAACCTGAACTTTTGGATCTGTGTAATAAACGAAGAGAGATTTAAAAAAAAAAAAAGAAAAAGAACACCTCACAGGGAGCTGATGTCTACCGAAAAATCAACAATGACATCCGAAAAGGCATGCGCACAGCAAAGGGATAACTGGATAGAAGATCAATGCCAGGAAATAGAGAACAGTCTGAACAAGAACAACAGCAAGAAGGCCTACCAGACTGTAAAGCGGCTGACAAGTTTCAAAGAGCCCAAAGTCTCCACGATCCAAAGCAAGTCTGGCATATGCCTTACAGAAGAACAAGAAGTCTTGGACAGATGGACAGAGTACTGCTCTGACCTTTACAACCATACACCAAATGGAGACCCATCAGTTCTAGCATGTCCCGAGAACAGAGAAGAAGAAATCCACCAATTCTCCGGGAAGAAGTTGAGGCAGCAGTGCAATCGCTAAAGAAAGGGAAGTCAGCGGGAGTGGACAACATACCCGCGGAACTGCTACAAGCAGGAGGAGAAGCGATGATTGATGCCCTCACCATTATCTGTAACAAGATCTGGCAGAGTGGAGAGTAGCCTATACCATGGGCCCAGTCGCTTGTCATCACTCTTCCCAAAAAAGGTAACCCTCAGGAGTGTGAAAATTACCGCACCGCCAGCCTCATCATCCATCCCAGCAAGGTCCTCCTGAAAATATTACTCAACAGGTTGAAACCCCAAGCTGAACAAATCATAGCTGAAGAACAAGCAGGATTCAGGGCAGGGCGAAGTACCACTGAACAGATTTTCAACCTCAGAATAATCTGTGAGAAATACCTACAGCACCAACAACATCTATATCATGTGTTCATAGACTTCAAGAAAACGTTTGACCGAGTCTGGCATGCAGCTCTATGGGCAACAATGAAAGCGTACAAACATCAGACCTAAAATTATTGAAATCATCAAAAACCTGTATGACAAGGCTACCAGTGCAGTCCTCCACAACAGCGCCATCGGGAACTGGTTCAGAACAACAATCGGTGTGCGTCAAGGATGCCTACTCTCTCCAACACCCTTCAACATCTTCCTAGAGCGCATCATGTCAGATGCTCTTGCAGATCACAAAGGGACAGTCAGCATAGGGGGTAGAGCAATCTCCAATCTTCGTTTTGCGGATGACATTGATGGATTGGCTGGAGAGGAACAAGAACTTGAACAGCTGGTACAGAGGCTTGACACCACCTCCAAAGCTTGTGGAATTGAAATAAGTGCAGAGAAGACCGAAATGATGACCAACAACACCAATGGCATCAACACGGACATCAAAGTCCAAGGCCAATCCCTCAACACAGTGCATAGCTTCAAATATTTAGGAGCCATTGTATCAGACAATGGGTCCCGACAGGAAGTCCTCTCCAGGATCGCACAAACAACTGCTGCCCTGACAAGGTTGAAGCCATTTGGAAAGACAGGACCATCATTCTACATTCCAAAGTAAGACTGCTGCGCTCCCTTGTCATCTCCATCTTCCTATATGCTTGCGAAGCATGTACCCTCACAGCAGATCTACAACGAAGAATACAAAGCATGGAGATGAGGTGCTACAGAAGACTTCTGGGCATTTCCTATACCCAACACATCACCAACGACGAAGTCCGACAGACCATCACACAAGCCATTTGACAACACGATGACCTGCTCACAGTGGTGAAGAAACGGAAACTCCGATGGTATGGCCACGTCACCAGATCATCAGGCCTTGCAAAGACTATTCTGGAAGGCACAGTGCAAGGAGGTAGAAGAAGAAGGAGACCGAAAAAGAGGTGGGAGGACAACATTCGAGAATGGACTGGTTTGACACTGAGCGAAGCCATCAGGGCTGCTGAGGACAGAGAGAGATGGAGTATGCTGGTTAAACGATCATCTGTGGTGCCCCTACGACCTCAGGGTTACGGGACAGGATAGGATAGGATAGGATAGGATAGGATAGGATAGTTTGTTTATTTTCACACCTCGTGGAAGTTGCCGCGTAGGCGGAAGATCTACAGTATCCTTCATGGTGGGCAGGAAAGTACATGAAGAAAACTCTTTTTCAAAAAGCCGAACACGTCCTTTGCTGACCGAAATTTCGTCATCATTTTCACAGGAAAATAATATTGCACAGCAGCAATAACATGGATTCTCACTGGTCCACTTTATCTTAAGGCGCTTTCTCATTGGTCGGGAGGACTTACTTTTCTTTGTCAGGTTATTGTAGAAAATGACGTCATCATGCCAACTCGAGCATCAGCCAGAGGATCGCCGAAACAAAATCGCAGGGGACTTGCTTGGTTTTATCAGTTTATTCCCCCACTTAAAATTTTTTTAACAAGGACTTACTCTATGATATCTCCAAATCTAAACATAGTTCGGATTTGATTTTTACAGGTAAGATGCGTCATTCTCTTGCAAGTTTGATGGCGCAAAAAACTCATTTTCGACCTTAGGTGGACTTACTCGGTTTTGTCAAATCACGGCAGAGAAGTTCATCCCCAACTACAACAGCATCGCCGTACCACTGACAAATGGAACCCGGAAAATCGCCCCGGACAAAGTCGTATGGACAGCGGAATGCGAGACAGCATTCCAAACACTCAAGGACAAAATGACATCGGCGCCAGTACTCCACCTACCCGATTTGACTCAGCCATTCGTTCTTCGCACCGACGCAAGCGACTTAGGCCTCGGAGCAGTACTGCTACAGCGCGACCCCAAGAATGCGGAGATGCTATTCCCTGTCGCCTACGCCAGCAGAAAATTGAGACCCGCCGAGACCCACTACGCCACGTCGGAGAAAGAATGTCTTGGACTAGTCTGGGCCATACAGAAATTTCAACTCTACCTGTATGGGACCCACTTCACAGTTCAGGTGGACCACCAACCACTATCGTTCCTGGCAGCCTCCAAGTCTTTGAACTCTCGCCTGATGAGATGGGCACTCACCCTTCAGGCATACTCATTCCAAATCGAGTACATCCCCGGCAAAGAAAACCACGGAGCCGACTACCTCAGTCGCCATCTCGTGGAGGATACAGCAGCTGTCGCCCACCCAACACAACTAAGGGCCACAGCACCAGAATTCGTCCCCGCCCAGTAATACCCTGTCACTAGTGTCCATAGCTACCTGGCACAGCATTGCAGCTCAGGTAGAGCAACTTAATTAGTTTGTAAATAGGACCCTAGGATAGTGCAGTGTTAAACTAGGCTCTGTATTAGAAAAAGGTCGAATCCAGTAGTCATCGCCTTTTTTCAGTTGAGGGAGCCTGTCACGAACTGGCTAGTTTTAACTCTGCTCATTGACTATTTAGCATGTGTAGTCATTGTACCCTTAGAGAGTCAGTATAGTACACAGCAGCAATTAACGTACACACCGCGAGCCCGACCCACGCTGCGTAGTTAATCAACACTGTGTGCGAGAGTCGTAAACATTTTACCCAATGAGAGCTTAGGCAAAGCGGTTCGAGCCAGTTTGACTGGGTCCGAGCCTAACACAGCTTTGGTCAGTTGGGAGGAATACACCGAAGTGTTAACAGCTAGAAAGCTAGCAGAGAAATCTCTCCACACTTAGACCAGGAAGCAGGACTTAGAATCTTAGAATTCTATCAAGTCACTACGGGCCTGAACTTGTCAAACAGGTAAATGAACACCCTTCTGTTTCATCGTGATATATTTGTATTATTGTTGAAATTATGTTTGAAGAATTTGCTATGCATAAATGTGAATTGTTAATCCGAATTTGCGTGACCACGTGGAAGAGCCTACCACGAGGCGAAACACGACCGGTTGCGCCGCCATGTTGCATACCATACGGAACCACTGTTGTTTAACTTATATGTATGTTTGCAGACCAGTGGCTGTACCACTGAATGTTTATATTATTATTAATTCTGTATGTGTATAGTTAGACACGATTGATATTTATGTATGTATAGGAATTTAGAGTGAGATTACAGCGGACCCCGGAAGTAGCAGAATGTTCGTCGCTTATGTATAGAGATGTGGAGCTATCACTGAGGGCTACTTGGCTTTCAGTGAGACGCTCTGCACAAACCGATTATTCAGGGTTGTGCAGAATTTCGTCTCTTATATTACAGACGAGCAGGCGAGCTATCCCGAGCTATCCCGAGCTATCCTGTGAACCCCACTCCACAGAAACAAGTTGGTTGAGGAGACTCTACCGCACAAGTCGGAAAGAGCTACCTTGAAAAACACCCTATCAGACCCCACAGCGTGGCAAGGGAACCCAACTACACAACGACAAAGGTGGACCAGAAGCTACCTCACAGAAGGACTTTGCACGCACCATCTAGCAGTTAAGTGAACACGCCAAGGTGCACTTAAACTGATCAAAACAGGACCACAGTAGTCCAACTCTTCAGAAACTGTAAAACGGACCACAGTAGTCCAAATCTACATGAAATATAATAGCAAGTGCCCGAGGAAGATAAAACAGCTGCCTAGACTATCAGCGATCGAACTATTAGCAGTGACTGAGACATTTTAAGATAGATTAGTACTTAGAGAATCTTGTATAGAGTAGAAGAAATAAATGTGTGATTTTAACTGTTATCAAGTGGCTGGACTACATAGGATTCATAGCCGTGTGAAAGCTAGTGTGACAGTAATCTTTTACCATTTTTCTATCTATTTCTGTACCCCAACCTTAACACAGAACGAGCTAAACAAATAAATTTATTAAAGTAATTCATAGGGTGACTTACTAGCAGTTCCCACCGAATAAACGTGAGGGTCCATAATTCCATTGTGCAGAGCCCATAAACCCCACGTGACATCTATTATATTTATATTCTCTTTTAACCTTTATCAGTAAATGTGATAAATACAGAATTGTGACATACTGTTGAGAATAGTGAGAATTCATAAACACAGAATGAAATATTGATATTGTAAGTATGGATTTTATGTTGTGTGTTTCAGGACTTCCTTGGATTCTTTTTTTTATTCCTTCCTTCATTCATTCCATCCTTTTCTTAAAGTATCGTGTCGTACCTTCTGCAAAAAATATATTTTCTTTGGAAAATAAAAGTACCTTAGGGGAAATAAAATCCTCACTCCTTGAATGGACTGGATGATAAATTCTCCCTATTCCTGTACAACATCAAAAGTACTTCCATTGTACCGATGAATGTGAGAAACAATGACAATGTAAGATAGGTAGTGAGTGATCATCAACCCCTTCTCATTAGCCGAAATTTAGAACTGGGAAATAACTAAAACTCTTCTAACAATGAAAATATAAACCTGAAATATCCACTGGATGTCTTCAACGCGTTCTCCATGTGCCAACGTGAAGTTCCATGGTAGGACAATGTCTCCTCCAACGCATGTGTTGACCACGGCATGATCTGGCAAGGTGTTTGTCCATTGCAAGCCATTGTGCACTACAAGATTCCAATTTCAGTTTGAGAATTCAATTTGTTCATTAGTAATGATGCCTGTTTTAAGAGTGATGGAGCAATAACCTTCTGAGTTTTCCATTAAACGGCAAGAATTGGAGAGGGGGAACACACTGAGCATGCTCAAATACTACTTATTAACAGTACCCATACCCCAATAATCACCATTATTTCTTGTTTTATGTTAAAAGACATAATTATGTATTCTCACATACCACCCCCCCCTCCCCCAACTCACACCGCCCCCTCCTCTCTTCACACACACAATTCAATTTTCAATATATTATATTACTTTACAGTTGTTCATTATCTACTACACATTCAAATTAAATTTAATTTCCAAATTTTCCTTTAGCTTTGGTTTATTTAAAATGAAATAAAAATTCTTACCAGAAACTAAGGTGAACAATATGATGAAGTAAAGAAACACCATTTTTGATGAAAGTCTTGAAGCTCAGCCAATGTTAAAATTAAATGTTAATAGTGTAACTTCTGTATCTTATGAACAGCTGCTTCCACTTTGATCGGCTTGACAAAATGTAGTGAATACTGCAACTACAGGTAGCAAAGGTAGATTTGTTTATACTGACGAGATATAAAAAGAAATAAACTGGCTTATGTCGTATACTGATAATGAGCAACCACGTAATGCACAAACTGGTCCAAAATATAAGTACAATGCTGCAAACGTAGGAAAAGGACAAAGTCGGGTTCTCATGAATTGGCAACAATGATAACTCTAATCTAATCACCCTGAACGAGATAACAAACTGTTGGCCGCATGACTTAAATAAGCAGCAACCCAAAACATTTTTGTCAAAATAACATATACCAAGCAGACACATTTAAGACTTGACATGGATGTGACGAAACTGTTTGTTTGTGCAGGTGATAAAGCCCAGTTGATAAACTGTTTGACGATGCTTTCTGTAAAATGACTATAACAGAGTCTTGCACTTTAGCCTTCCCCGATGGTCGTGGGTAAAAAATTACCCAAGCCTTCATTAAAATCATCACAACTGCCACAGTTTTGCTTATAATTCATTGAAATTTGATGACTTTGTTTAGGGAGAATTCTGCATATACTGACCAAATTTGGCATGTTTATGTTTATAAATAAAGTAATAAATACACAATCAAGTTTTCATTTAACCTTCCCCAAACAACCTCCGTGTATGTACACCCACATCACAGGCGCTTGTATCTGGACATGCGAGTGCCTATGCCTGTAACACGTCTTAATTTGGTTATCTTAACGGGGAAGGATTTGCGTCCACTGCTCTATACAATGTGGGTCACAGGCGCTTGTATCTGGACATGCGAGTGCCTATGCCTGTAACACGTCTTATTTTGGTTATCTTAACGAGGAAGGATTTGCGTCCACTGCTCTATACAATGTGGGTCACAGGCGCTTGTATCTGGACACGCGAGCGCCTATGCCTGTAGCACGTCTCCCTTTGGTTATCTATAACACGCGAGCGCCTATGCCTTTGACGTGTCTCCCTTTGGTTATCTTATGCCTGTGACGCGTCTCCCTTTGGTTATCTTACAGACACGTCTCCCTTTGGTTACCTTATTGATAACCAAAGGGAGACGCGTCACAGGCATAGGCGCTCGCGTGTCCAGACACAAGCGCTTCTATACAATGTGGGTCACAGGCGCTTGTGACCCACGTTGTATAGAGCAGCGGACGCAAATCCTCCCTCAGTTCTATGTGTTTGACTACACTCCAATACTATTTACATTAAATCTTGTCTTTTCTCTTTCCCCGTACACCGTGTCTACACTCACTGTTTTGCATGTGCAATTTTAGAAATATTCTTTCTTGCCCCCTTTGGGTGATATCCGTTCATGAATTTAAACACAAAGATGAGCGATACTGAGATGAATGCAGAATTACATTACAAAGAAATGTTGATGAACTTGGAATCGTATTTTATTATATTTGGTAGGAACAAGATCTAATAAGACTAAAAGCTCAATACTGAAACTTGAAAGTGATGTGTAGTAGAGAAATCTTGCTCTTAGCAGTAGAGGAATCTTGCTCTTAGTAGTTCATTGATTACTGCCGAGTTGCCTGCTGGACGACCATAACTTCTGTGATCTTTGAAGAACTGCACTCCTGGCAGATGTAGTACTACATGGCGTAATCCTTGCACATCCAGTTTGCCCTGTGGGTTCTGGCACTGAATAGAATAGACCCAGCGTTTCCCGGCGTGTCGTAAGAGGCGACTAACAGAAGTGATGCCAGCACGGTATCACTGGGCGAAAGTCTTCTACAAAGAAGTCACCGGCCAGGACGGATGAACCTCATGTTTTTACAGGTTCAACGACCACGTGCTCGGGGCCAAGGCGAGCCACACTGTATTCGTGGATATCGGCTGTGGCCAACAGCCTGGAGAGGATTGGGCACTGCCAGGTCTTTCTTGCCCAAGACCCACTGCATGATGAAAACAACCATTCACTCCAAACCGGATCGGTCGTCCCCCGGGTCACCAAGGACCGCGCCTTCCGTTGGCCACCAGGACGGAGGTGATAAGTGTGCTACTGATGGACAACTTAGCAAGATCCGCACGAAAAACAACCTGGAATGTCATGACCCCAACTGCGTATGGAAAATTAGAAGAACTGGCCCACGAGCTGGACCACTATCGATGGAACATTTTAAGTATCAGCAAACTGCGCTTGAAAGGCAAAGGTGAAACAACGGCCGACAAAGTCTACAAGCTTTATTTCAGCGGGAGAGATGACAGGCATGAACATGGCGTTAGATTCTTGGTCCACTAAAACATTCTAGCCACTGTCATGGGTTGCCGCCCAGTTTCCAGTAGACTCATTACCATACGTCTGAGAGCATCCCCTTTCAACATCACCATCATCCAGGCCTATGCCCCAACATCAGACAATGACGACAGCGAAGTGGAGGATTTCTATGAAAATCTACAGGCTGTCCTTGACCAAGTGCAAAAAATTTTTTTATGTAAGGCGACTGGAATGCCAAGGTTGGCCAAGATGCGCATCACAACTGGGGAGACACATGTGGACATGTTGTTACTTCACACTCGCAGAAAGAATCACAGCATACAAACAGCAACAGTAGGCTAATTAATTTGTCAACAACAAGAACAATAAAATGGTACATATTACTTGTCAGCCTACTTGTTTCGTTCGGAGTTTGATTTTAGATCGTGATCATCTCCAGAATTACGAAGCTATGATCTGGCGTCAGGAAGTGGTTGGGGAGGGGGAAGAGAAAAGGGGTGGAAGAAGGGGGGAGGGGGGAACGGCAGTTTATATTTAACATCCATGGTCTGAACTGAATATCGGAGGCTTGCTCAGGCATACTCCTACAGAAAACAACTGCATCAACGGCAAGTTCGCATCACAGAACTGACGTTCTGGTGATTCGATATATGCTTCCGTCTGTCGCTGTCAGTAAGCTTAATAATTAATTGTAGAGTTCCTACCCAAAATTATGCGCGACGATCTACTGAGTGAAAGTTCATTGTGTATAATATGTGTGAAAGTTGTAGATGGTGTTGTGAGTATGTGTGCATGCATCTCTCTCTCTCTTCCCCCGTGGGGGTGCCGGGGGTTTCTGTATAAATAGTATCCCCACTTCCTGGAAATTTAGTGCTTTAAATTCCTACTGTCGCTGTTTTTCTCATTTGTTCTTTGTAATTCCTACTCTGTTCTATCCATCTACTATACTGTTCGCTAGACCAGTCACCTACCTTGTTTCTTGAAAACTCTTCCGGGACAAAATTCCTCATTTGTGTGTGAGGTCTGTTGGGTCAGCTTGGGAATATTGCCAAATGGTCAATAGGGCTTCCTATGATATTATTATTTATCAAAATGTAGGCATTTTATATGTATGCGTTTTGTTGATATTTTATCATGATGTTTGTATTCTATTTTATTTTTGTAAACGGGGGTTCAATAAATTAGAGTACAGCCTCAGCGTCCACTGCGTAGGATGCCTTTATTGTAAAGTGACCGGCTGGTGGAATGCCTTCAGTGTTACCACTAGGGTTGTTTCAGCAGATCTCTTATGCGGATCAGGGGTGAGTCCTCTTTCAGCCAAGTTGTGGTCTTGTTTTTTGTGGTCCTGATTCGGCTCATTGCAGTCCGCTGGACCCTGTAAGCAATGAACAACTCTCTCTCTCTCTCTCTCTCTCTCTCTCTCTCTCTCTCTCTCTCTCTCTCTCTCTCTCTCTCTCACCTCTTCACGCACACATATGAACATGCAACACACATTTTATTTTGCCTTTCATTTTTAGCTTTTTTTTTCTTCTGAAGACAAAAAAAGTCATTCATTATATTATTTATGTAAAATGAAGAGTCTGTGACATTCACGAACACTCTTTTTCACGCGCTTTAAGTCTAGCGATTACAACATTTCACAATCGAAGTGCTAACTTTGTCTTTTTATGAAAAAAAAATTTAAACACCGAAATCGGATTTATAGGTCACACAAACACACGTGCACCCACACACACTATAAGGACTCTCTCTCTCTTAAGAAAACAGCACACATGCACTTCAGATCTCTCTCTCGTGCGCGTGCACACACACTTGCACACAAACTCTCTCTCTCTCTCTCTCTCAGAAACACCAAACCCCTGTCCATCCTCGCCCCCACCGCCTCTACACTCCTCCACCCACCACCCTACACACAATTCACACGTAATGATAATTATAGAAACTTTCGCTCTGTTGATTGTCGCGCAGTATCGTATAAGAAGAAAAATGAGGAACATTCCTGTTTCATTTATTAGCTACTGACACCTGCAGTGTAGCATTACTGTCACGTTCATGCGTATATGAAAGGCACGCCTTTTTCACAAGAAGGCACGGATCTGTTTTCGCTGCTGCTAATAATCATTTAGAATACTGCGCAGGCACCCTTCAGTATTGGGATGTGAGAGGAATGGAGTGCTGTCTCACAGGCGCTTGAATCTGGGAAGCGCTTGTGTGTTGTCTATATACTGGGAATAAAACAGAAGACTGTTAGCGTTCAAACTTTACAATATTAATTAGAAACAAACGGGTACATAAACCAAAACTTTGGACAAAAGCAAGACAAAACAAGCGCACATTGTCCAGCTAAGCTCAGCTTCGTCAGGCGGGCAAAACACTCCTCTCGCAACATCACCATACGGACGTCTGTGGAACTGCTGGCCGTTTGTCGCAGGATACTCCGTATATGTAACTTCATTTTGCCTGACTGCAAAATTCAAAGAAACCCGGCTGTCAACCACCGGCTGAGCCAACTATTGACGAGTTTTGGGAATTCGCCTACACTATTCTAATATCAGCTTTCTCAATTGCCTTAAGGGTGTTGGGTTAAGTCGGAGCAGGGAGATAGGACGGCGGTAGGGGAAGAAGTGGAAAAGGCAATAAGCTTACTAAGCAGGAATATTATTCATTCAAGCAAATAAGAAGCGAAAACAACGACAGTTTGATGACTTAATATTTTAATATTATTTTTATAAATTTCATATGTATAGTAAAGTTTTAGTTTTAATCTTTTTAATAATATAATATGTATGGGTACAATGCTTTCAATGCTTTGTGGTTATAGGCGGAGTATGTATGATAGTAGTGGAGAGGGGGGTAAGGTGGAGGAAAGAAGGGGGGGTGGTCAAAACAGGCTGTGAAACCTTTCTACATGCCCCTTCCTCAACTTGGCAATAACTCAGTGGGTTTGTTGAGCATGTCATTTTCCTAAGCATTTCATTCATCGTAGCACTAAAACATATGTTCCACTGGATTTAAAGCGTATTTATGTTTGGTGCATTCTTAAATCAAACCGGTACATTATTCCAGTTAGTGGCAAGTTTGAAAAGGAAAACTTCCTTATATTAGTATTTCGGACATGCGTGTAATTTTGCAATGAGGGGATGCAATTTTGTATGTTTGTATCAAGTCCCCTCTAATTCCACGGCCATACAATTATTGCAGTCCTAGGTGTGAGCAATATCTTTTATTATATATAAATAAAGTGTGTGTGTGCGTGTGTGTGTGTGTTTGTGTGTGTGTGTGTGCCTTTGTGTGGGGGTGTGTGTGCGTGCGTGTGTGTGCGTGTGTGTGTGTGTGTATGGGTGTGCGTGTGTGCGTGCGTGTGTGTGCGTGTGTGTGTGGGCGTGTGTGTGTGTGTTTGTGTATGTGTGTGGGCACACTTACACAGTGTTATCTGGACAAACCAGTGAACATCTACATAACTTGTTTTGACAGACCTACTTATTTTGACGTCAGAACAATGATCCCTTTAGGATTAGGGCTGGGTTAGGGTTAGTGATCGAACACTTAAAAGTGCTTAAAAAGGGGGACGAAATATGACCCATTGTCAGCACAACTATGTGCCGTTTCAGGAAAGTCATGATAATACTGTGTACCCTCGGCAGTGTGTGTGTGAGTGTGTGTGCGTGTGTTCATTATGTCACACGTTTTGCTTTCGGTGAGCATTTGTAATATCAGAATTTATACTTTTGATTATTTCTTTCAGAACTATATGTATATGTGTATATGACTTTCCCGATAGCCCAATGGATAGTGATCTGGTTTCCTATGCCGAAGGTCGTGGGTTCGATTCCCGCAAGGGGCGAACTTATGTGACTTAGGTACGAGACTATTGAGGTCACCGAGGGTTTTCTCCGGATACTCCAGTTTCCTCCCTCCCTTCATTAATAAATACCATTATTATAATGGTATTGGATGCAGTCAATCTAAAACTGTCAAAAATAAAAATTCGATTTCGTTTTTCGTACTTCTACTACCCATCTTCCTGCCATCACACTACATAGTGAGTGATAGATGTGTGCCTGCTGTGTGTGTGAGAGTGGGTGAAACATGTTACGTGTATGTTGGTACAGGTCGCCGCGCTTTGAGCCTGATTAGTAATGTACAGGAAAGCGCATTTATAGTATCCATTATTATTAGTAATATAACTGACTGGATCGTGCTATATACACCACGTCGTGTCTTAGGACGTAATGCACGATTTACTACAGACTGGATTGACTGTTGATTATGTTTGAGGAACATGTACATCTGAAGTATGTAAGCTAGTTCTAGGTATTATGCAATGGGTAGTGTGTGTGTGTTTGTGTGTGTCTGTGTGCATTCGATCGAGGTACGTGCAGAAAGGTGTGTGCATATATATATATATATATATATATATATATATATGTGTGTGTGTGTGTGTGTGTGTGTGTGTGTGTGTGTATGCATGCATGCATGCATGCAAGGTATGTGCAGAAAGCCAACTCTTGGGTGTATATGCTGTTATGTAGTAGTTGTAGTAGTGTGAGGACGAAACCAGGCCTTTGTACATTTCCTTTCATTGTCTGACGTGCATTTTGGGTCTGTGTAGCATGCAATTTTCCTATTCATACTCCTCACCATAGCAAATTTATAATTGTTTAAATTTTGGGAGCACGTTCAACTGATGTTTGAAAGTGTTAGTGTTGAAGGGTCGGGGTAAGAAGGGAACCCCTCGTGGGTTTGGGTGCGTAGTAGAGTGGCAGGTGAGATGAGGAAGGAAGGAGGAGTGGAAGATGGAAATAAACAAAACCACAGGGGACAAGCAGTGTTGGTATGTTGCAATGGTTCGCTATTGTTGTAATCCAAATCCTCCAAATCAAGGAAAACTAAGAAACAACCTCTGAAACAATCAAATAATACAATGGTATAAGCTAAATGAACATTAAAACATTCGAATAGTTAAAGTAAACCCTTACTACAATTTCCAATGCAAACGAAAGGGGTATGCATAACATGTTATCGATATTCCAGAAATACATACTTTCCTATCCTTTCCTATCCTATCCTATCCTGTCCCATAACCCGAAGGTCGTAGGGGCACCACAGATGATCGTTTAACCAGCATACTCCATCTTTCTCTGTCCTCAGCAGCCCTCATGGCTTCGCTCAGTGTCAAACCAGTTCATTCTCGAATGTTGTCCTCCCACCTCTTTTTCGGTCTCCCCTTTCTTCTACCTCCTTGCACTGTGCCTTGCAGAATGGTCTTTGCAAGGCCTGATGATCTGGTGACGTGGCCATACCATCGGAGTTTTCGTTTCTTCACCACTGTGAGCAGGTCATCGTGTTGTCCAATGGCTTGTGTGATGGTCTGTCGGACTTCGTCGTTGGTGATGTGTTGGGTATAGGAAATGCACAGAAGTCTTCTGTAGCACCTCATCTCCATGCTTTGTATTCTTCGTTGGAGATCTGCTGTGAGGGTCCATGCTTCGCAAGCATATAGGAAGATGGAGATGACCAGAGAGCGCAGCAGTCTTACTTTGGAATGTAGACTGATGGTTCTGTCTTTCCAAATGGGCTTCAACCTTGTCAGGGCAGCAGTTGTTTGTGCGATCCTGGAGAGGACTTCCTGTCGAGACCCATTGTCTGACACAATGGCTCCTAAATATTTGAAGCTGTGCATACTTTCAGCCACCATTATAATACATAATTCCCTACATTATCGTTAATATAAAAATGAAATGCTAAACACTGGACATATTTAATATCGAAATATAAATAATATGAACAATGGAACCTATAAATTATCATGAACAAGAATAACCGAATAATCAAAGTAGATATATTCAAAGTTACACTAAACATAACAGTGAATGAAGTTGTCACTGCACATTCATATGGCTCAACATTCTTTACTAAATACTGGCAAAAACTATTCTTGGAAAATAATATAATAATTACTACAAATACATTATCAATATTACAAATTAACTGATAATATTATACAAAATTAATAACTTACCTCGTCAGTGAGATGAGAGGTTTACAAAAGAGTTTCCAAAAACCCTTGCACAAACTGTGAGCTTGGCAAAGATACGTCCGTTACCAACAGAATAACATGATAGAGTGATAATTACTAGTGAACGCATTTCAAATATGCATCAAAATGCGCAGACCTAAATCACGTGGATCTAACAAGGGAAATAACTCAATAAAATACTATTTTCTTTACCATACATAATTACGTCCCATTAAAAAGCAATCATATTATCATTCAACACACTTGTCTATCTCCTATTATTCGTCATACATTAACACACACTTGCAAACATACATACATATGCATAAAACATGACTCTGCCACATTAGTATTTCAAGATTTTTTTAATGCAATAGGTAATTCATTCCAGGGGTTAGCATTAACCCTGTTAGAAAAAGTGAACTTACTCAGGTTAGTATTACACTGTTAAATAAACATTTTACCTTCACAATTTTGTGGGTTTTTTTTCGCAATGTGGCAGTTTAAAGAAATTGGACCCGCTCAAGTCATCAAGTTTATTATAAAATATTTCTCTGGGTTTACCCCCCAGCAGAATAAAACAAAAAAACCCACAACTAATAAGAGAGAGAGAGAGAGAGAGAGAGAGAGAGAGAGAGAGAGAGAGAGAGAGAGAGAGAGAGAGAGAGAGAGAGAGAGAGAATAAAACTGAGTGATCTGTTCTGAATGTATTGTGTTTACAATAGTGTTTTACACATTACATTACATTACATTATTGTTGCTTTAGGTCCAGCGGACTCTTCCGAGCCAAATCAGGACCGGACAACCCCCAATCCGCATAAAAGATCTGCCGAAACAACCCTAGTGGTAAAACCGAAAGGTCTCCACCAGCCAGTCACTTTACAATAAAGACATCCCACGCAGGGGACGGCTGAGGCTTCACCCCAACTTATCGAACCCCTGTTTACAAAAACAAAATAGAATACAAACATCATTATAAATTATCAACAAAACACATATATATATAAAATGCCTACATTGCTAAATAATAACATCATAGGAAGCCCTAGTGACCACCTGGCAGAAAGCGTCCAATATTCCCAAGCTGATCCAACAGACCTCATACACAAATAAGAAGTCTTGTCCCGGAAGAGTTTTCAAGAAAAAAGGTAGGAGACTGGTCTAGCGAAGAAGACGATAGTATAGCAGATTGATAGAACAGAGCAGGAATGAGAAAGAGCAAATGAGAAAGACAGCGACAGTGGGAATTTAAAGCACTAAATTTCCAGAAAGTGGACACACTGACGCGCTCAAGACAATATAGGGTCGAGATACATAAAGTAAACTCGTTTCATGCAAGGTTCATCTTTATGCAGTGAATCAAGACACCCTAACATCACCGTTTAGTCACGATTTCTTCTTTAAATACAGTACTCCTCTTTTAACGTCACTACCGTTTAAGGTCACAATGCGGATAAGATCAATCAGGTTGTTGGTCCCGGCCAAACACCTTCTTTGTACCAATTAGAATTCCTCGCTTAGCGTCACCTGGCATAAGGGAAAACCTCGGATAACGTCACCCCCTTTTTGGTTCCCAAATGGAGGAGACTACTGCGTAAGAGAAATTGATGTCACAGATGACGTCATTTATGAGGTCACTTCCTGTTTTGAGATGATGTCATATATTCCTTATGATGTCATTTCCTGTTCACATAGCTGGGAGGCTGTTTTGAATTCATGTTGGATGGAATTTTTGTGACCAGTTCCACCTAACCTTTATCATAATAATACTGAAAAAAAATGGAGTGGTGGTGGTGGGGGGAGGGGGGGGGTTGATTGCATCTGTAAAAAATAGCAGTACGTCAGCCATGAAAACAAAATGTTGGTCAAATTTTGTGATCCAATGTTCACTCTTATTATTATTATTATTATTATTATTATTATTATTATTATTATTATTATTATTATTATTATTATTATTATCTTTTTTTGTTTTTGTTTGTTTGTTTGTTTTTGTTTTCAGTGAGTCAAATCGAGAAGATTTCGCACAATGGCAAAAGCGGGACGTATTGCCACAGTGGACCTCACCCTGAATTGACTTCATTCACTAGCGATAAAGCATGTGCCGTAGCGTAGACAAAGTGAACAATTCGTTAAACTTGTGTAAGGTTTTCTGCAAAAACACCCAGTAACTGTCTTGGTGCATACTTTTTATTTTTTATTCTCATTTGCGTGCGTGCGCGTCAATGTGTTTGTGTGTGTGTGTGAGAGTGTGTGTATGTGTATGTATGCTTGCATCCGTTCGTTTGAGTGTTTGAGTGTGTGCTTATGCATCATACACATGCACAAAAATACATATACAGTAATGCATACATGCATACGCGCGCACCAACGTGCACACATGTACACACACACACACACCCACACACACGCACACACACACAGTCACACGACACAAAAATTTAGCACCTCGTATAAGATCAAGTTTTTTACTGGTAGTTGATCTTATCAGAGGACTGTTTAGGGTGCCCCTCGGATAAGATCAAACAAAAATTTGGTCCCGTGGGGGGTCACCTTAAGAGAGGAGTACTGTATGCACTACCAGCAGCTCCAACAACAACGGTTGGTTAGCAATTGCGTAACGCTATGTAACTTGAAACTGCATGGCTGCGTCCAGCCACTACAGCCGCTCTTGTGCTGTGGCCTAATGGTGAACCCTGGTGCCAGGTTCAAGGTCCTTTTAGAGGAAACTGGCCTATTGAACGGAACTGAATTGAAATGAAATGAAATGCTAAAGTTGTTGACATTTTGTCAATGCGATCTTGAACATTCATTCCAGATGGTGATTTATTTTACAGCAGAATAAAAGTCCAAACAAGACCTATAGGACCCAAAATGATTTATTTATTGTTCCCATTTTTACACCAGGAAAATTTGACATGTGGGCAATGTAACATAAGCAAAAAACGTGACAAAGACAATAATTATCATAGTCAATGAAGTTTTAAAATCATACTATTAAGAAAAGCAATTATTACAACAATAAAATATATACAGTGATATAAATAGCATGCGACCAAATGAAAGCTTGGCTAAAAAGAAATTACAACTGTTAAATATATAAGGTAAGAGGTGGCGAAATCTTTTTTTTCATTTATGATGCGCATGAATTAAATACAAGCAAATGTTAAAGATTTCATTCAGGTAGGCCTAAAATTACTAATGTTAAAAAAGCAAAAACAAATGCATGGGAGAAACAGAATAAAATGAACTAATTAATCAACGTATCAGTCAATCAATTAAGCAAGTAGTGAAGAGCATAACAGTATTAGTATGGCAAAAGACTATACCAGTATAGTCTAGTATTAGTATAGCCAAAGACTATACCAGTATATTCTAGTATTAGTATAGCCAAAGGCTATACCAGTATAGTCTAGTATTAGTATAGTCAAAGACTATACCAGTATAGTCTAGTATTAGTATAGCCAAAGGCTTTACCAGTATAGTCTAGTATTAGTATAGCCAAAGGCTATACCAGTATAGTCTAGTATTAGTATCGCCAAAGACTATACTAAACCGGTGACCAAAATCATCATCACACCCAAATCAGTCAATCTTTTAGTCAAGTAATGACATTTCTCAAATTTATTTTAAAAAAAAGAAAAGATATGAAATAACACAAAATAAATTAATAAATGTAAAAAATTTAAAATTTTAGGAATAAGAAGACTCTCCCCTTCCACCCCCTTCCCCCCCCCCAACAAAAAAATATTACACATGCATATAAAGAAATAACAATATAGTTTAAACTACAAAAAGAAAAGAAAGAGATAAACAATGCAAAAATACAACACAAAAACAAAAAGAAAGAAAATTAAAAATAAAGACTATGAATATAAGCTTAATCATAAAATAAAACAAAATAAAAATAAAAACTAAAACTAAGGCAAAACACAACAAAGCATAGGCATCAAGGTTTTGATAACATTAATGTTATAGTTGTGCTCAGTGCTGTTATGTTGTTATTGGTCGGCATAGAGGAGAAAACCTGAGAAGGACGTCCTATAATAATTATAAGAAGAATTTGTGAGTTCACTCCACAGCCACACCCTGTCACCCACAATCAAGTGAACAGTTGCTTGGGTCGTACCCATGGTTGAATAACCAGAATACGGCAGTGCAATTGCACGTGACAACAGTGAACCGTTCTTTGAAATGTACATATACACATACTGGTCACTGCCCGCTGTTCCAGCAGATCCAACGAAGAAATACATACCACTCCTTGAAGCTGTGAACACGCCGGATGACCCGTTGAAAGCGCTGCCCTCGTTGGTAAGGACGGTCCAAGGAAGTATGATGCCCATCTTACCAGAGAATGTAGAGGTCAGGGTGGCGTGGAAGGAAACCCTCACTGACAATACATCTGCCACAAACACACATGCGCGGAGCAAACTGTAGTGATTGAAACATAGAGCGTGCCAGTCAAAGCTTTAATTTGTATTTTAAATTATTTATGAAATTTTTGATCATAAAAACAGATATGTGTCGTGATTTGAGTGTATCATGTAGGTAGTGCGTTTGTGTGTGTGTGTGTGTGTGTGTGTGTGTGTGGGTGTTTGTATGTGTGTGTGTGTGTGTGTGGCTCCTGCTGCTGTTTTACAACACACTATGAGGGCAGAAACACTATCACTGCTTATAAGCGATAGTCTTCATTCTGATACGGAATTTAGTTTGTAAAAGAAAAAAACGCTACATTATCTTTCTGTAATAATTATATTCTACTAGTGGTTTTTGTACCCTGGCAAGCCAGGGTACACAGGTTGCTGTTTAAAATGTAGACAGAGAGACAACTGTTGTCTGCGAGTTTCATTTGGACGATGATACCTCCCCATATCCCCCTTGATACCTCACCATACCCCCCCCCCTCTGATATCTCCCCGTCCCCCCCCCCATGATGCCTCATCATACCCCCTTGATACCTCCCCGAACCCACTTGATACCTCCCCATAACCCCTTGATACCTTTCGTACCCCCCTTGTAACCTACCTGTACCCTCCTTGATACTTCCCCGTTGATCGTTTCGCAGGTATGGATGAAAGGAATCGACCATCACCATACCCCCTTATATATACCCGTATCCCCGTTATGCCTACCCATGCCCCTTTAAACCTACCCGTAGCCCCCTTTTACCTACACGTACCACCTCATCCCGATCCTTGATAATAATAATAATAATAATAATAACAATAATAATAATAATAATAATAATAATAATAATAATAATAATGATAATATTGAATAATACAAATAGAAATCATAAAAAACACCAAGGTTTTAAAATAAAATTTGATATAAGATATTATAATTATAATAATAATAATTATTATTATTAGTTTATAAATAATAATAATAGTAATAATAATAATAATAATAGTAATAGTAATAATAATAATAATAATAATAATAATAATAATAATAATAATAATAATAATAATAATAATAATAATAACGTACCACCCCATCCCGATCCTTGGTAATAATAATAATAATAATAATAATAATAATAATAATAATAATAATAATAATAATAATAATAATAATAATGAATATAGAATAATACAAATAGAAATCATAAACACCAAGGTTTTAAAAGAAAATTTGATATAAGATATAATATTATAAATAATAATAATAATAATAATAATAATAATAATAATAATAATAATAATAATAATAGTAATAATAATAATAATAATAATAAAGGTAAAAAGCCTAAATGAAAAATATCCATATTGTAGTGGGGAAAAAAAAACATAAAAAAATATGTCCCGCGACGGATTCGAACTTGGGTCGTTCTAAACGGTAGGCGAAAGTGTTACCAACTGAGCTATCAATGCTTCGTACAAAAAGAATAAATTTTTTGGTCTATATGGGGAAACATGCTGAAACCTCAATTTGATTTTTAATGGAAGCGCGCGGAATGAGGCTATTGCAGTTTGAGGACATTTTGTTTATTTATTTATCTCAGAAACGGTTAAACGTTCGGTAAGGAAATGTCGGCTATAACGATTTCGCTGGTTTTGAGCACACAACAGGCCGATTCCCAGCGGCCAGCACCTGCCCAGATCAGCGTCCATACCGGACAAACTTTATAGTAGTGGCGAAGGAGGACTTCCGGCTAAGCAATTTATATATATAGATGTCTTAGGTTTCAATTAAAGTAACTTGGAATGTCAGTTGTAAAATGCTGACAAATTCATCATCATCATCATCATCATCATCATCATCATCATCATCATCATCATCATCATCATCATCATCAATAAATCAAACAGTCAATCAATCTGTGACGGTGGGTGTATTGTTACTGGGCTCTGCACAATGGAATGCTATTACCCACTCGTCTTTCGTCAGCGGGGATCGGCTAGTTAGATCGCCCTATGACTAATCTTAATACATTTATAGTTTTGGTTCGGTCTGTGTGAGGATATGGTTACAGAGATAGGGAGAAAAGTGTAAAAGATTCACTAACACACTAGCTCTCACACGGCTATGAATCATAGGTAATCCAGCCACTTGTTAACAGTAAATATCACACATTTATTCCTCTACTCTATATCCACTTATCTAAAACCTACACTAACTTAAATGTCCAAAATGTAATATAACTAGGATTAACTTAACAGTCCAAAAGTCAATTCGAGTGCTTCGGAGAATGGGTAGATCTCTGATGGGTCTATTCTGCTACTATTGTCGATACTTGCTACTTGTCATCCTTGGGCTCTGTTCTTGTTTTGCCTGTTCTTTTTTCGGGAAGTGTGGACTACCGCACTGTCCCTATAGATCAGTGTTCGTGCACTTATTCTATGGCACTTAGCAGGGATGTTGAGGTGCGGTGCTGTTTTCTCCTCGTCTCGTTTGTTGACTACTGAGCTCAGTGCTCTCCACTCTGTAGCAGGCCACGTGACTGGGATGACTTTCAATGGGGTCTATCTCCTGCCGTGGATCAAGCCTGCTCGTCTGCAAAACATAAGACGATTTTCTGCAACGCCTTGCTTACACAGGGAGTGCAGAGTGTCTCACTGTTGGCAGAAACAGCCCTCAGCGAGATCATCTCCACTTATACAAATAAGTGACGAACAATCTTCAAAGTCCGTGGTCCACTAGAATCTCTAACATAATTCCTATATATATTTTCATGGCTAAACTAAACAAAGGGAGAAGTGATTAATAATATACACCTTCTCCGGTACAGCTACTAGTCTGCAATAATATGAATATGAGAAACAACAGTGGGTCAGTAGGGGCTACTTGCGGTTTCGAAAACCGGTAGCTTAGGGCAGTTACGTGGTCAAGCAAAGTTTTACCAACATTCACAATTATAAAAATGGCAGGACTTTACAAGCACAATCCAACAATAATATCAAAAAATTGCTGTGAAACAAAAGATTGATCATTTACCTTTTTGACAATGTCAGGCTGTGGCTAAACTGGGTTAAATAGATTTTCACCCGTCACCTGCTTAGTCTTCTGAGAGAGAACTTTCAGCGCGTGCTTCCCTTTCTGATGTGGTTTTAACAAAGACTGACGTTAACTCTGGGGCCCGCTAAATTCCGCGATATTCCCATATTCGTGGGGACTGATGGATATAGATCAGCCGGATTATGTCACTGCCTACCTAGTGAAGATTGTCCCTACATATGCTTAGAGCAAACCTAACTTTTGTCGTCTTCTAGGCCTCGAATTTAAGTTACAATAAGGCCAAAGAAGGATGAACTTTTAGAGGCATGAAGCCTTACTGCAGTGTCTAAACTAGCCTCTTGTGACACAATCAATAATTAATCATCATCATCATCATGTGGTCTTTTTCTACTAGATGCTGAGGGCCCAGGAATGCATCGATCGCATGGATCCCCTTCAATTTGCATGCAAAGCTAAACGTGGTGTTGAAGACTCGTGTCTCACTCTTCTGAATTTAATTGTAAATCACTTAGACAATAATTGGCGCACATGCTCGCAAACTTTTCATTGATTTTCCTTCAGCCTTCGCTACTATTCAGCCGCACCTACTACTAAAGCGACATTTGGACTTTTATAGGCACAAATCATACTATTGTTCTGTGGATCAAGGAGTTCTATGTTATCGGTCTGAGTGGCATACTCTCAACATAAATTATAGTCAACACAAGGGCACCTCGGGGTTGTGTTTTGTCACCGATTTTGTTTTCTGTTTATACGAATGAAATTTCCTGTTTGAGCTCACTGTTTCGGACACTTATAAAGTTTGCTGATGACATGGCGCTGATCGCCACACTCAGGGGCGAAGACTCTCTGACTATATTTTCTCCAGACAGAAACCCTGAATGCTTGGTTTAAAGATAGCTTTCTCGATCTCAACATCTCAAAAACAAAAGAACTTATTTTGGACAATTTTTAGAGGAGAACATCATGCATCATTATTGATAATGAGGCAGTAGAACAGGTTGCAAATTTTAAATACTTTGATAATTTCATGATAACACAGATGCGGTCTGTAAGAAAGCAAACTGTATTTGCTTAAGAAACTCAGGCTTTGATGTCAGTAATCATGTTCTTTAGTCGGTGTACTCTTTTGGTGTACCACAGCCTGGTAGAAAGTATCCTCACCTTCAACATCATAATATATAATGTGATTTGGTGTGCTCACCGGTATGGAGAAATCACACTTGAATAGCATTGTGAACATGGCGAGCAAAATAATTAGCATGCAACCGAAACAGCTGAATAAACTGTAAACTGCAGCCACTAGGAAAAAGGCAAATCGCATCATATGTGACACCTCCTACCCCTTGAATCATAGTTTTCAGTATTTGCCATCAGGTCGAAGGTTTCGGATGTCGCTCGCCAAGAAAAATATACGCAAGAACTCTTTCATCCCTAGTGCGATCTCAATCCTCAAACAATCGCTAACTCTGTTGCCTAGTCAGCCAAGCCAGTTTTATATGTGTAACTGAAATGTTAACTTTCATAATTTTGATGATTTTATGCACCCATTAGATGTTTTAGTCATACTTATCACTTTTAGGTGGCATGTGATGGCTTAAGGCTAAGTGTGTGCATGTCTCGGAAGAGTCCGCTGGACCTAAAGCAATAACCTTGTATTGTATTGCATTGTGTGCATGTACATAGGGAGTGTTCGGTTTGATGAATGTTTATTCTGCATTAATGTATATATGGAGACATCTATATTCTATGTATTAATTATGTATATGAGAGTGTGTGTGTATGTGCAACTTAATTTAAACATTAATATCACTATGTTATTATTGTGTGCGTTTATTATGTATTTACTTATACATTGTATTGACGGATTATTTAGCGTGAATGTGCGAACATGGATAAAGGCGAGATGGAGAGAGAGAGAGAGAGAGAGAGAGAGAGAGAGAGAGAGAGAGAGAGAGAGAGAGAAGGGAGAGAGAGAATATTTCCAGCTGAGCCATATGACTGTTGTACGCATGGAAAAAAAATGTTCACTTACTATATTATGCAAAGTTTGCGCTGAATGCCAAAGGCAATTTTCAACTCTTATGTATATTGTGAAAGTTGGACAATAAAGATATATTCTATCTTCATTATCCTCCTATTTTAATTTGACGAACTTGTCGGTATTTCACAAATGACGTTCTGAGCAGTACGTTTCTAAACCCATTTATTTTTTCACCCGAATTAGTATGCCCGTCTTACTACGGTCGCTTACCAACTTTAGATTGAAAAAGGGCCATCTTATTCTTCAGGTCTGCGTTTTCATTCTTCAAACTCTCCACCTGCTGATTAGTGGAGTTCAACTGTTGCATGGTGGCCAGTAGTTCATATTGGAGCTGTTGCTTGGTGGCCAGCTGTTCATGTTGGAGCTGTCGATTGGTGGCCTGTTGCTGCTGTGTGGTGGTGGTGAACAGTGCCTGCAGAAGGGTGAAACTGGCCTTCACTTGGTCAACATCAACAGCGCCACCTCTGGTCAGGAGGGACTGGGGTGCAACACACTGACTGGCAGGGGAAGAAGGGGGTAGAGTGCAGCTGTAGTTTCCTCCAGTTGGGGGGTTGGGGAGGAGGAGGACGAAAGTGCCGTTGTTTGGGCCACTGGTGCTTTGCAGCTTGCTACCGTCTGGTGTCTGTTGAGAGGAAAATATATTAACCATAAATAATGAGGCTGCTTTGAGTATCAGAGGCCACAGTTGCAATATACTATACTGAAACATGACAGCGACTGATCATAATAATATAGCTAACTGCAGACATAATAATACGATATAACGCACACTCCCACCCTTGGTGGCAACGTTGGGATAGGACAGTTATAGGTGGGTTGGATAGTCAGGGTAGTTTTGGGGGTAGGGAGTGGGGGGTCAGGATCCAGAGGTCAGTGTTTTGTTTTCGTGTTGTCTTGTGAATGAGCTTGAGAATGAATAGGACGGAGTAGGGTAGTAACGTACACTAAGATGCAGGAGAGTATGTGGGTATTCTTCTTATGTTGAGTGGTTAATAATGCTATCATTTATAATGTGTGTCTTAGTGTACTGGTTATGGCATCACCACCAACACTGTGTCATCCAGGCTGTGTGTGTCATGGCGTGAGCCTTGACCGTTACGACACGGGAGCCTTCGGTACAACCTGGCATCTCAACTGACTTGAGCATCTAGAAGAACCACGCTGGATGCTAACTTAGAACAAAGAAAGAAAGAAAGAAATTACTCTTATATAGCGCACTTATAAGCTCAGAGAGCTTCTCAAAGTGCTGGCCACTACTATCCAGCAATCATAAAACAGTTTGCTGAAGTCAGAATTCGAACCCAGGTCGCCCGAGACGCGCGTACACAAGTCGAGCGCTCTGACGACTGAGCTATCCAGAAGTCCGTAACGGAGAAGTTTTGTTTATCATTCCATTGTAAATATGTTCAAAAATTTACATTTACAGCACAACTGATAGTCATTTTAATGGTCTTAAATAATATTTCTAATGTTATGCCATAAACGTTTGCAACAATACATTTAAACTATAATAAACTGTACTGTGGAAAGAGCAATAATCCACTGAACGACCCATAAACTCACAGTCCACACAACGTCATGGATAGGCGGATGTCCGAGGGAGGTGAAGTGACCACAGGACAGCTGCACTCTAAACTCTCCACTGGCATTGTCCAGCACGGCGTCAGGAGACTGGGAAACATGCATGCTGCCACCCTCTACCTCTGGGGCTTCTATACGGAAAAATCATTATAATGTCAATGGAAAATATATGCTCTCTCTCTCTCTCTCTCTCTCTCTCTCTCTCTCTCTCTCTCTCTCTCTCTCTCTCTCTCTCTCTCTCTCTCTCGATTTATTTATTTACATATTTTTTCACCATCTGGTGCTCGTATGTTAACAACATAATGTTAGTATGTCATTTTTGTATGTGTGCAGTATGCCTGTACACGGTTATGCCGTACGTTCTTGTTGACCTCTGCATGTTTATTGTATCCCCATCACCCCCACCTCACTCCACCCCGTTTTTGTGTTCAAGGACCCCCTGGGCTAGGAGCCTTATTTAATATTGTTTGATGATGATGTTTGAAATTAAAGGACAAAGTTATAAAGTTCCAAAGTTTCAAAGATACAATAATGTACCTAGAGAAGAATGGTTGTGTAGGCCTACTATGTGTGACTTAGATGAAATTGGTGTCGAGTTCCATTATTTATTTACACGTAACAATTCCTTGCTGATAGAAAACATTTTTGGAAAATATTTTTTTTGGTGAAAATACTTTTGGATTTATTCAAATGTTTTTACATTTAACCAGCTGATGAATACTGAATCAAAGAGCAGATTGCTAAATTTAGCCGCTTTGTTGGGGATATGTTATTATTTATATATTGTGCATTCCCTTTTGTCTTCTTTTGTGAACCTTGCGATGCTGTACACTTTTCTTTCCATATTGAATCAATGTAAACCTTAAAACGGGTGTTTGACATTTCAGAGTTTTGTCTTGTGATGCCTGTGGAGCAGTCTTTTTTGTGCCGTTCATTGTTTTTTAATGTCTGTAATTCTCCCTCCCCCTTCCCCCCCCCTACTTTTGGCTAAAATGCCCCCTGGGCTACGAGCCTTGTTTCATGTTTGGAGTTATATGTGGTTTTGCTAATAAAAGGACAAAGTTCCAAAGTTCCTCTCTCTCTCTCTCTCTCTCTCTCTCTCTCTCTCTCTCTCTCTCTCTCTCTCTCTCTCTCTCTCTCTCTCTCTCTCTCTCTCTTGACTGCTTGTGTGTATGTGTGTGACCAGAGACACTGTAATTAAAACTTAAACATAGTGACAAAAAAGAACTTGAAGCCCTCTCCATCTTCTTCTGCCCTCTCCCCAGTAATCTACCCTGAGTGTCTAATACGAAGTATCAGCTTAAATTTCTTTTTACCGTCAACAAGGACGAAGGCGACACTAGTGAAGTGCACAATGGGGTTGGCCCTGTAATCAGTGCTGACAACAATGCTGTAGTTGCCAGACTCCAACAACGTGGCACCCGTGATGACGATGCTTCCTCCTTCCCCTGTCCATCTCACTCGTTTAGAGAAAGCAGGGGTAGGTACAAAATGACCTGCTGCCCACATAGCGATCACCTCACCCGCACGCCCATTCGCCTGCACAGTGAACACATTACTTTGGCATTCAAATAAATTATTACAGGATTGAAATAAATCACATTTTAAAATAACTCGTATTTTTAAAGCACGCGTATCAAGCAACACTTCTGCTCAAGGAATTGCACATTGGATCTGCCGATGCAATACACGATTGTTGTGCATGAACAGCAGTAACAAAACTAGACAAGCAATACAACGCCATCTATTTATTTACTTATATACGGTATGTTTCCTTACTTGCTAATAAATTGCTATAGATCGTCTAGTTACATGAAAATGTGACCGGCAGTATTTTTTTATGAGCGAGTTCGTGTGTTTGTCAGTATGTATGAGTTTATGATGATGATGTCCATTTATAACGCGCGTGTCTCAATCCTTGGTTGAATGCTCAGTGCGATGGCCGATACAGGATCTAACTCAAGACACCGGAGGCGCCCACTTGCAGCGTTTATGCACAAAGTCTGACGCCCAGATGACTGAGCACAATCCTGTGCGAAAGGGGTGAAACGAAGGGTCCTTGTGTGTGCTAGGTGTATTTGTGTAGCCAGCACTCATACACACGTCTAAGACATGAGTGTCAGGATCTTTAAAGTCCATGCAATGGAATGCGTGCGTGCACAGACAATAGACTTCGGTTTATACTCTCAACCTGTTTTATTCTTCTTATTCATTCTGTCTTGACTGCATTAGTAGGGAGGGAGAGAGAGAGAGAGAGAGAGAGAGAGAGAGAGGAGGGAGAGAGAGAGAGAGAGAGAGAGAGAGAGAGAGAGAGAGAGAAAGAGAGAGAGAGAGAGGTATTGATGGTGATGAGGAAGAGAGAAGTAAGAAGTGTTTAAGTAAAAGTGATCTTTGAGTAGACTTAGTCATTTCCCTTAGTCATATACTTTTTTTTTTAAAATCTAATAGACTAATGATATTATAAGTATTGTTCCTATTAGTAATTTAGCAAGTAGTATAAACTGGTTTTATTGCTTAGAGAAATTTGAGTAGTTTGTGATTAGTTTTAGAAATAGGGTATATTTTTCATCACTTAGCTATGATAAGTCTCAGAAGCAAGACAATCTAAAAGGTTTTCATGTTGACAACAAGAATTTATAAGCTCTTGTTCCACTAATAGGGTAAGCCATACATTTAAAGTATTTGCTTCTTAGTGAATAACTTGGTGTATTATTTTTAATAGTGTTGTATTGTAAAATATAATTGCCTTTTTCATTATTGGGACAATATATATTTTTTGCTGTTCTTGGGTTTTGAGTTTAAGTATCAATTTGTTCACTGTAGCCATAATAATATAGTTTCTAGTTATTTTCTATTAATATTTATATTCTATTTTAACCTTTATCAGTAAAGGTGATAAATATAGAATTTTGATATACTTTTGAGAATAGTGAGAATTCATAAACACAGAATGAAAGATTGATATTGTAAGTATGGGTTTTATGTTGTGTGTTTCAGGGCTTTCTTGAATTCTTTCTTTATTCCTTCATTCATTCCATCCTTTTCTTAAAGTATCGTGTCGTACCTTCTGCAAAAACCATATTTTCTTTGGAAAATAAAAGTACCTTAGGGGAAAGAAAATCCTAACTCCTTGTTTGGACTGGATGATAAGTTCTCCCTATTCCTGTACAACATCAAAAGTACTTCCATTGTACCGATGAATGTGAGAAACAATGACAATGTAAGATAGGTAGTGAGTGATCATCAACCTCTTCTAATTAGCCGAAATTTAGAACTGGGAAATAATTAAAACTCTTCTAACAATGAAAATGTAAACCTGAAATATCCACTGGATGTCTTCAATGCGTTCTCCATGTGCCAAGTTGAAGTTCCAGGGTAGGACAATGTCTCCTCCAACGCATGTGTTGACCACGGCATGATCTGGCAAGGTGTTTGTCCATTGCAAGCCATTGTGCACTACAAGATTCCAATTTCAGTTTGAGAATTCATTTTGTTCATTAGTAATGATGCCTGTTTTAAGAGTGATAGAGCAATAACCTTCTGAGTTTTCCCCCGCATTTCCCATTAAACGACAAGAATTGGAGCGGGGGAACACACTGAGCATGCTCAAATACTACGTATTAACAGTACCCATACCCCAATAATCACCATTATTTCTTGTTTCATGTGAAAAGACATAATTATGTATTCTCACCTACCTCTCACCCCCCACTCCCCCCAACTCACACCGCCCCCTCCTCTTTTCACACACACACAATTCAAATTTCAATATATTATATTACTTTACAGTTGATCATTATCTACTACTCATTCGTATTAAATTTCGATTCCAATTTTTCCTTTAGCTTTAGTTTATTTAAAATGAAGTAAAAATTCTTACCAGAAACTAAGGTGAATAATATGATGAAAGAAGGAAACGCCATTTTTGATGAAAGTCTTGAGCTCAGCCAATGTTAACAATAAATTTCAATAGTGCCACTTCTGTGAACAGCTGTTTTCACTTTGATTGCCTTGAAAAAAATGTAATGAATACTGCAACTACAGGTAGCAAGGGTAGATTGGTTTATACTGACGAGATATATATAAAAAAAATAAACTGGCTTATGTCGTATACTGAAAATGAGCAACCACGTAATGCACAAACTAGTCCAAAATAAAAGTACAATGCTGCAAACGTAGAAAAAGGACAAAGTCGGGTCTCATGAATTGGCAACAATGATAACTCTTAATCTAATCACCCTGAACGAGATAACAACTGTTGGCCGCATGACTTAAATAAGCAGCAACCCAAAATATCTTTATCAAAATAACGTGTACCAAGCAGACACATTTAAGACTTGACATGGATATGATAAATTATTATACAATAATTTCACAACTGTTTGACGGTGCTTTCTGAAAAATGACTATCACAGAGTCTTGCACTTTAGCCTTCCCCGATGGTCGTGGGTAAACCATTACCCACAACTTCATTAAAATCATCACAACTGGCCACAGTTTTCCTTATAATTCATTGAAATTTGATGACTTTGTTTAGGGAGAATTCTGCATATACTGACCAAATTTGGCATGTTTATGTTTATAAATAAAGTAATAAATACACAATCAAGTTTTCATTTAACCTTCCCCAAACAACCTCCGTGTATGTACACCCACATCACAGGCGCTTGTATCTGGACATGCGAGTGCCTATGCCTGTGACACGTCTTATTTTGGTTATCTTAACGAGGAAGGATTTGCGTCCACTGCTCTATACAATGTGGGTCACAGGCGCTTGTATCTGTACATGCGAGTGCCTATGCCTGTGACACGTCTTATTTTGGTTATCTTAACGAGGAAGGATTTGCGTCCACTGCTCTATACAATGTGGGTCACAGGCGCTTGTATCTGGACACGCAAGCGCCTATGCCTGTGGCATTTCTCCCTTTGGTTATCTATAACACGCGAGCGCCTATGCCTTTGACGTGTCTCCCTTTGGTTATCTTATGCCTGTGACGCGTCTCCCTTTGGATATCTTACAGACACGTCTCCCTTTGGTTACCTTATTGATAACCAAAGGGAGACGCGTCACAGGCATAGGCGCTCGCGTGTCCAGACACAAGCGCTTCTATACAATGTGGGTCACAGGCGCTTGTGACCCACGTTGTATAGAGCAGCGGACGCAAATCCTCCCTCAGTTCTATGTGTTTGACTACACTCCAATACTATTTACAATAAATCTTGTCTTTTCTCTTTCCCCGTACACCGTGTCTACACTCACTGTTTTGCATGTGCAATTTTAGAAATATTCTTTCTTGCCCCCTTTGGGTGATATCTAGTAGTAGTAGTAGTAGTAGGGACAGATGTAGGCCGTGGAGCCTTTCTGAACGTCCCATCTTTTATATTTATTTACAATGGTCTGCCTTGCATGCAATTTGCCTACATATTAATCATAGCTGTAAAATAAGTCTATAAATTTTGGAATTGCATCCAACTGGTTTTTGAACTGATTAGTAGTTTTAGCACTCTTTAAAGACATTGGAAGGTCATTCCAATGTCTTACAGTTCTATATGAAAAAGAGAATTTCCTAATATTAGTGTTACAGTGTCTAACAAAGATTTTGCCTTCAGATAAGCGTGTCGTATTACTATGAGGATTAGCAAAAAAGTCATTCCATTCTAAGTCATCAATGTTATTATAAATTTTGAATACTTGTATTAGGTCACCTCGTAATCTCCTACCAGACAGTGAATGTAAACCAAGGAATAAAAGTCGCTCTTTATAGGACATTTTTCTACATTCTATAAGTAACTTTGTTGCCCTTCTTTGAACTTTCTCTATAGCAATAGACTGCCGTTTAAGTTTAGGATACCATACAGAATTTGCATATTCCAGATGGGGCCTCACCAAAGCCTTATACAACATACAAAATGATTCTTTATTGATAAATTTGAAAGTTCTTTTAATTAGTCCAATCATTTTATTTGCTTTGTTTATGCTGTTCTGAATATGAGTGTCAAAATTTAAGGACATATTAAAAGTTACTCCAAGGTCTTTTTCTTCTTCACATGATTGTAACAGTTTGTCTAAACCGTTAACACCCATCTTATACTCATGCCCAGGATTTCTTCGACCTACATGCAAAACCTTACATTTTTCAACGTTAAAAAATAAATTCCACATCTCAGTCCATTTTTGTAGTTTATCTAGATCCTGTTGTAAAAGTTTAGAATTATTAACTGTATTGTATACCTTTGTATCATCAGCAAATAATTTACAAGGGCTAGCAATACCATCTGGTAGGTCATTAATAAAAATAGTGAATAAAACAGGTCCAAGAACACTGCCCTGAGGAATTCCGCTAACAACCTCCAATTTATCAGACAGTGCATCTCCCACTTTAACAGTTTGAATTCTATCTGAAAGAAATTCCCTAATCCAAGACACAACATTTCCATTAATACCGTAAGCTTCTAATTTTCTTAAAAGGCGTTCATGGGGTACAGTATCAAATGCTTTACGGAAGTCTAAATAAATAATGTCCACAGGGTTCCTGCTGTCCATGTATAATGTAATATCCTCCATAACTTGAAGTAGCTGTGTGACGCATGATCTTTTTTTTCTAAAACCATGCTGACATTTCGCATACAAGTTATTATCAGTAAAGAAATTAACTAATTCGTCTCTAATTAGTGACTCTAAAACTTTACAAGATATACATGTAAGACTAACAGGACGATAGTTCCCTGGGTCAGAGCGTGTACATTTTTTAAATATGGCAGTAACTTCAGCGGTCTTCCAATCCTTCGGTAACTGACCAGTCTCTAGTGATAAATTAAACAAATTACAAAGTGGTACAGCCAATTCATTGCATAATTCTTTTAAAACTCTTGAAGGAATTTGGTCAGGTCCCTGAGCCTTTGTTGGGTCTAGGTTACTTAATTTTGTTTTAACTGCCGCAGGAGTAAATTTAATATCAGCTAATGAAATACCATTTGATTTACTACATTTCTCAAGATTTGGAATATTTGTCATATCCTCTTCTACATATACACTTGCAAAAAAATTATTCAATGTTTCTGCTTTGTCTGAATCTGATACCGCAAAACTACCATCACCTTTTTTAAGCGCATTTACACCAACATTACTTCTCATCTGTTCCTGAACGTACTTCCAAAATTGTTTAGGTTTGCTTGTACAATCATGTGCAATTTTCATCTCAAATTCTCTTTTGGCATTTTTAATTATTCTGTTGCACTGATTTCTTACTACTATATATTTATTATAATCTAAACCAAGTTTGCTCTGTAAGAATCTCTTATACAGTTTATGTTTTTTCTTTATCTTTCGAAGAACCTTACTATTCATCCAGGATGGTTTTATTTTTTTCTGACTAGCACATTTTATTTTTGGAATGTATCTATCCATCCCCGACAATATTACATTCTTGATTTTATTCCACATACCCTCCACATTATCCTCCAGAAGTGTTAAACCTGACTCAGCAACATATTTTTTAAAATTTATATAGCTTCCTTTACTCAAAATAAATTTGTACTTATTAATTGGCAATTCTGTACACTTTGGGATGTATAGTTCAAATATCAACACATCATGATCGCTTTTACCAAGGGGAGCTCTATGTATTACATCTGATATTAAAAGATCATCATTTACCAATATAAGATCATCTAGTGTTGATTTTTGTCCTTCTCTATGCCTAGTAGGGTTGTTGACTTTCTGTATAAGATATGCATCCCTGATACATTCAATAAATGTATTATTTTTATCTCCACACCATTCACCATCCCATCTTACATTTGGAAAGTTAAAATCACCAGTAATACAGACCTTGTCGAATTTCTGTATATCTTGATTCAAGTGGCTAAAGCAGTTTCTACCGGTACTGCATACCAGCGCCCGAATGAGGAAAGCTAACCCCGACCCGCCCATTGTTGGTGAACGGAACTGCTTCAGCATCAGAAACTTGCTCATGCCATCTTCTCTGCCATCCACACCAGCCTCAGCTACAGTGACAGATGCCGGTTGTCACCCATGCAATAAGTGCGTGCTGTGTGCAAGTCATATGCAGGACACCACTACCTTCCACAGCGTGGTCACTGGCCAGTCGTTCCAAATCAGAGACCGCTTGTCGTGCACGTCTGTCAATGTCATCTACCTCATAGACTGTGAACAGTGTCACGGCAAGCAGTATGTAGGTGAGACTGGACAGACTATCCGCAAAAGATTTTACGGGCACACGCACGCGATCCGCAAAGACGTGGACACACTAGTGGCAAAACACTTCAGGTCCCCTGGACATGCCCTCTCTGCCATGAGAGTGACAGTCATTGAACAAGTCAAAATAGACAATCCTGACATTAGAAAACGGAGGGAGAAATTCTGGCGTTACAAGCTACGCACCAACTACCCTGAGGGGCTGAATGTATTTGACTGACTGTTTTCAGCACTGTTTCCTTGGGTGGTTGGTGATTAGTTTGTAGCATTTCGTGCTTTACCTTGCATTTTCGATGTCTGAGTTCTCTGGCCTTTTATTATTATTATTATTATTATTATTATTATTATTATTATTATTATTATTATTATTATTATTATTATTATTATTATTATTGTTATTATTGTCGTTGTTGTTGTTGTTATTATTATTATTATTATTATTATTATTATTATTATTATTATTATTATTATTATGTATTATTAATTAGAGAGAGAGAGCGAGAGAGAAAGTGTGTGTGTGTTAGAGAGAGAGAGAGAGAGAGAGAGAGAGAGAGAGAGAGAGAGAGAGAGAGAGAGAGAGAGAGAGAGAGAGAGAGAGAGCGTCTTCTATGACGCATGTTTAGTGTTTACGTCATCATCACTGACCTCATGTTTTATTTATTTTTCATCACTGAAGAAGGGCGTAGCCCGAAAGTCTTTGCTTTTATATTTTTCTTGGTGTTTTTTGTGTATTTTGTTTCTGATTTCTATATCTTGATTCTTAAGTAATTCAAATAAAAGTTCGTCATTATCGACTGATGAGTTGGGGCTTCTATATACACAACCTATGAGTACCCTTTCTCCCTTTCCACCAACAAATGTTCCCCAAACACACTCCTCAAACTTCGTATTTCCCAGCAAACAGTATTCTTTAGCATTAATTTTTTTATGAAAATATAGTGCAACACCTCTTTTAGGGTCTTTATTCATGAACAAGTCATAGTTTGGAACCTCATATTCCAAGTCCAAGGGAACATAAAACTGATTTTTAGCCTTAAATTCTGTAATCCCGATAATATCAGGTTTTAGTTCATCAATCAGATGAAGTAATTCACTTTTTTTTATTCAATAGTGAATCCACATTACTGTACAAAAAATTTGTAGAATGATTAAAACTATTTACATGCACCTCAGTATCGGCTCTAATTCAATTTCCCTGCGTCTGTGGAGCTGCAGCTCCTTGACGCTGGTCAGGTCTAACTTGCCGCTTGACAATTTCAAACTTTCTGTAGTCAATGCGAAGATCAGTCTCCCCTTCTTCTTTCCTCATGCTCATTTCAGCTCTAAGTTGTTTGATTTTTTCTCTCTCCTTTAGGTGTATTATCAGTATTTATAAAAATACGTTCCATGGGAGGTTTGTTTTTATTTAGCTGGAAAATGCCCTTCAAGATTTGGATTTTTGTCTCTTCACTTCCCACCTCCATTCTCAGCATCCTTGGTTTTACATTTTGCCCTATTCTCAATGGACCCAACCTCACTGGGTTTTTTGCCTCTTCAGCCTTCACTTCTGGAATTTGGCTTATCAGTGCTCTTACTCTGTCTCTGTCTTCCATCTTTCTTTCCTCTGAAGTTTCCTTTGTGCTCTCAGCAAGATTTACAACAATTATGTTCAGCTTCCTTTTTTCCTTCTCTTCTGTCTCACGTAAGTAGTTTTCCACCTTCTTTTCAATAATTTGTTCTATGTGTTCCTCCTTGTCATGCCTCATTTCTAATTGTTCAAGTCTCGTGGTCATTGTTTGCAGCAGTTGAAAAATACCATCAAGTTTAGCCTCTATTTGTGATTTTACTATCACCTCCTTCTCTCCACACCCATCACAAGTCCACTGAATAGAGCTAGCACCCCTACAACAGTTGAACTGTGCATTAGTCAACCCACTGCAAGATTTATGACAAAATTCCTTACAGAGGAAACATTAGATATCCGTTCATGAATTTAAACATAAAGATGAGCGATACTGAGATGAATGCAGAATTACATTACAAAGAAATTTTGATGAACTTGGAATCGTATTTTATTATATTTGGTAGGAACAAGATCTAATAAGACTAAAAGCTCAATACTGAAACTCGAAAATGATGTGTAGTAGAGAAATCTTGCTCTTAGCAGTAGAGGAATCTTGCTCTTAGTAGTTCATTGATTACTGCCGAGTTGCCTGCTGGACGACCATAACTTCTGTGATCTTTGAAGAACTGCACTCCTGGCAGATGTACATGGCGTAATCCTTGCACATCCAGTTTGCCCTGTGGGTTCTGGCACTGAATAGAATAGACCCAGCGTTTCCCGGCGTGTCGTAAGAGGCGACTAACAGGGGTGATGCCAGCACGGCATCACTGGGCGAAAGTCTTCTACACAGAAGTCACCGGCCAGGACGGATGAACCTCATATTTTTACAGGTTCAACGACCACGTGCTCGGGGCCAAGGCGAGCCACACTGTATTCGTGGATATCGGCTGTGGCTAACAGCCTGGAGAGGATTGGGCCCTGCCAGGTCTTTCTTGCCCAAGACCCACTGCATGATGAAAACAACCATTCACTCCATACCGGATCGGATGTCCCCCGGGTCACCAAGGACCGCGCCTTCCGTTGGCCACCAGGACGGAGGTGATAAGTGTGCTACTGATGGACAACTTAGCAAGATCCGCACGAAAAACAACCTGGAATGTCATGACCCTAACTGCGTATGGAAAATTAGAAGAACTGGCCCACGAGCTGGACCACTATCGATGGAACATTTTAAGTATCAGCGAACTGCGCTTGAAAGGCAAAGGTAAAACAACGACCGACAAAGTCTACAAGCTTTATTTCAGCGGGAGAGATGACAGGCATGAACATGGCGTTGGATTCTTGGTCCACTAAGACATTCTAGCCACTGTCATGGGTTGCCGCCCAGTCTCCAGTAGACTCATTACCATACGTCTGAGAGCAGCCCCTTTCAACATCACCATCATCCAGGCCTATGCCCCAACATCAGACTATGACGACAGCGAAGTGGAGGATTTCTATGAAAATCTACAGGCTGTCCTTGACCAAGTGCAAAAAAAAAAAATTATGTATGGCGACTGGAATGCCAAGGTTGGCCAAGATGCGCACCACAACTGGGGAGACACATGTGGACATGTTGATACTTCACACTCGCAGAAAGAATCACAGCATACAAACAGCAACAGTAGGCTAATTAATTTGTCAACAACAAGAACAATAAAATGGTACGTATTACTTGTCAGCCTACTTGTTTCGTTCGGAGTTTGATTTAAGATCGTGATCATCTCCAGAATTACGAAGCTATGATCTGGCGTCAGGAAGTGGTTGGGGAGGGGGAAGAGAGAAGGGGTGGAAGAAGGGGGGAGGGGGGAACGGCAGTTTATATTTAACATCCATGGTCTGAACGGAAAATCGGAGGCTTGCTCAGGCATACTCCTACAGAAAACAACTGCATCAACGGCAAGTTCGCATAACGGCAGTTTATATTTAACATCCATGGTCTGAACTGAATATCGGAGGCTTGCTCAGGGATACTCCTACAGAAAACAACTGCATCAACGGCAAGTTCGCATAACAGAACTCACTCTGGTGACTCGATAGTTGCTTCCGTCTGACGCTGTCAGTAAGCTTAATAATTAATTGTAGAGTTCCTACCCCAATGCGCGACGATCTACTGAGTGAAAGTTCATTGTGTATAATATGTGTGAAAGTTGTAGGTGGTGTTGTGAGTGTGTGTGCATGCATCTCTCTCTCTTCCCCCGTGGGGGTGCCGGGGGTTTCTGTATAAATAGTATCCCCACTTCCTGGAAATTTAGTGCTTTAAATTCCTACTGTCGCTGTCTTTCTCATTTGTTCTTTGTAATTCCTACTCTGTTCTATCCATCTACTATACTGTTCGCTAGACCAGTCACCTACCTTTTTTCTTGAAAACTCTTCCGGGACAAAATTCCTCATTTGTGTGTGAGGTCTGTTGGGTCAGCTTGGGAATATTGCCAAATGGTCAATAATGCTTCCTATGTTATTATTTAGCAATGTAGGCATTTTATATGTATGCGTTTTGTTGATTATCTTATCATGATGTTTGTATTCTGTTTTTGTAAACGGGGGTTCAATAAATTAGTGTATAGACTCAGCGTCCACTGCGTAGGATGCCTTTATTGTAGAGTGACCGGCTGGTGGATTGCCTTCAGTGTTGCCACTAGGGTTGTTTCAGCAGATCTCTTATGCGGATCAGGGGTGAGTCCTCTTTCAGCCAAGTTGTGGTCTTGTTTTTTGTGGTCCTGATTCGGCTGATTGCAGTCCGCTGGACCATGTAAGCAATGAACAACTCTCTCTTTCTCTCTCTCTCTCTCTCCACGCACACATATCTAACGTGCAATGGCAAAACAAAGTATGTTGCGAAAAGCAAGTTTTGAGAAAATCGACTTTTTCTGTTTCCGCAGTATTTTGAGCTATAACCCGCACCTTTTTTGACGTAGATCTGCGGAAAATCACAAAAAAATGTTCCATGCAAAATATTACATACATCACATTTGCAGTTTGAAAGATATTTCGTCTTTTTCTGAAGTTACTTCAATCTCATTTTATTTTGAACACGGGAGGCTTGTTAAAAAAATGGCAAAACGAAGTATAAAATACTCTGTTTTGTCTTTGTATTTCTGACTTGGAACGCTTGCTTAAAAATCGGTAAAAGCGAGTGAGTTATACTCTCTTTTACCAAATTATTTGACTTTCCTCAGCTTATTTTTTAAAAAAAGGCAAATGTGGGTGAGTTCTTTCGAACACAAGATTATTGTGAAAATTTATTGCTGCTTACCACAGGCGCCTGACAGCTCTCGTTTTTCTTTTAATAAAAAACTGTACTTGTTAAATTTTAGTTCTAAAACGTAAAACAAATCTTGTTATATTTAATAAATATTGTTATTTATTTTTTATTATTATTATTTAATCGTTATTATATAGCGCTTTTCCAGCTCAAGAGCTGCTCAAGGCGCTGGCCGATACAGAAAGTAGCTCAAGCCGCCCGTGGCGCCAACTTGCAGCCTTCGGGCGCATCGTAATAACGCCCCAGACAACTGAAGACAATCCTGGGCAGCCCGGGATGGGGGAGAAGGACCTAGGTGCATGCTGGGTGTGTTCTGGTCACCGGCACTCACCCGTCTAGGACATGAGCGTCAGGATCTATAAAGTCCGTTATGATGGAATGTATGCAACACAGACTAGACCTCGGTGTATACTCTCATCCGAATACATAATTTGGGCTAATATTTCACCGATTTGTAAAAATGTTTATTAGTCTATTTGACTGTAATAATTATCTTTTTTCACTAACAGTCAAACTCGCAGTTTACATGATTGTGTATAGTCCTATTCATGCAGGCCTGTGCGTGTGTAATAAAACAAATGCAGTTAATTTTTTTTTAAATATAGATTAGACGACTTAATTGAAGCGATTTTTCTTTTCTTTCTTTCTAAAACAACATACGCTTTTTTTTACGCAAATCAGTTTTGATATTTAGATTTAAACTTTAATGGAAACCTTCTGTCAATTAGGTTCTTTTTTATTTTGTTTATGTCTGAATTTTATTAGAGAAGGAAGTTGCACATATACTCAGAATGCAATGATTTTTTAAAGATATTATAATCATAACTGAAGAATTCTGATTTGGGTTCTTTTAATCAGCCTGCTGTTGTGCTCTGCAGTTTTAGTTTGTTTTCCTAATTAGTATTGTTTCTGTTTCTCTAATCTATAAGCCTACGTTCTTGTACATTATGTTTCTCTTTGACAAGTTAAGATATTAAAGTTTTTAATTTTGGTAAATATTTATTCTAAACTGGACGTCTAGTATAATAATAATAATAATAATAATAATAATAATAATAATAATAATAATAATAATAATAATAATAATAATAGCAACAATTTGGCTGTTGTTGTTGTTGATGGTGCTGGTGGTTGTAGTAAAATATTAGCAGTAGTACAGTGGTGTTCCTAGGATTAGAGGGCAATAGGACAAAATGTCCTAAATCATAAAACTAATCGGACATCATGTCCTGACTACATAAAAGCAATAGGACATTCAGATTGTGAAGCGAACCAATTAATGGTGCTTCTTTTTTCTTCAAAAACGAGCTCAAAACAGACTGCCCTTTAGCAACTCAAAGCTTTTTCTTCGGCGGCATTTTGAGCGTAGTAAGATCGTTGCAGAGGAAGTATGGTGTCGATTATTTCCCTTTCAAAAGTGTCGAGAGTTGCGGCCCTTTTGTTGTTCGACGGAATGTACTAAAAAGTGATAATAGTCTAGCATTGTCCACTATTCAAACTCGTTTTAACGGCTTTGACACTCCAGTTTGTACAGATATTTCTTGCAGTGACCGCTCTAGTCATAATACTATCGGACAATGACCGCTAATTTCGCAATAGAATCGGACATTTGACGGGACACAGGTGTTTGCATTCGGTCATTTTCCAAACGAATCGGACCATGACCGATGTCCGAGGCCTCGGGACATCACTGGTAGTAGTAGTAGTAGAAGAAGTATACCAATTTGGCTGTTGATGTTGTTAGATATATATACACATACATACATACATACATACACACAAACAATCATATATTCTGAGAAAGACAGACAGAGATGGAGAATTTTTTTTAAATACATGTATATTACTGAACACAAAAATTAGTTTGAATACATATTTTATTAAATGAAAACCAAGACACAAGTTTGTTTGTTTTATTTTTTTTCAAATTACTCTCTTCTGCACACTAACGTGCATCTATGTTGGTGTTCCACTTCAAAAAAAAAAAGAGAAAGGGTGAAAGAAATGCCAGGTTTATGGTATATCTTGAAACAAAATGTTTTGTGTTCAAAGCTGATTTTGCCTGTTTTTAGATTAATTACTAACGCTTATATTGAATGCAATTTACCAATCTGCCCGTTATTAAGACAGTTCACATTGGAGGTTTCAAAGCTGTAAATACTTTATTTTGTTCTCAATAAAATTATTTTGTAAATAAAGTTAACAACGACATTAAAACAAAAGTTTACCTTCCTAATATTTTGGACCTGCATAAATATAATATGAAAAATTAATATCATAAGAAAAAAACCCTGTATCGATAGATTTACAATACTGCTTTTTGTCCCTTTACTTCATTTCTTGTTCTTGTGGGAATATTCTTCAATAAAGCAATAACAAAAAAAGTGTATTTATTTATGTATTTATAATATGTATCTGAATATCACAACCATGAATCCTTCCTTATCAAGAGAACAGATATGCAGATTACTTTTACACAGCAACATAGTCTATAACAACAACAAAGACCAATCTATTGTCACGATTTACAGCCAGCATCGAGAAGAGAGTCAAGTTCTTGTTCTGGCTTGAACAATTGTCTACCCAGATGTTAATTGTGTCAGCTGATTCAGAGTACCACTTGATAGCTTGCTTGTACGCACTCGCCACATCAGCAGCCGTTCGAACTTCTATATGATTTGCAAATTGTTGTTATGAAGGTAAGGTGGCAATAAAAAAAAATTGCACAACTTAATTATTTGTCCATTTGACACCAGTGAAAAAGATCTACTTTCTGTTTCTCGCTTTGGAGATCTGCTACGAGTTGGCGATCTTCGCTCAATGCACTGCTGCACAAACCTTTTTTTATCGTTGTAATCAATCTGCCAGTACTCGCCATGAATTGTTGATCTTGATTCTTCTCTAAAAGTCATCACATTTCTTTCTGCATTTGTAGGATTTATGGATGGGATGTTTATCTGCATCTCTTTTCTTTCTCTCAACTTTTGATCTTATTTTCTTTTGTTAGCTTTCAGGAACTATAGCATTGATCTCTGAATCTGATTCAAGGCAAAGAAGAACTTCATCTTTGGAATAACTTTCAGAAGAACTTTCTGAGTAGATGGTTGGACTCCTGTTGGTGGACCTGGTATATGTGAAGAAGCATCTCTTGCATCTCGGATGATATTGCTGAAACAAATTTTAAATGTATCAGAAGACAAGCTAGAGAGAGAGGTAGGGAGGAGAGAGAGAGAGAGAGAGAGAGAGAGAGAGAGAGAGAGAGAGAGAGAGAGAGAGAGAGAGAGAGAGAGAATGCACTTGTTACATTAAAAATGCCCTGAATCAGATCTTACACGGGAATACAGGAATTCAGATGTTATTCAACCAAGTGCCAATGTTAATGCACAAGGAAATTAATTGCCCTGAGTTTTGTTGAACAGTCATACAATGAACCAAATATCTGTCACTCTACTACTACTACAACTACTACTTCTACTACTATATAAAATACTACTATAAAATATTTTGCACAGTGGTTTAAAACAGTTTCAAAAAATTGCACCTCTTTTAAAAATGTATTCTAGGCAACCAGAAAATGCCATTTTTGTCAAAAGCTGTCGCAGTGGATTTAGCCTGTTTGCAAGTGGACTCCTCAAGTAGTAAAACTGTCTATTTACATCTAGAAGCTCTAGAAGGGGTACATTTCTCATTAGCGTGTTTCATAAGTGCAGGAAACAGGTAGATTTTCCTTACATTCGAAGAAAGTGAGTTTCATAAGCGCACGCTGCGTGCGTCTCATTAACTGAAATGCATTATACATGTAGGCTACAGCCAGAAGCGACTGCACTAATTTTACGAAGTAAATAAAGTAAGGAACAACTACCTTTTTCTAGCGTTAGAAAATATGTCCCTGGGCTTAACTGGAATTTGTAATAATAATAATAATAATAATAATAATAATAATAATAATAATAATAATAATAATAATAATAATAATAATAATAATATCTGGGCAGACCAACCTATAACACAGATTGCCAAAAATAGATCTAGGCCTAATATTAATGCCACTCATTGCCGCAATAAGCCACTAGGCTTATATTAGTAAACAACTAAATAGAACGATGAACAGTCTTAAAAAGCCTTCAACATCGCCCCTATCAAGTATCAATTAAGCTGCATCTTTCTAAAACCATTACCAGGCACACGTTTCATAAGCTAGATCTAGACGAGGAAAACGAGGAAACTTGGAAGTTAATGTTTTTAGCTACTAAGATTTTGAAGGTAACTAAGGTAAATTCCTAGCATTTCCTAGCTTTCATCGCCTGTAATCGCAATACAAAATAATACATTGAGCAATTATTTAGGGGCCTAAAGTATAGGCATATTATATTGACAATTGACACTTGGCTTTACGTTGACATTGCTGTGCTAGACACTAATAGTCTACAAACATCAATATATCAGTACAACTTATGTTAATCTGATGAATAAAATTTGATACAAAACAACAAAACATCAATATTCAAAAAGATGTTAAAAATATCTAGAATCGAAAATAATTCATACAAACACGGTAGAGTTGTTTACACACTGATGCAACTTTTGATGCAAAAACAGTATATCTAAAGCAATGTCAATGGAAATCTAAACATCAGTTCTTTTAATTATACACGCTTTATCTGAACACTATATACAAGAATATTATAAATCAATGACAAAAAAAAAAGAATAAACTGCGGCTTACCTTTGTTTCAAGTTATTGAAAACACTTGCAGCACTTGAAAAGTGCGGCTGCTTCTCGCCGTCACTATTCATCGTTTATCGCATCTCATTAAAAGTCAGGACTGTCTGACAAGCCCAGGTAGTAACGGTCTTTTTAATTGGTCAACCAAAAACAAAGCTGGCGCGTGATTGGTAAAAGACATACGTTGTTTTGCCGTTTTGTTCACGCTAGCGAAGAAAACAGTTACTTGAGAGAGTACTATTGAATCAGTTCTATTTATAGCGTTGCTCACTTACTTCGTTTTGCCATTTTATTCTGGTTCTTAAAAAATATTTAACAAGCACAACATACTAAACTAAAAACTGCAATATCTTCGTCAAAATTTGACATTTTTATTCGGGATTTTTTTAAAAAGATGCGCCTCCTCCTCATCTATACGGCAGTATCAATAACTCATTTTCGCCCAAAACTGCAGATACTTTGTTTTGCCATTGCACGTTAGATATGAACATGCAACACACATTTTATTTTGCCTTTCGTTTCTAGCTTTTTTTTTTTCTTCTGAAGACAAAAATAGTCATTCATTATATTATTTATGTAAATGAAGAGTCTGTGACATTCACGAACACTCTTTTTCACGCGCTTTAAGTCTAGCGATTACAACATTTCACAATCGAAGTGCTAACTTTGTCTTTTTATGAAAAAAAATGTAAACACCGCAATCAGATTTCTAGGTCACACAAACACACGTGCACCCACACACACTATAAGGACTCTCTCTCTCTCTTAAGAAAACAGCACACATGCACTTCAGATCTCTCTCTCGTGCGCGTGCACACACACTTACACACACACACACACACACACACACACACACACACACACACACACACACACACACACACTCTCTCTCTCTCTCTCTCTCTCTCAGAAACACCAAACCTCTGTCCATCCTCGCCCCCACCGCCTCTACACTCCTCCACCCACCACCCTACACACATAATTATTATAGAAACTTTCGCTCTGTTGATTGTCGCGCAGTATCGTATAAGAAGAAAAATGAGGAACATTCCTGTTTCATTTATCAGCTACTGACTCCTGCAGTGTAGCATTACTGTCACGTTCATGCGTGTATGAAAGGCACGCCTTTTTCACAAGAAGGCACGGATCTGTTTTCGCTGCTGCTAATAATCATTTAGAATACTGCGCAGGCACCCTTCAGTATTGGGATGTGACAGGAATGGAGTGCTGTCTCACAGGCGCTTGTATCTGGGAAGCGCTTGTGTGTTGTCTATATACTGGGAATAAAACAGATCGAAGACTGTTAGCGTTCAACCTTTGCAATATTAATTAGAAACAAACGGGTACATAAACCAAAACTTTGGACAAAAGCAAGACAAAACAAGCGCACCTTTTCCAGCTAAGCTCAGCTTCGTCAGGCAAAACACTCCTCTCACAACATCCCCATACGGACGTCTGTGGAACTGCTGGCCGTTTGTCGCAGGATACTCCGTATATGTAACTTTATTTTGCCTGACTGCAAAATTCAAAGAAATCCGGCTGTCAACCACCGGTTGAGCCAACTACTGACGAGTTTTGGGAATTCGCCTACTCTAATATCAGCTTTCTCAATTGCCTTAAGGGTGTTGGGTTAAGTCGGAGCAGGGAGATAGGACGGCGGTAGGAGAAGAAGTGGAAAAGGCAATAAGCTTACTAAGCAGGAATATTATTTATTCAAGCAAATAAGAAGCGAACACAACGACAGTTTGATGACTTCATATTTTAATATTATTTTTATAAATTTAATATGTATAGTAAAGTTTTAGTTTTAATCTTTTTAATAATATAATATGTATGGGTACAATGCTTTCAATGCTTTGTGGTTATGAGCGGAGTATGTATGATAGTAGTGGAGAGGGGGGTAAGGTGGAGGAAAGTATGGGGGAGGAGGGGGGGGGGTCAAAACAGACCGTGAAGCCTTTCTAAATGCCCCTTCCTCAACTTGGCAATAACTCAGTGGGTCTGTTGAGCATGTCATTTTCCTAAGCATTTCATTCATCATAGCAATAAAACATATTTTTAAAACTCTGGAAGTATGTTCAACTGCTTTTAAAGCGTATTTATGTTTGGTGCATTCTTAAGTCAAACCGGTACATTATTCCGGTTAGTGGCAAATCTGTTAGAAAATAAAAACTTCCTTATATTAGTATTTCGGACATGCGTGTAATTTTGGAATGAGGGAATGCAATGTTGTATGCTTGTATCAAATCCCCTCTAATTCTACGGCCATACAATTAATACAGTCCTAGGTGTGAGCAATATCTTTTATTATATATAAATAAAGTGTATGTGTGTGTGTGTAGGCATGTAGAAACGACATTACAGTGACACACTCTTGAAACTCCACATGGTTTCTTTTGACTTTTTTGGAAGGCTGCCCTATTTTGACGTCAAAATAGGGTTCCGGTAGAGTTACAGCTGTTTTAGGCTTAGGGTTAGGTTAAGGGTTAGGGTTAGGGATAGCTTCAAAACTTTGAAAATGTCAAAATAATGTTAAGAAAATGAAAAATGTGTCAAAATAATGTCTGTTCTTTTCAAAACAGTCATCGCAACGTCGTTTCTACACACGTGTGTGTGTGTGTATGCGTGTGTGTGTGTGTGCGTGTGTGTGTGTGTGTGTGTGTGTATGTTTGCGTGTGGCTAGGTAGAAACGCCGTTACTCTGACATACACTTGAAACTCTACGTACTTTCTTTTGACGGCCCCGTTATTTTGACGTCAAAACAATGTTCCGTTAGGGTTAGGGATGTGTTAGGCTTAGGGGTAGGTTAAGGGTTGCGGTTGTAGTTAGGGTTAGGGTTTGGGTTAGAGTTAGGGTTGTGGATAGCTTCAAAAAAATGGAAAAATGTCAAAATAATGTATGTAGAGTTTCATGACAGTCATCACAACGGCGTTTCTACATGGTTGTGTGTGTGTATGTGTGTGGGTGTGTGTATGTGTGTGTGGGCACATTTACACAGTGTTATGTGGACAAACCAGTGAACATCTACATAACTTGTTTTGACAGACCTACTTGTATTGACGTCAGAACAATGATCCGTTAGGGTTAGGGCTCGGTTAGGGTTAGTGTTCGAACACTTAACAGTACTTAAAAAGTGGGACGAAATATGACCCATTGTCAGCACAACGTATGTGGCGTTTCAGGAAAGTCATGATAATACTGTGTACCCTCGGCTGTATGTGTGTGCGTGTGTGTGCGTGTGTGTGTGTGTTCATTATGTCACACGTTTTGCTTTCGGTGAGCATTTGTAATATCAGAATTTATACTTTTGATTTTTTCTTTCAGAACTATAATGTATATGTGTATATGACTTTCCCGATAGGTCAATGGATAGTGATCTGGTTTCCTATGCTGAAGGTCGTGGGTTCGATTCCCGCAAGGGGCGAACTTATGTGACTTAGGTACGAGACTATTCAGGTCACCGAGGGTTTTCTCCGGATACTCCAGTTTCCTCCCTCCCTTCATTAATAAATACCATTATTATAATGGTATTGGATGCAGTCAATCTAAAACTGTCCAAAATAAAAATTCCATTTCGTTTTTCATACTTCTAATATAGCCATCTTCCTGCCATCACACCACATAGTGAGTGATAGATGTGCGTCTGCTGTGTGTGTGAGAGTGGGTGAAACATGTAAGCCTGTGTGTTGGTACAGGCCGCCGCGCTTTGAGCCTGATTAGTAATTAATAGGAAAGCGCGTTTATTGCATCCATTAATATTATTATTATAACTGTGACTGGATTATTCTATATACACTACGTCGTATTTTTCGCAATGTGGCAGTTTAAAGAAATTGGACCCACTCAAGTCATCAAGATTATTATAAAATATTTCTCTGGGTTTACCCCCCCCCTCCTCCCCCCAGCAAAATAAAACAAAAAACCCCACAACTAATGAGAGAGAGAGAGAGAGAGAGATATTAAATAAAACTGAGTGATCTGTTCTGAATGTATTGTGTTTACCATAGTGTTTTACACACTGACGCGCTCAAGACAATAGGGTCGAGATACATAAAGTAAACTCGTTACATGCAAGGTTCATCTTTATGCAGTGAATCAAGACACCCTAACAACACCGTTTATTCACAATTTCTTCTTCATATATTCACCACCAGCAGCTCCAACAACAATGGCTTGTTTAGCAATTGCGTAACGCTATGTAACATGAAACGGTAAACCATGGTGCCAAGTTCAAGGTCCTTTTATATGAAACTGGCCTATTGAACTGAATTGAAATGAAATCAAATGCTAAAGTTGTTGACATTTTGTCAATGCGATCTTGAACTTTCATTCCAGATGGTGATTTATTTCACAGCAGAATAAAAGTCCAAACAAGAGCTAGGACCCAAAATGATTTATTTGTTGTTCCCATTTTTACACCAGGGAAATTTGACATGTGGGCAATGTAACATAAGCAAAAAATGTGACAAAGACAATAAATATCATAGTCAATGAAGTTTTAAAATCATACTATTAAGAAAAGCAATTATTACAACAATAAAATACATACAGTGATATAAATAGCATGCGACCAAATGAAAGCTTGGCTAAAAATAAATTACAACTGTTAAATATATCAGTTAAGAGGTGGAGAAATTATTTTTGTTTTATGATGAGCGTGAATTAAATACAAGCAAATGTTAAAGATTTCATTCAGGTAGGCCTAAAATTATTAAAAAGCAAAAACAAATGCATGGAAGAAACAGAATAAAATAAACTAATTAACAGTTAAAAATGATAAGGTAATTCATTATTAAAGTAACAAGGATGAAAGAGCTAAAAAAAAGTAATTATCACAGTCAATTTTATGTCTAAAACATCAAGATTGCATTTATTTCCAGGAAAGCACACAAAGACGCAAACAAACAGTAGTGCATCAATCAGCTACTTGGAAGTATATGGTAATGGTAAAGCGTTACCTTCAATTTCTTAAGTCATAGGGGACATCTTTTTTGTCAGGGCCAACTTTGTGAGGGCGGTGGCCATTTCTTCTCACTTTCAGTTTCCCAGTTTCATCACAGCCAGGTGGATTTGGGTGTGGTTTAATTTCTCTCCAAATGTGACGGTCACAATTCTAATTGCTAACTCTACTGATTTCTGTGTAACTTCTTAAAACATCAATCAGTTTTAAAAAAAACCTCTATGTTGCAGCGTGGAACAGAAAATCAATTAATATATCTTGTTTTTTAATTACATGTTGAAAGAATTCATTTTTTTGTTTTTGTTTAAATACCAACATTGGAATCATTGACACATTTTTGGGCAATGCAAGATGGTTGCCTGTGTGTGTAAAAGTGGAGATAATTAAAGAACCTATAATATTGTAGAAAACTATTTTTTGAAAAAAAGAAATAAAATACATTGTCCAAGATATCCCCACACAGAATAAATCATGGAATATAGAACTATAGATATGCCATTTACAAAAAATACAGTAATATTGGTTGAAATTTTAGTCTGTCATGCAAAATGGTCAAGACAATGACCAGCGCAAAGTTCTGTACAAAACAATTCAGGCCAACGTGCAAACATTGCAAATAATAAATCATTACTAAAAGAACATTCGCAGTTGTAAAGTATGATGATCATGGAACCCATCCATCACAAGTCAATTGATCAGTTCATTAATCAACGTATCAGTCAATCAATGAAGCAAGTAGTGAAGAGCATACTAGTATTAGTATGGCAAAAGACTATACCAGTATAGTCTAGTATTAGTATAGTCAAAGACTACCAGTATAGTCTCGTATTAGTATAGTCAAGGACTATACCAGTATAGTCTAGTATTAGTATAGCCAAAGACTATACTAAACCGGTGACCAAAATCAACATCAGACACAAATCAGTCTTTTAGTCAAGTAATGACATATCTCAAGTTTATTTAAAAAAAAAAGAAAAGATTTGAAATAACACAAAATAAGTACATAAATGTAAAAATTTTAAAAAAAAAAGGAATAAGAAGGCTATCTCCCCTTCCCACCCCCCACCACCCCCTCCCAACAACAACAAAAAAAATTACACATGCATATAAAGAAATAACAATAAAGTTTAAACTACAAAAAGAAAAGAAAGAAAAAAAAGAAAACAAATACAACACAAAAACAAAAAGAAAGAAAATTCAAAATAAAGAATATGAATATAAGCTTAATCATAAAATAAAACAAAATAAAAATAAAAACTAAAACTAAAAACTAAAACTAAGGCAAAACACAACAAAGCATAGGCATCTAGGTTTTGATAACATTTATGTTATAGTTGTGCTCAGTGCTGTGATGTTGTTATTGGTCGGCATAGAGGAGAAAACCTGAGAAGGACGTACTATAATTATAAAAAAAAGCACCTGTGACTTCACTCTGCAGCCACACCCTGTCACCCACAATCAGGTGAACAGTTGCTTGGGTCGTACCCATGGTAGCATAATTAGAATACTCCCGTGCATATGCATGTGACAACAGTGAACCGTTCTTTGAAATGGACATAAACACATACTGCTCACTGCCGTATGTTCCAGCAGATCCAACGAAGAAATACATACCACTCCTTGAAGCTGTGAACACGCCGGATGGCCCGTTGAAAGCGCTGCCCTCGTTGGTTAGGACGGTCCAAGGAAGTATGATGCCCTCCTTACCAGTGAATGAAGAGGCCAGGTTGGCGTGGAAGGAAACCCTCACTGACAATACATCTGTCACAAACACACATGCGCAGAGCAAACTGTAGTGATTGAAACATAGAGCGTGCCAGTCAAAGCTTTAATATGTATTTTAAATTATTTATGAAATTTTGATCATAAAAACAGGATATGTGTCGTGATTTGAGTGTATCAAGTAGGTAGTGTGTGAGTGTGTGTGTGTGTGTGTGTGGGTGTGTGTGTGTGTGTGTGTGAACCTGTAAAGAGGACACAATGGGTTCCACAACCGTCTTTTTGAATACAAAGTGGGTTTATTTGCTGTGACCTCATTTTGTTTCATGAACCCATTTTGTTCTAAGTGCGCGGGAGTGCTCTTTTAGTGCTTGGGAGTGCAGTTGTAGTGCATGAGAGTGTTTTAAGTACACAGGAGTGCACTATCCGGGACGGAGAAAATCCAGCCAATTTTCGGAAAACTTTGAAGCAAAAATCGACCTATTTCGTCGCTCCTAGGAGACGAACTAGGTCAACTTTTTTGACGGAAAGAGCCAATTTTGACTTAGATTCTTACATTTCTAGAAGAAATTTGCGTTCTTTCCGTCAAAAAAGTGCTTTCCGACTCCTACATTCTAAAAGTACCCCATTTAGCCATCAATACAAGTAGATGTGGGTGTGTGTGTGTGTGTGTGTGTGTGGCTCCTGCTGCTGTTTCACAACACACTATGAGGGCAGAAACACTATCACTGCTTTAGTGAAGAGCGGCATAAGCGATAGTTTGCCATTCTGATACGGAATTTAGTTTGTCAAGGGGAAAAACGCTACATTATCTTTCTTTAATAATTATATTCTATGTCTTAGATTTCAATTAAATTAACGTGGAATGTCAGTTGTAAAATGTCGAACAAATTCATCATCATCATCATCATCATCATCTTCAATAAATCAAACAGTCAGTCAATCAATAATTAATCATCATCATCATGATGTGGTCTTCTTCTTCTTGATGTTGAGGGCCCATGATCAATGCATCGATCGCATGGATCCCCTTCAATCTGCATGTGGTGTTGAAGACGCATGTCTCACTCTTCTGAATTTAGTTGTAAATCATTTAGACATTAATGGCACACATGCTATCAACTTTTTGATGGATTTTTCTTCAGCCTTCAATACTATTCAGCAACACCTACTACTAAAGTGATCTTTGGACTTAGGCACAAATCATACTACTGTTGTGTGGATCAAGGAGTTTCTATGCGATCGGCCGCAGCGCGTCAATCTGAGTGGCGTACTCACAACATAAATTATTGTTAACATAAGAGCACCTCGAGGTTGTGTTTTGTCACAGATTTTGTTTTCTGTTTATACAAATAAAATTTGCAGTTCGAGCTCACTGTTTCGGACACTTATCTAGTTTGCTGCTGACATGGCGCTGATTGCCAAACTCAGGGGCGAAGACTCTCTGGCTAAAGTTTCTCCAGATAGAAACTATGAATGCTTGGTTTAAAGATAGCTTTCTCGATCTCAACATCTCAAAAACAAAAGAACATATTTTGGACAATTTTTATAGGAGAACGTCATGCAACACACCTATCAGTATTGATAATGAGGCAGTAGAACAGGTAGCAAATTTTAAATACTTTGGTGCTGTTATTGATGATAAATTATCATTTCAGGATAACACAGATGCGGTCTGTAAGAAAGTCCATCAGCAAACTGTATTTGCTTAAGAAACTCAGCCTTTGATGTCAGTAATCATGTTCTTGGGTCGGTGTACCGCAGCCTGGTAAAAAGCATTCTCACCTTCAACATCATAATGTATAATGTGATTTGGTGTGCTCACCGGTATGGAGAAATCACACTTGGATTGCATTGTGAACATGGCGAGCAAATTAATTAGCATGCAACCGAAACAGCTGAGTAAACTGTAAACCGCAGCCACTAGGAAAAAGGCAAATCGCATCATATGTGACACCTCCTACCCCCTGAATCATAGTTTTCAGTATTTGCCATCAGGTCGAAGGTTTCGGATGCCGCTCGCCAAGAAAAATATACGCAAGAACTCTTTCATCCCTAGTGCGATCTCAATCCTCAAACAATCGCTAGCTCTGTTGCCTAGTCAGCCAAGCCAGTTTTATATGTGTAACTGAAATGTTAACTTTCATATTTATTTTGATGATTTTATGCACCCATTAGATGTTTTATTCATACTTTTCACTTTTAGGTGGCATGTGATGGCTTAAGGCTAAGTGTGTGCATATCTCGGAAGAGTCCGCTGGACCTAAAGCAATAACCTTGTATTGTATTGTATTGTATTGTATTGTATTGTATTGTATTGTGTGCATGTACATAGGGAGTGTTCAGTTTGATCAATGTTTATTCTGCATTAATGGATATATGGAGACATCTATATTCTATGTATTCATTATGTATATGAGAGTGTTTGCGTATGTGCAACTTAATTTAAACATGATTATAATTATGTTGTTACTGTGTGCGTTTATTATCTATTTAATTATAAATTGTATTGACGGATTACTTAGTGTGAATGTATGAGAATGGATAAAGGCGAGTGTCACGAATATAGGGGGGTGTGGGGATGTGGGTTAGCAATTACTCCCCCGCGCTGTATCTCCTCCCTTGTAATAGGCCGATGTGCGGTGACGTTCAGGGGAATAATGCTTGGGAGTGCTAGAGAGCGATGAGGACAGACGAGAGGTATACAGACTAAAATAGTGGAGAACTTGAACAAGGGAAGCAGGGTAGGTTATAATACAATATTAGCAATTTAATAAGTGGACATAGGCTAACTACAGTTGGTGGGGTTTACAAAGGGATCACGAGTGCTGGTCGAGTGAGGTACAGAGTATCTTGGCGTTATTCTGGTTTAACTAGAGAAAAGTCAATAGGGGCGAATATGGACTAGTATCATCAGGTGGCACGAGGTAGCTGGTTGACTAAGCGTGGGCAACCAGATTGCTGCAGAGTTGTGGTGTGCGCAGAGGACAGACTTAACTGCAGATTAGTCGGCTGTTGTAGCCGCTGGAGACTGGATGGCTGTTGTGCAATGGTCAGCGTTGGCGTGGCGTGGGTTGACCAGTCTAGGTCACTGGGTCGGGTCGTTGTGCAATCGTTTGGCGTAGGTTGAACCGTCTAGGTCACTGGGTCGGGTCGTTGTGCAATCGTTTGGCGTTGGTTGAACCGGTTATCTGCACTTGGCAGGTGGGGGCTGAATTTCCTTCTCGCTTCTCAGTGGCAGCCAGAGTATATGGGTGGCACGCAGCGAGGTGAGTCACGCAGAGGCCCGTATAAGAACCCGTTCTGCAAATGATTAGTTCTCTGCATCAGAGGGGCACCAACACTCTGGATGCCGCGCCGTACAGCACGCATGTCAGTCAGATTTGAATTTGGAAGCCCTGGTCAGGAATGACCGGTACTTTCCAATTGTCCATCTATATCAATGGCTACTAGGGGTTGGAAGAATTTAGCGGCGGCCGATAATGTATTAGAGTCTCGGCGCCTGAGAGGGGTTACTAACAACAGGGGTGGATATTTACACATTCGGATCAGGGGAAGCAAAAAGGTGTAAATACAGGGCAATGGCTATTATATGCAATGGGGATTAGCTGGGGTACTTTAGTCTACATAGCAGGGCGATCATGGCATGGGGGAATTTATACAGGAATGTAGATAGGGGGAAATACAAGTATAAATATAAGCATGTCATGGTTATGTACAACAATCAACTTCAGGTAATGGGTACATAAAGCAAAATGGTATATCACAAGCAATTCATCACAACGACACACAGACACGGACGTAAATATCTACAAGACATACGAACATGTGGGGAAATCGACGGGTGATGGGTGGCTAAATGATATGAGATAAATCACCACTCTTACCTTGACCAAAGAACGGGATGAACACAAGGGTATGGCTGAGCTCAGAGGTCGCAACGTGGAAGCAGACGTGTCTCAGCAGGCGATGCGTTGCCTTGGGCTTGCAGGAGTGGACTGACAAAGCTATCTCTTAACTTTGCAAAAGTCCGGTCCCGGATCACGTGGGACTATACGGAGGGGCGGGGCTTGGATCGCGTGGTTAGAGGCAAGCAGGGGGGATTGCCGCGAGCAGGGCCAGAGCTAAAGCGTCCGCCTGTGACAGCGAGATGAAGGGAGAGAGTGAGAAGAAAAAGAGAGAAGGGAGAGAGAATATTTCCAGCTGAGCCATATGACTGCTGTACGCATGGAAAAAATGGTTCATTTACTATTTTATACAAAGTTTGCGCTGAATGCCAAAGGCAATTTTCCACTTTTATGTATAATGTGAAAGTTGGACAATAAAGATGTATTGTATTGTATTGTATTGTGTTGTATCATCATCCACCTATTTTAATTTGACGAACTTGTTGGCATTTCATAAATGACGTTCTGAGCAGTACGTTTCTGAACCCATTCATTTTTTCATCCAAATTAGTATGACCGACTTATTACGGTTCCTTACCAACTTTGTTCTTCAGGTCAGCGTTCTCAATCTTCAAGCTCTCCACCTGTTGATTAGTGGAGTTCAACTGTTGCTTGGTGGCCAGTAGTTCATGTTGGAGCTGTCGATTGGTGGCCTGTTGTTGCTGTGTGGTGGTGGTGAACAGTGCCTGCAGAAGGGCGAAACTGGCCTTCACTTGGTCAACATCCACAGCGCCACCTCTGGTCAGGAGGGACTGGGGTGCAACACACTGACTGGCAGGGGAAGAGGGGGGTAGGGTGCAGCTGTAGTTTCCTCCAGTTGGAGGGTTGGGAAGGAGGAGGACGAAAGTGCCGTTGTTTGGGCCACTGGTGCTTTGCAGCTTGCTACCATCTGCTGCCTGTTGAGAGGATAATATATTAACCATAAATAATGAGGCTGCTACGAATATCAGAGGCCACATTTGCAATATACTATACTAAAACATGACAACGACTGATCATAATAATATAGCTAACTGCAGACATAATAATATGATATAACACGCACACCCAACCCTTGGTGGCAGCGTTGGGATAGGACAGTTATAGCCGGATTGGTTAATCAGGGTAGTTTTTTTGTAATTTGTTTGGATGGGGGGAGGGGATAGGGGGGTTAGGATCCAGAGGTCAGTGTTTTGTTTTCGTGTTGTCTTGTGAATAAGCTTAATAATGGATAGAACGGAGTAGGGTAGTAACGTACACTAAGATACAGGAGAGTATGTGGTATTCTTCTTATGTTTATTGGTTAATAATGCTATAATTTATTATGTATGCCTTAGTGTACTGGTTATGGCATCTCCACCAACACTGTGTCATCCAGGCTGTGTGTGTCATGGCGTGTGCCTTGACCGTTACGACAAAGGAGCTCTCGGTACAACCTGGCACCTCAACTGACTTGAGCATCTGGAGGAACCACGCTGGTAGCTGACTGCTATCCATCAGGACGCCAACTTAGAAGTCCATAACGGAGAAGTTTTGTTTATGATTCCCTCGTAAATTTGTTCAAAAATAAACTTTTAAAGAATGCCAGTTGCCAGTTGTATAAAGCCACATGTATAGATAAGATAACTTTATTATCTCTTTCAAGAAATTACATATAGTTAGTTGAAGGAGTGGAATTTTCTATAGTCAAACATCTTGTATAATTTGTAGCCACTGAGAAATATTATTATTACTGTTTACAAAATTATTAAGCATTGTGTATAATTAATACCCTGTACAAATCATTAGTTAAGTAATTAATAACTCTACAGCCACTTGTGAAACTGTAGGCTGTGAAGGAAGAAAGACTAAAGAAAATCATCATTTTATTTATTATTATTTTTTTGTTTAACAGTTTAGTTTTTATTATATATATATATAATAAAAACTAAACTGTTAAACAAAATATATATATATAGATTTTTAATGCTTTATTGTCCCTTTTAATCGGGAAATTCTGGGGAAGGCGTTGTCGCAGCCTGTGGCGCGCCCAAACCCAACCTACCTAACATTAGTTGTGATTTTTGAAATTTAGAAATTCTTTAAATTTTTGAAATGTTTTGAAATTTTGCTGGGGGAGCAAACCGGAGTACCCGGAGAAAACCCCCGAGACGTTGCCCGAGTCGAAAGTAAATAATATTCGGAGAAACATAACGCCCCGATGCAGGATCGAACCTACACCTGTCAGGCGCCATTGGTTTCTGGCCTGTGGACAAGGCAAGTTAGTCCCGCCTTAGCCCACTTGGCCACAACGCTCGCTATATATATACGAGGGCAGTCCAATAAGTACTTAACCTTACCGGCCAATAGCGCCAGTATCGCAAGAGCAATTTACTATCGTGTAGACGGCTACTGTCGAAATTTCACCCGGATCGGACTCTTAGTTTTATTTTGATCACGTGTGGAAGCGGGCGTGTCCGCGGATTTTAGAAAAAAGTGCTCTTCCACCATGATAACGCACTGTGACGGGGGTTTTATTGTTGCTGGGCTCTGCACAATGGACTGCTATTACCTCCTCGTCTTAGTCGGTGAGGATAGCTAGTTATCTCCCTTTGACTTCACTTAATACATTTATTTGTTTAGCTCGGTCTATGTTAAGGCTGGGGTACAGAGATAGATAGAAAAATGGTAAAAGATCACTGTCACACTAGCTTTCACACCGCTATGAATCATATGTAGTCCAGCCACTTGATAACAGTAAAAATCACACATTTATTTCCTCTACTCTATACACGATCTTCGAAGTATGAAACTAACTTAAAAGTTCAATTGTCAATGCGAATGACTCGATCGCTGATAATCTAGGCAGCTACTTTTTCTTCATCGGGCACTGGCTACTTTCTGCCTTAAGGGTAAGAAGTCTTGATGAGTGGACTACTGTGGTCCTGTTTATACAAAGTTTTAGTGCACGGTTTCTTGTTGCACTTAACTGTGGGGTTGAAGCGCTGCGTTGAGGTCGCTTCTACGACAAGCTGTGTTGTCGTTGCTTGTGTTCGATGGGTGGGCTATCTGCGCACAATGCTGTAGATGCCTCGGCAGCCAACTGTACGCGTTGACGTGGTTGTTGTCGTTTGCTGAGTTGGGCTCACGATATACCGCCTGCTCGTCTGTAACATATGAGACGAAATTCTGCACATCCCTGTATAATAGGTCTGTGCAGAGCGTCTCACTGAAAGCCAAAGTAGTCCTCAGTGATAGCTCCACATCTCTATACTTAAGCGACGAACATTCTACTAAGTCCGTGGTCCACTGGAATATCCACTCTAATTTCCTATACATATATAAATATAAATCGTGGCTAACTATACACATAAAGAATTAATAATATTATAAACATTCTCAGGTACAGCCACTGGTCTGCAAGCTTACATATAGGTTAAACAACAGTGGTTCCGTACATCTTTCAACATGGCGTCGGCCGGTCATGCTACAACTGTGTTACGCATGATCACTTCTGTCGTCTGCTAGAGACTAACAGTAACCTAAACAAGCAAAATCTCAAAGTGTGCAGGGTAAACAGGTCCTCTTGTTACACGCACCAGTTCACACCTCCACCCTTGCCACGGCCAAATTGGTTGAATTGGGCTACAAAATACTGCCCCATCCACCGTATTCTCCACATTTGACCCCGTACGACTTCTTTTTATTTCCAAACTTGAGAAAGTCACTCGCCGGGCAGAAATTTGAGTCAAATGAAGAGGCCACCGCCGCCACGGAGGCCTACTTTGCAGAACTCGAGAAAACGTATTTTTCAGACGGGTTAAAGAAGTTGGAGCATCGCTGGGTCAAGTGTATCGAACTAAAAGGAAACTATATTGAAAAATAAATCGCCACTTTTTCAAAATATTCGTTTTTCTTTTGTAGGCTAAGTACTTATCGGACCACCCTCGTATCTATTAATTGTGATTGAAATGTATAGATTATAGTTTGTTTTTGTGTGAATAAACATGTTTTAATTGTTCCCTCTGGTGTTTTATGTGTTAGCTGTTTTGGGGTGGAGGTTCTCGTGTGATAAGCACCATAAAATAAAAATATGATCGCATAATATGATATAACACACTTACCCTTGCCAATATCCCACAGTCAGATTTCCGCAATCAACAATATAAAAGACTATTACCATTGTTTAGTCAATCTGACATTTGCCTATCAATTCTCTTATGCTCAATGTGAATATATACATGTGGGTGTGCCTAAAATGTTTTTGTTTTATTTAGTTCTTCGTTTGCCTTTTCCATCGAAATGCTAACTAAGACAAACAAACAAATCATTTATATAATCAAACCTTTTCAAAGAAACTGTCCAACAGGAAAAATTAGTATTGCTTTGGCTTAATGAACATGTAATTCAAAGGAAATAATGTCTATAGAATTGAAGGATTGAAAAGTAGAAAGGTAAAACACTCTGTGTGTAATTGCAATCAAATAGTACATGCATCAGAGAAATTGTATGTTTACATAAGCAATTCCAGTACTGCAGTTGCTGCAATATTCAGTTCTTATAGACTTCAAATAAATTTGTAATCCCCAAATTTAAAATAACAATCGTATTTTGGAAAGGTATATTCAACATTTACAGCAGAACTGATAGTCATTTTATCCTATTCTATCCCGTAACTCGAAGTTAGGGGCACCACAGATGATCGTTTCACCAGCGTGCTCCATCTTTCTCTGTCCTCAGCAACCCTGATGGCTTCGCTCAGAGTCAAGAAAGTCCATTTTCAAATGTTGTCCTCCCTCCTCTCTTTCTGTCTCCCTCTTCTTCAGTCTCCTTGCACCGTGCCTTGCTGGATGGTCTTTGCAAGGCCTGATGCTCTAGTGACGTGGCCATACCATCGGAGTTTCCGTTTCTTCACCACTGTGAGCAGGTCATCGTATTGTCCAATGGCTTGTATGATGGTCTGTCGCACTTCGTCGTTGGTGATGTGCTGGGTATACAAAATGCCCAGAAGTCTTCTGTAGCACTGCATCTCCATGCTTTGTATTCTTCGTTGAATATCTGCTGTGATGGTCCATGTTTCGCAAACATATAGGAGGATGGAGATTACAAGGGAGCGCAGCAGCATTACCTTGGAATGTAGACTGATGATCCTGTCTTTCCAAATGGGCTTCAACCTTGTCAGGGCAGCAGTTGTGGTGCGCATCTTGGCCAACCTTGGCATTCCAGTCGCCTTGCACTATGACTATGTCCTTCTTTGGCACTTGGTCAAGGATAGCCATAGATGGTCATAGAAATCCTCCACTTCGCTGTCTCCATAGTCTGATGTTGGGGTATAGGCCTGGATGATGGTGATGTTGAAAGGACCTGCTCTTAGACGGATGGTAATGAGTTTACTGGAGAGTGGGCGGCAACCCATGACAGTGGCTAGAAAGTCTCTGTGGACCAAGAATCCAATGCCGTGTTCGTGCCTGTCATCTCTCCTGCTCAAATAAAGCTTGTGGCCTTTGTCGGTCATTATTTCACCTAGGTCTTTCCAGCGCAGTTCGCTTATACCTAAAATGTTCCATCGATAGTGGTTCAGCTCGTGGGCCAGTTCTTCTAATTTACCCTCCGCAGTTACATGTAGGGTCCTGACATTCCAGGTATAGTCATTTAAATGGCCTTAAATAAGATTTCTAATGTTAAATAAGATTTCTAATTTCTAAATAAGAGATATTAATTTTAATGTCCTTAAATAAGATTTCTAATATTGTGCCATAAACGCTTGTAACAATAAATGTCAACTAAAATAAACTGTACTGTGGAAAGAGCAACAATCCATTGAACGACTCATAAACTCACAGTCCACACAACGTCATGGATAGGCGGATGTCCGAGGGAGGTGAAGTGACCACAGGACAGCTGGACTCTAAACTCTCCACTGGCATTGTCCAGCACGGCGTCAGGCGATTGGGAGACGTGCATGCTGCCACCCTCGGCCTCTGGGGCCTCTGTAAGGAAAAATCATTACAATATCAATCAAAAACAAAAAATTATTATTTTTTTACCACTTTGTCCTTTTTTATTTTATTGGGAAATTCTGGACCGCCTCCTCTGGGAAAGGCGTAGTCATTGCCTGTGGCTCGCCCAAACTCAACCTACCTAATATTAGTTGTATATTTGAAATTTTGTTGGGGGAACAAACAGGGATACCCGGAGAAAACCCATCCGAGACTTTGCCAGAGACGAAAGTCAATAATATTCTGAGAAACATAACGCCCAGATACCGGATCAATCCCACACATGTCAGCGCCATTGGTTTCTGGCCTGGGAACAAGGCAAGTTAGTCCCACCTTAGAGGGTAAAACATGCGTCAGTACCCACCTGGATGACTACTGAAATTAAAGCTGCAATGTCCTTGCGTGACGACTTAAAAAACAAAAACAGTTTGAACTATATAAAAAGCAACGTAATACAGTTCTTACTCTCATAAGAAATGTAAAGAAAAAATATTTCCAAACCTTATTATAAACTGAAAACACTAATATCACTTGTATTTGGCAAGCAATGAACGAATTTTGCAAAAAAATCTCGAACAAAAAAAACCAACCAATCAATATATGTTTACTAATAATAAATTTAATAAATATTTCCTTTCATTGACTGACTCTATTATTACATCTAATATCATAAACGCAAACACAGATACAATATATGATAGGATCAATCAGTTTTGCAGAAGCAAACTTCATGAATCTGCCTCATTTATTATACCCCGGTTAACAGAACATGAAGTAACTTCTCTAATATTACAAATGATAAGGTTCTGGACATCTATAATTTAAATGCGTTCATTATAAAATTGTCTCTTCTATATATTATTAAACCTTTAACCTACATCTACAATATATGCATTGAACAAAATCATTTTACCTCAATATTTAAAGAAGCTAAAGTAACACCTTTACCTAAAACAAGTGATACTTCAGTTCTTGACAACTTTCGACCAATTTCCATTCTGCCTGTTCTATCTAAACCCCTAGAAAGATATATTCATATTAACCTTATGAAATACTTAGAAAATAATGCTCTTTTTCATCCTTTTTAGTCTGGCTTCAGACCTAAGCACTCTTGTCAAACAGCGCTCTCCCATCTTTGTGATGTTTGGCTTAATGCTATAAACAAGAAACACATTAATTGTAGGGGCAGTTTTTCTAAACCTTAAAAAGGCATTTGACCTAGTTAACCATGACATCTTAATTAATAAGCTAAACTACTATTTTCAAAACTCTGCATCTGTATTATTTTTAAAATCATATTTACATGGGTGCCACCAAGAAATTTTCCAAAATCTGAAGGCAGGGGTCCGGGGTCCCGGCGTAACGCCCTGGTTAGGGGGGCAACGCCCCCCGATAGAAAATGTTTACAATATTCAAAGCCAATTTAGAGGCCTCTCGTGAAAGCTGAAGAATGATTTACCACTATACATACAAGACACTCACATAGAACAAGAAAAAAAAACTACATAAAAAGACCAGGGCCTAACATTGGCAAAGGTGACTAAGACCCCAGACTTAGTCAATGCAAATGGGAAACACATATGAACAATCAAAAGCATAGTTAAGATTATTTAAACATTTTGTGAATGTGTATAAGAGGTGAGAGAAAGAAAAGCAAACACACACAAATATACACAATCAGGGGCGGATCTTTCCATTGTTGAGGGGGTGTGCACAGTGCACTAATGCAAAGTGGCGTAGCCACAAGCGCGAGCCTGCGAAGCAGGCGAGTGTACTAGGGGGGTCCGGGGGCGAACTTGTTTTTTCCAACCTAGTTCCAGTCACTTTCCCGAAAAAGGCAATTACCGAAGTCGAACGAAGCTCTCCGAGTCGAGCGGAGCTATCCGATGTTTTACGAACGAATGCTGGCAGGACTACGTGAAACCACAGGCTGGGAATTCTCGTCTTTCGTAGGCCTCAATTACATACTATACTACGTACGTATTTAGGAGTTTACAAAGACAAAAGAAAATACTTCAGAGCCTGTGGTGAAACATCCGTGCATAAAAATAGCCGCTGCTAGATCTAATTCTATTTCGATCTGCACAGCTTCAAGCTCAAGTCGAGATTTGCATTTTGAAGCAGTTAGTATTATTATTATTATTTTATGATGAATAATATACTGACACAATTAGTAATAAGGAGTAAAAGTAATACATAACACATAAAGCACACATACAACGATTGCACATCTATATCAACAATAAAACCATGACAAAACTTCAAAGGGCGCTATGGATACGTTGATGTCACTTCAGCACAACAAGGCAAAGCAAGTTTATAATGGTCTCAAAAAACAGTGACATTTTTATTGCAAGCACCAAAGCAATTATTTATTTAACTAATATTATTCTTTTTAACTGATACAGTACATTTGTTATGTGTATTTCAATGATATGTATTTTAATGAGAAACACGTATTAAAAACATGTTGCGTGGCGGGCGGAAATTTCTATAAATCATCTGAAAACTTTGGTAAATCTATAAGAAAAAATAACCAGTAACACTATCTGAATATTTCGGGTTACACCGAACTTCAGCAAAAACAAACAAAACGTCACTGACCATATTTACACCATTGAGCACGCACAGCAGCACACTATTCTTTTTTATTTTTTTTAAAAGTAGGAATAATAATAATAATAATAATAATAATAATAATAATAATAATAATAATAATAATAATAATAATAATAATAATAATAAAAAGAAACAAACAATAATAATAATAATAATAATAATAATAATAATAATAATAATAATAATAATAATAATAATAACACACAAACAAAACAAATAAATAAATTAAAGATTTAACTAAATAACTATACTACTACTACTACTACTACTACTACTACTACTACTACTACTACTACTACTACTACTACTTGCGAAGTTGTGGTCTCGATTTTGTGGTCCTGATTCGGCTCTTTGCAGTCCGCTGGACTCTGTAAGCAATGAATAACTAATAAGCTTTTAATTTAACTCTGATCTCGAGTTGTCTTGATTTTGTGGTTCTGATTCGGCTCTTTGCAGTCCGCTGGACCCTGTAAGCAATGAATAACTAACTATTAATTTAACTCTGATCTCGAGTTATAAAAAAAAAAAAATTCGCTTAGCCTACTCGTCCTTCTCCGGAAATTTCAAGATTCGAATATTATAAGTATAGGCCTAAATATTATTAATTAGAATAGATATAGTTTATACATTTATTTACGTATAAAACAAACAATACAGGTCTAATAATTATATTCAGCTAGTGAGCTTCTTCGCTTCGCGGAGACTGACTTATAATATAATAATGTAGATTAAGCCTATGTATACTGTATAACAGTGTCTACTTGGTTCTAGGCAGGAAATGGGCAATGCTATTATTAGCCTTTACTGCTGAGAACTAACAAAATGCAAATCAAGGAACGCAACTATTAAATATGGTCGATAATAATTGTGCTCATATTATGCTCATATTAACAAAGTATACCGTTGCGATATGCTAAATCTGTGTAAATCGAACAGAATTAGAAGCAACAGCGATCATTTTTAATGTCAGCTAGTCATAGTCATGCAAGCATCATTTCGTAACACATCGGAGAGCTTCGTTCGACTTCGGTGATTGCCTTTTTGGGCGAATGACTGGAACTAGGTTGGAAAAAACAAGTTTGCGGTCCGGGGGCATGCCCCCCCCCCCCCCCCCCGGAAAAATTTGAAAATAATGGTTAAAATCTGTGCAATCTGGTGCATTTTGGGCATTATTTTAAGGACTGAAAATAGTATTGTTTTGTGCTAAAAGTCCTCTTTAAGTTTAGTCCCCCCCCCCCCTCCCACACACACACACACACAAACACCCCTCTGAAAACTCTGATGATAAAATTTACAATAGCAGAACATCTTGCATAAAGGCTTATACAAAGACAGATAAAGTTACTGCAAATAACACACACACACAAAAACTAATTTGGAGGTACATGAAACTGTGTGGTGAGTGAGAATTAGTAATTTTTTTCTCTTCTTTCTTCTCCTTTTCTCCCTCCTTTTCTTTTTTTTTCTTTTTTTTTTGACCGCCAGGGGTGTGTGCACGTGCACAAGAACAAGATCCGCCCCTGCACAAGAACAAAAAGCATTGTTTTGGTTTTTTTCAAACCAGGCTGATCCAATTTTCTCAGCCACAACCGGCATTCATCGCCATCAGGATCAAACTTATCTGACATCCATTCCCACCTCCACTTATTCTTCATTCCCTTATCTACCTCTCACGCTTTTTTCTTTCCAGTATCGGTATTTTCCTCTAAAAACGGCATGATTGGAACACAGAGTCACAATATCCATGCTTCAGTCTCAGATTGGCCGGAAGTCATCAACCGGATACGCGGGTTATGCCTCTTTCAGCTGTGCATCTTTACACAAATCTGATACAAATCTTGTTTCGTTTACTTTTATATAATTTTTTTTTTCGATTTTTTTTCCGAAAAATCGGATTTTCGATTGTAGGCTTTAGCAAAAATCTGATTTTCCGACTGTAGGCGGAAAGGTGGCACCCATGTATTTATCAAAGAGGCACCAATCAGTATATACTAATGGTTCATTTTCGTCTCCTGGAGAAATCAATTGTGGAGTTCCTCAAGAATCGATCCTTGGCCCTATTTTAATTTTTATATTTATCAATGACATGCTTCTCACACAAAATGTTAACCTTGACCTATTTGCTGATGATTCATCCTTTCATACTCATAATAAAAATCTACAATTGGTAGAACAAATTCTTCAAAAAGGCATAAATGAAATTGATAACTGGTGTGACAATAATAGAAAGAAATTAAATCCTAATAAAAGGAAAAGCATGCTTCTCACTAAAAGACAAAAACGTCAAATTAGATCTTTTTGCCTTAATCTAAACTTAGGGTCATACAATATTGATCAAGTTCGTGAACACAAATTGCTAGGAATAATCATTGATGATGATTTTAGATGGCGGTCACACATTAACCATATCTGTAAAAAAAATTGAAATACGTTTTCCTTCTAAATAAACTCAGACATTTTGTATGGTTGGTGCATTAAAGTCTTTTTTCTATGCCCACTGTATGTCTCATTTTAATTATGCATCAACTATTTGTTGTAATGCAAGTGATGCGCAAATAAAACAGCTAAACAGTCTTCATAAAAGAGCAATCAAGATACTCTATAAGTCTTATAATATAAATACAGATATTACAACTAATGAGAAATGCAAGGAACTCCGAATACTACCACTTCAAAAACAATTTATATTTAATACATCTATCCTTATGTTCAAAATCACACACTGAGAAACACTTGCATATCTTAATATATTTCTTACTAAGCCAGTTGATGAGCATAGACTTTTTAATTATAAACTACCCCTCCCTCGCATCGATTTATACAAAAATAGCCTATCATTTAATGGAGCTGCTGTATTGAACTCTCTCCTTCTGGAGTGTAAACATTGCGACATAATATTTTCTTTCAAATATTACCTATGTAAGCATATGCACAATTAATTATAAAAGTGATATTTTGATAAGAAAACAGATTTTCATGTAATTATTTAATTTATTTATTATATATTTATTTAAATGTTTAGAATTATTAATTATTGGTATTACTATTATTATTATTATTCATATTATTATTATAATCTTGTTATAATAATAATAGTGATGATGGTGGTGGTAATGGTGGTGTTAGTAGTAGTAGTAGTAATAATAATAATAATAATAATAATAATAATAATAATAATAATAATAAGAACATTATTATTATTATTATTATTATTATTATTATTATTATTATTATTATTATTATTATTATTATTATTATTATTATATTATGATTATTATTTTTATTATTATTATAAGGGTGAGTGATAAGGAGGGGGTGGTTGCCTAAAATTGTTTAAAGATAATAATGAGTGTGATTGTGTGTGCATGTGCGTTCTAAAGTGCATGTGTGTGTGTGATTTATATGATTTCCAAGTTAATGTTAAAGGTTCTTTACTATGTTAGGGGACAGATTGGAAGATTAGACTTTTTAATTATTCTAAAATTTTTATACCTAATTAAAAAAAGTTTCAAAGTTTCAAAAAAAGTTTCAAGTTAGACCACTTAGTCACAATTCTCGCTCACTATAGAATCTCTCTCTCCCCCTCTCCTAAATGAAAACTTTGTTGTTTATTTATTATTTTATTTATAAACATAAACATTCCAAATTTGGTAAATATATATGCAAAACTTATCCATAAACAAAGTCATTAAATTTCAATGAATTATAAGCAAAACTGTGATAGGTGTGATGATTTTAATGAAAGTGAGGGTAATTTTCGGGGAAGGTTAAACTGTTTTGTGTATATTTATTTTATTTATTTATTTAATTGTTCATATTAAGCGCTTATTCCAGCTTAAGAGCTGCTCAAGGCGCTGGCCAATGCATGATCTAACTCAAGCTGCCCGAGGTCCTCACTTGCAACCTGTGAGCACATTATCTGACGCCCAGAGAACCGAGCACAATCCTAGGTGATCAGCCATGGAGGAAAAGGGGCCTAGTGCTTGTTGGGTGTAGTTGTGTAGCCTTTTTAGAACATGAGCGTCAGGATCTTTAAAGTCTTTGCAATGGAATGCGTTCGTGCACAGACTAGACCTTAGTTTATACTCCACATCCGAAGGATACATGTGACCAGAAACAATGTAACGAAAAGTTAAATATAGTGAAAGACAAGAACTGGAAGTCCTCTCCATCCTCCACTCTACCACCCCTCCCCCTACACACACCTCCCCCACTCTTTAACTTTAAAGTAATCCACCCGGGTGTCTTAATACAAGCAGCATCATCGGTCGGTTTACCTGCAACAAGGACGAAGGCGACACTAGTGAAGTGCACAATGGGATTGGCCCGGTCATCAGTGCCGACAACAATGCTGTAGTTGCCAGACTCCAACAACGTGGCACCCGTGATGACGATGCTTCCTCCTTCCCCTGTCCATCTCACTCGTCCAGAGAAAGCAGGCATGGGATTAAAATGACCTGCAGCCCACATAGCGATTACCTCGTCTGCACGCCCACTCGCCTGCACAGTGAATGCACTATTTTAGCATTCTATCCCCTATCCTATCCTATCCCATAACTCGGAGGTCGTAGGGGCACCACAGATGATCGTGTAACCAGCGTACTCCATCTTTCCCTGTCCTCAGCAACCCTGGTTGCTTCGCTCAGTGTCAAATCAGTCAATTCTCGAATGTTGTCCTCCCACCTCTTTCTCGGTCTCCCTCTTCTTCTACCTCCTTGCACTGTGCCTTGCAGGATGGTCTTTGCAAGACCTGATGATCTGGTGACGTGGCCATAACATCGGAGTTTCCATTTTTTCACCACTGTGAGCAGGTCATCGTGTTGTCCAATAGCTTGTGTGATGGTCTGTCGGACTTCGTCGTTGGTGATGTGCTGGGTATAGGGAATGCCCAGAAGTCTTCTGTAGCACCTCATCTCCATCCTTTTATTCTTCATTGGAGATCTGCTGTAAGGGTCCATGTTTCGCAAGCATATAGGAAGATGGAGATCACAAGGGAGCGCAGCAGCCTTACCTTGGAATATAGACTGATGGTCCTGTCTTTCTAAATTGGCTTCAACCTCGCCAGGGCAGCAGTTGTTTGTGCGATCCTGGAGAGGACTTCCTGTCGGGACACATTGTCTGATAAAATGGCTCCTAAATATTTGAAGCTATGCACTGTGTTGAGGGATTGGCCTTGGACTTTGATGTCCGTTTTGATGCCATTGGTGTTGTTGGTCATCATTTTGGTCTTCTCTGCACTTAATGCAATTCCATAGGCTCTGGAAGTGGTGTCAAGCCTCTGTACCAACTGTTCAAGTTCTTGTTCCTCTCCAGCCAATCCATCAATGTCATCCGCAAAACGAAGGTTGGGGATTGCTCTTCCCCTTATGCTGACTGCGCCTTCGTGATCTGCAAGGGCATCTGACATGATGCGCTCTAGGAAGATGTTGAAGAGTGTTGGAGAGAGTAGGCATCCCTGATGCACACTGATTGTTGTTCTGAACCAGTTTCCGATGGCGCTGTTGTGGAGGACTGCACTGGTAGCCTTGTCATACAGGCTTTTGATGACTTCAATAGTTTTAGGGCTGATCGATGTTGTACACTCTCATGGTTGCCCACAGAGCCGCATGCCACAATCGGTCAAACATCTTTTTGAAGTCTACGAACACATGATATAGATGTTGTTGGTGCTGTAGGTATTTCTCGCAGATTATTCTGAGGTTGAAAATCTGTTCAGTGGTACTTCGCCCTGCCCTGAATCCTGCTTGCTTTTCTGCTATGATTTGTTCAGCTTGGGGTTTCAACCTGTTGAGTATTATTTTCAGGAGAACCTTGCTGGGATGGCTGATGAGGCTGATGGTGCGGTAATTTTCACATTCCTGAAGGTTACCTTTTTTGGGAAGAGTGATGACAATTAAGCGACTGGGTCCATAGTGTAGGCCACTCCCCACTCTGCCAGATCTTGTTACAGATAATGGTGAGTGCGTCAATCATCGATTCTCCTCCTGCTTGAAGCATTTTCGTGGGTATGTTGTCCACTCCCGCTGACTTCCCCTTCTTCAGCGATTGCACTGCTGCCTCAACTTCTTCTCGGAAAATTGGGAGGATTTCTTCTTCTTCTCTGTTCTCTGGACATGCTAGAACTGATGGGTCTCCGTTTGGTGTGTGGTTGTAAAGGTCAGAGCAGTACTCTGTCCATCTGTCCAAGACTTCTTGTTCTTCTGTAAGGCATATACCAGACTTGCATTGGATCGTGGAGACGTTGGGCTGTTTAACACTTGTCAGCCGCTTCACAGTCTGGTAAGCCTTCTTGCTGTTGTTCTTGTTCAGACGGTTCTCTATTTCCTGGCACTGATCTTCTATCCAGTTCTCCTTTGCTGTGGGCATGCCTTTTCGGATGTCATTGTTATTTTTTGCGGTAGGCATCAGCTCCCTGTGAGGTGTGCGTTCTCTCATTTTCATTTTAGTATTAAAATAAATTATTTTACCCAAAAAATACATGATCTTAGTATTAAAATACATTATTTTTTGCTATACAAATAAATGATCTTAGTATTAAAATTAATTATTTTAACACTGAAATAAATCAGAAGGTAAAATAAATCATAAGTATTTTTAAAACGTGCAAATCAAACATACCTGCACAAGATAAGGAATTACACATTTGATCTACAGATGCAGGTCAAATACATGATTGTTAAGCATGAACAGTAGCAATACAACTACCAAACAAAATAACATTACCTATTTATTTACTTATCTATGGTACGTTTGCTAAGCTTTCATGCTAATTGCTGTATATCATCTAATAAAATGAAAATATGTCCATTGGACCGTTGAATGTGATAGATACAATGATAATGTTAGTAAGAATGTGAGTGATCAACCTCTTCTGGTTAACAGGAATCTATAGAACCGGGAACAATTAAAACTTTTCTAACAATGAAAATGCAAACCTGAAATATCCACTGGATGTCTTCAATGCGTTCTCCATTTGTCAACGTGAAGTTCCAGGGTAGGACAATGTCTTCTCCAACGCACGTGTTGACCACGGCATGATCTGGCAAGGTGTTTGTCCATTGCAAGCCACTATGCACTACAAAGATTCCAAGCTCAGTTTGAGATGTACAATTTGCTTGTAATGATGCCTGTTTAAACAATGATGAAGTAATGACCTTCCGAGTTTCTCCCCGCATTTCCTATTGATTAAACCACATCAATAATTGTGGTGGGGGAAACGCACCGAGCATGCTCAAATATAGGCCTACTACTCAAAATAATTGAAGGGCCACTCTCATATTTCATTTAGTTTAATTATTTTTTGCTGCTATCAATAATATCGCTTATATTGCTTATTTCAAAACTTATCCTGTACAGTAACATTCAAGACAATCTTATTCTGACAAGTAATCACATGAGAGATAGTAAATATGAGCTTAGACCGCCATTGTTTTTCTGGCGCCTATTTTTGTAATATAATGGCTGTTTTATGAGCTTTTAAAAGGCGTGCCAAAACACTCTGGGAATCCGGCATTTGCTAAATATAATACATATTCGTATATCTTGCGTCTTTGGTTAAAACAAAAAAAATTACAACCCTTCTACATTATGGTTGTATAACATTACACATTAATATCTGCTGGAATGATCTTTTGTTTAACAAGATAGTCCCGAGTAAATAACGATAATGAAAAGATACCAACCAGTTTACCAGCATCTGAAAGATCCATTTTTCCTAATTCAATAGGTTTCATTTTTAAAAGAGATTTTGCAATCATAGCATAAGCTGTATTTAAGCCCACTAAGACAACACTATGGTATCCAAGATTAACAATTGTTTGTTCATATGGTACACTCATTTTTATATATAATAAAAAAATAATAATAAATTATTACTGCATTGAAAACACATCTAATGATGGCTTCAATGATGGCTTCAACGATGGAGATGATTCAATTTCTTTTTCTACAAGTGGTTTTGAGGGTTTCTGTTTCTTTTTTCCTTGGCGGTATTTATATATTATGTACCCACTTGCACCCACTACACCGGCTATACATAAATAATATATGTTATTTGAAGATTGTACTGGTTGTATTGGTTGTATTGGTTCTTCTTTATTTGTTGTTAATGTTTGTTGCATTATTGTTTCTTCTTTTGGTGATTCCTTTTTTCCTAATATGTTTGCTTTTGTTTGTCTGTTCCATCTATGTAACTTGTTAAATTCTGCTAACTTCTTTCCAGCTGCAATTCTTCCTGGGCTCTTTTGTTTAGTGACTGTCACTGGGTTCTGTTGATTCTCTGAATTCTTCACCTCCGTCTCCTTCTCCATCTCCGGATTGGAAGAGTCCATTTTTAATAGCAGAGAAATTTATGTGTTGAAAAGTAATTAGCCCGGCTGAAAATGGGGTCAACAAGCTTCCAAACTTATAATACAAATTTCTTGATACCTCACTAATCCCATTAACAATAACTGGATCTTTAATCAAATCATCAAATAAATCATTCTCACAATCTAAAGTAACAAAGGTCGACACAGCTTTGGTATATAACTTCACAATCGAACGCCCTAAACTTTTAGCCATTAAAGCGCCGAGAACTTTATCATATTTATTATGTAATATAATGATGTCTTCTGGCCTCAGTCTTTGCACTTGTTCAGGTGTTAAGTCAACACCGAGATAATACTTTGACTTTCCGGAAGCTACTAATGCAACCAGCCTGTCTCTTTTCTCATTGTCAACACCTGTAACTGTAACATTAATAGCTTCTTGCATTAACAAGTCATCGCAATTCATTTTAAATACAAATAAAATAAAAAACTAAATTAAAAAATGGCTGGTGCTGCAATGGTGCTTGGTTCTGCTGCTGTCAACGCCTTAGCCTTTTCAGGATCAAATTATTTGTTTTCAAAACTGGACAGTAAAGAAGAATCAAAACGGCATAACTTAGCAATGGAAAAATTACAACAAGATCAGGCCGAATACGAGAAAAACAGACTAATGCAGCTTGATTTTGTTAATACAAGATTGAAAGAAGAAGGTCATGCTGATAAAACATTCGAAGACGTTGATGAAGCTTTGCACCAATATTATTTATTAACTGGCACGACACTCCCTTCATTAAAACAGCCAGTGTTATCTGATTACTACACACCTAACATTGCATTTACAATGTCAGAGACCGGTGAATTAATTTTAATTGTGTTTGGAATAACAGTAGTTTATTACCTCGTTAAACAAAAATATAAATCTAAATAAAATATGACTTCGCGTTTGTCTAGATTATATTATTCTCAATCCGGATATTGGAAAGGGATGACGGCAGTTAATAAACTAGTAGAAAAGACTGGCTTGTCAGCAAACGTAGTTAAACAATGGTTATCGAAGCAAGCTGTATGGCAAATCTATCTTCCACCCCCGAAAAAAATAATAAGACCAAAATTTGAAAACTCCAGACCAAATGACACGCATCAAATAGATTTGTTATATCTTCCTCATGACAAAATATATAGAAAGAAATACAGGTATGCCCTTACTGTTATTGATATAGCTACCAGGTTTAAAGACGCTCATGCTCTTAGGACTAAAAATTCAGCTGAGGTCGCTCAAGCCTTAAATGCAATTTATTCAAGAGGGCCTCTAAGGTTCCCTAGACTTATTCAATGCGATGAAGGGTCTGAATTCAAAGGAGCTGTTAACCAGCTTTTGTTAAAACATAATGTAACTGTTAGAAGAGGAGTTGTTGGATTGCACAGATCACAGGGTATTGTAGAAAACTTTAATCGGCAACTGGCAGAAAGATTATTCACTTATCAGTATTCAAAGGAGTTGTTTACTGAAACCCCGAATACAGAATGGGTTGTTAGGCTGCCTCGAGTTTTAAGGGAAATGAATTCAGAACCAGCCAGAGTTACAGGATTAAAACCAGTTGAGGCTATTAAAAAGAAACAGATTGTTGTTACCGTTTCAAAGCTTGGTCAGCCGGATCTAACTTTGATGAACAAAACTGTTAGATACCTTTATCAGCCTGGAGAAGTTGCTAATGACACTAGAAGACGAGCTACCGACCCAATTTGGTCATTAAGCGTTTATGAAGTTGACAGAGCATTATCTACTGATCCGCCTGTATATTATTTAAGACCGAGAAGCGATCGTAGAACACCACAAAGAAACTTTGTAAAAGAAGAACTTCAGATTGTTCCACCAGACACAGAGCCATTAAAATAAATGAACTATAATCATCACCACTATTACTTACCTTCAACCTTTTTTTTTGACTTAGTGACTTACATCTAACTTAATTAAGTCGACTTTTTAAAAAAAAACTTATAACTTACAATAATTAAATTATAAAAGAACTTACTTACTTGCATCTAACTTAATTAAGTCGACTTTTAAAAAAACTTATAACTTACAATAATTAAATTATAAAAGAACTTACTTACTTACATAAGTATTGTATAGCCAGTTGGTTGGTCAGTTTTTAATAATAATTTTAAGTGCTTGCCTTTTTTTAGCTGTTCTTTTAATTTAGTTCTTTCCTCTTTTGATTCAATTACGTCATTTTCTTTTAAACAGTTATCAAAGCTGTCTCGATCTTTGCAATAAAACAGGCACACGAATTTTACTTGTTCTCTAAAATCCTTTAATATTGAATTAAATTTCTGCGTGATTAACCAGACACTAATTTTCACATGGCGTCCACTGAAAGCCAGCTTGCTCAATATGTTCCGTTTTAATACAATATCTTTTTCTGCACTGCAATCATCGATTAAGAATAACGTATTACCCTCATTCTCAAACAGGTTATAAAAATACGTTAAATACTCATTGAGCTTGCCATTGGTATTTACAACAAAGATATTTTCATCTGTCCAGACATACTTACGATCTAAGTAGGTTTTATTATATTGAATAGTTGGGCAAAAAATTACTATATAATCAAAGTGTCCTGCGTAATATTTTTCTAACAAATCCAGAACAAAGACGGTCTTTCCACATGACGTCATGCCAACGATCATTCCACAATGAGGATCACGAGGTAACAAAGAGGTCATTTTTTAATATACTAAATCTTTTAATCTTCCATTTTCAATGTTTAGCTGAGCATCCATAATTATATACATGTATACTGTAACTGATTCTGACTTAGCACTTGCTTCCCTATGCAATTCAATTGTTATACCATCTGTTCCGTTTTCAATTCTTCTTCCAGATCCATGAAGTTCATTGGTGGGTATGGTTCGAAAGTCTAACCACAATGCAAATTTATTCACCAGATAATCTTGCAGTCTTGTGTCATGCAAATGAAGATCCTTTGAAATCAAATCCACAGTGTCAGTCCGCAATCTACCTCCACCTAAGATTTTCCTAATCTCATCAAACTGTTGAAACCCCATCATTCCATTAGCGAATAATTGATTAGGCTTACCTTCAATCACGACAGACGCTTTTGAAATATTAGGATTGATAAAATTTTCGCTGTCACGATTGTAATTAGATTCTTTCACAAACAACAACAGTACACCTTTAAAACTTCGAGCAGGTGAATTTATGTTGATGGTCCAGAGTGCATCTAATAAATCTTTATTAAATTGTCTGTAGCGAACGATCCTATCATAATAAATTGCTAGTTTGTCATATTGGCCCCTGATCATCCTACTGAGTTCAGCGTGAGTGACCACTTCGTATTCAAGCGTGATGTCTGTAATTGTATACCTAGCATCATTGTCAGAGCTAATTACTACTTGAGAATAATCATTGAAAATAATTTCGTAAGAAAGCCTGTCGTTAAATGAACCTTGATGAAATGGCAGATGACTGTGTAGCAGTTCAAAATCGAGTGGAAAATAAAACCTGTTTTTGTATACAGCAGCTAATGCATTTTCACCTTTGTTAGAAGCGACAGCATCGCCAGCTTTGATTCGAAGTTTTGCCACATTGGCGGCTTGAATCCCCTGACCAACTAAATCTTCCCTTTCATATTTACTCAGCCACAGATCTGTGTAACAAAACAAAACACCGGCGTCATCGATACTTTGGATTTCTCGCCCATCAAGTTTAATAACCATTCTTTTAATTATAGCTCTGCCTAGATTGTTGACTACGGTTCTGTTAGGATCATCGTCAGAATTCAGACTAATTTTAAATCCCAATTTAGGACTGCCCGGAACTATTACATCATCAGGACCTAAATTTGGAAATCTTATGGTTAGTAGCTGATTAGGCTCTATGCTGCTTGGATTGTTTGTAATAATTATTGTGCTTTTCTCACCTTTGATGCCTAAAGGTGTCCTCAATCGACGTGTAGGGTCTAACAAGTTTCCGTAGCTTTGCATTTTTAATGCGATAAAAAAAATTATATTTAAAAATGGCAACAGGTGGTGAAGCTCTTGATGAAGTGTTTAAACCAAATGAGCCTAATGAAGACCTCAACGTTGACACAACCAGCAGACTTCTTTCTATGGTAGGAGACGACATGAGCCAAACAAGGCTAAGTATAGGAGAAGAATTACGTCAAGTAACTGAAACCCAAAAAGCCAGAAAAATCAATAAATTTTACAATTACATCGGGCGCGAGTTACCTGATTATGTTAGTCCCAGCGACTTCGAACTAGACAAAAATAATCACTTGTTTATAAACACTAGTGTATCCGGTAAAAAAGTGAGAGTACAGTTAACTATGTTAAAGAATCCTGATAAATTTTATGCGTGGTCTACTTTGAAAACTAAACTCCCAGTGACTGTAATACGATCATTGGGGCTTTCCGATAATAGAGTGCCAGCGTTGCATCGCCAAGCAGTAGCTTCACTTCAACGAATAGATGCATCGTTACCAAATTCAGACATAGAACTACAAGACTTAACTGACTTAACTAGCTCTGCGTTACAAGTCAATACAGAATTAACAACCTTAAAAACCTTACAAACAAATGAGGACACCAATATTGATCAGGTTATGGAAACTATCAATGACACGCCATTATTGCCACTGCGTGAACTTCAGGGCTTAGATAAAGCTTTACAATCTGTGAGAGGGGAGACAATGATGAATTTGGCCAAGCTCGGTGAGCTCGACAAACATATAGAAAAACAAAAAAATAAACTAGCAGAAGCTGATGACGCGAACTTAAGCATTGAGGTAAAACAGTTGATTCAAAAAAGGCTTGCAGACCTTTACACAGAACGCACTGCAAGGCTAGAAGCCTTATCCATAAACAGAGAAAAATTAATAACTAATTTCGCCAGAATAAAAGAAACGGTGCATAAAATTTTACACGAAGACACTACACTTGCAGAAAGAATTCAAACACTGTTCAGAGAGCAAGGTGTTACAATATTTAGCATTCTTACAGCTGTTGGGATGACAATAAGCACACTAGTCTTAGCACTGACTAGAACCGTAGGCATCAGTGCCGGTGGACCTGGCGTACCTGGTGGACCTGGCGGTAGTCCGGTTAAAGACTGGATTAAAAAGACGTTACAAAGCATAGCTAACTTATTGAAACGCTTAGGTGACAAACTTGTAGACGCACTTCCAGGAATATTAGGTTCTGTATTTTCATGGATATTTAATACTGCTTCTAAAGTTGTTGTCTGGGCGTCTGAACATCTGTGGTCTTTGTTTATAATAATATTACTCTGGTTACTTAAAATAGTAAATCCCAATTAACCCAGCAAACAATAAACCCCCTGTAAGCGCTAGACGTGAAACCCCATGATCAATTACCGGCATTTGCAGTTCCGGCAAGCTTGGTAGGCTTGGTAGGCTTGGAAGTGGTGGCGAACTTAAAGGTTCATTATTAGGCCTAGCAGTAAATACCGTATTTGCTGTATTCACTGTATTCACTGTATTCAAAGTGTTTATTGTAGGATTGTAGCCTATATGAAACTGAGGGTCTGCAATCACTATATTGTTGTTGTAGTTTGATATAGTTCCTATCCTAAGCTGAAGGTCTGAAGGCAACATATACAGTCCTAAACCTATTACGTAATCTACTTTCGATCTAGCATACTTTAAAGTGTCCTGATATCTTTTAATACTCGCGGGCAAATCTACTGCCGAATTAATAGAATCTTCAATGTTGGCTAGAAACTGCTTTTGTGCATCGAAGCTAGTTCCTTCCCCAATGATATTACTTCGTGTTTCCGCTTGAGACCCCAGAATGCACCACGCATACGTACGAATAGATTCATTCAGCCTTTCCACCCCACTTTGGGTAAATCCGTTTGATGTGTCTAATATAAAAGTGCTGTATGCTGTACTTTGTTTTTGTCTGATATACAGTAAAGGAACCTGGCTGTTGTGGTTAAATGATGTAAATCCAGGTACGTAAGGCCCCGTGTATAAATTACCTACAGCGTATCTAAATAAAGTTCCCATTCCGTGATTGAGGTCTAGTTTTTGTCTGAAGTCTGTTTTAGTATCAATTCCGAATTCATTGCACAACCTTTGATACGCTTTCTTGTCAAAGCCATTGTTAAAGGGATTAAAGTTTTTGTCAGTAGGTAACGGAGCCTGAAGTTCAGACAACACCCGCCTCACTTGATAATACAAATGGAACAGATAAATAGACTTCAACATGGGATCTGGGTGATTAAGGTGATGAACGTAAGAAACTCCGCAACCAGTTGTAGCGCATGACACGGCAAAATTAATTTGATTCTGAAAGAACTGCATACCCCCGTTGTTTAGCCATTGGTTAGCTAAAAAGTCGCTCGTAATGTCTGGGTTGAGGTAATGATCAAAAATATTATGGGGGATAGTTTCGAAATGGACGTTGGCTGCCACAGCTATTGTCAGCTTGGTTAGGTCGACTGCTTTTTCGTAATAATAAGGCCCTGTAGTATACTTTGCAGCTTTGTTATATTTATAAGGCGCGTACATTTTTATTATATTTAAAAAAAATATGTTTGTAACTTTCGAATCTGTAAAATCAGGTGTGCCCATTGAACTTCAGCATCCTATTGACAACAAAAACAGGGACCTTAACGTAATCCTTCACGAAATATTCTACACGGTTAAATGGTTAAATATTAGTCATGATCTAAACAACAACTGGATAATGATTAATAAAAAAAAGGCACTTTATTCATGGCGGCTATTATGACTTCTGCAGACTTACTGAAGAATTGTTTAAACCTCATTCGATTGAAGCAAAAATGAACCCTGCAAACTTGATAGTAACTTTAACTTTCCATAAAACCCTGCATAAAGACATTACCAGCGTTACACTTGCGCCAAAGCTGGCAGAAATATTAGGTTTCCGTGGCAATGAATTATCTTTATCTGACAGCTCCAGCACTGTCGGCAGTTCTATAAGATTTATTGGATCAAACCCTATGAATTTGTTAATTAATAATAGATTGTTTGTGTACCTTCATCAACTGAAGACATCGGAAAACTTAGTAAACGGAACTCCTAGTACATTCCTATCCTATCCTATCCTGTCCCGTAACCCGAAGGTCGTAGGGGCACCACAGATGACCGTTTAACCAGCATACTCCATCTTTCTCTGTCCTCAGCAGCCCTGATGGCTTCGCTCAGTGTCAAACCAGTCCATTCTCGAATGTTGTCCTCCCACCTCTTTTTCGGTCTCCCTTTTCTTCTACCTCCTTGCACTGTGCCTTGCAGAATAGTCTTTGCAAGGCCTGATGATCTGGTGACGTGGCCATACCACCGAAGTTTCCGTTTCTTCACCACTGTTAGCAGGTCATCATGTTGTCCAATAGCTTGTGTGATGGTCTGTCGGACTTCGTCGTTGGTGATGTGTTGGGTATAGGAAATGCCCAGAAGTCTTCTGTAGCACCTCATCTCCATGCTTTGTATTCTTCGTTGGAGATCTGCTGTGAGGGTCCATGCTTCGCAAGCATATAGGAAGATGGAGATGACCAGAGAGCGCAGCAGTCTTACTTTGGAATGTAGACTGATGGTTCTGTCTTTCCAAATGGGCTTCAACCTTGTCAGGGCAGCAGTTGTTTGTGCGATCCTGGAGAGGACTTCCTGTCGGGACCCATTGTCTGATACAATGGCTCCTAAATATTTGAAGCTATGCACTGTGTCGAGGGATTGGCCTTGGACTTTGATGTCCGTATTGATGCCATTGGTGTTGTTGGTCATCATTTTGGTCTTCTCTGCACTTATTTCCATTCCATAGGCTTTGGAGGTGGTGTCAAGCCTCTGTACCAGCTGTTCAAGTTCTTGTTCCTCTCCAGCCAATCCATCAATGTCATCTGCAAAACGAAGATTGGAGATTGCTCTACCCCCTATGCTGACTGTGCCTTCATGGTCTGCAAGAGCATCCGACATGATGCGCTCTAGGAAGATGTTAAAGAGTGTTGGAGAGAGTAGGCATCCTTGACGCACACCGATTGTTGTTCTGAACCAATTCCCGATGGCTCTGTTGTGGAGGACTGCACTGGTAGCCTTGTCATACAGGCTTTTGATGACTTCAATAATTTTTGGGCTGATGTTGTACACTTTCATTGTTGCCCATAGAGCTGCATGCCAGACTCGGTCAAACGCCTTCTCCTAGTACATTGCTAAGGATAATCTCAACTCAGAGAGAATCTTACTGCGATCCTGTTTCATTAAAATTTCTACCTCAAAAACGTCACTTAAGTCAGGACTATCATACTAGTTTTTGCTTCAAAATAACTAACCAAAACAACGAAATTGTAGACTTTGAAGATCTTACAATTATTCTTGAGATAAAATAAAGTTTAATTTTAAAATACAATGTCAATCGGCCCTCAAATTCCAGTAACCTGTCCTACCATTGAACTGAAAGACTTAGCAGACACAATTGACTTTGATGCGAATGCTATTGTTGGGTCTATTTACGGTTTCGAATTTACACAAAATGGATATTATAAACGAGCGCTAGTGCCTGTAGTGCCGACAATACCTGAAGTGCCGCCGTCAGTACCGCCAGAAAAACCATCTATCGATCAGCTAAAGGATTTTAATGCCGGTAAAGTAGATCCCGATTTTAAGTATGCTATTACTAAATGAGAAAATATCTGGTCTTTAACACCTGTAGACACAGAATTAGATTGGCTTATTAAATTCAAGTGCGAAAGCCCTTACACTTTTATGGGACCAGACAATAAATTTAAGAAAATTATTAACGCCGGGCCTATGTTAGTTAGTCTAGTGCCGGATGAAAACAATCGGGAAACCATAGAAGTCAAAGCCTACAAAAAAAGCAGCTATGTTTTACATAAGCGTGAAACCGCAGGGAAAAATGTTAGAGTTATTCTGCAGCCTCCTTTACAGCTAGGTAGCACAGCTATGATAGTACTGGACATAATTGCTCACAGGCCTACGCAGAGAAATTTTAATGTAATTCCGCAAGTGTCTCTAAGCTGGGTTGATTTAGATGAGGATCCCAGACGAGTTACAGTATTTATGAAGAAAAGAGAAAATGAAAATCAGTTTTCCGTATTTACTTCATCACCCAAGATAACTTTTGTCCCTGTTCCAAATCCTATTGACAGAATAGCGCAAATTAGCCTAGACAACGTAGATCTGTTAGCATTTTATTTCAGCGATCAGATATTTTCTGATAGTCAAATAGAATATTTTGCTAATAAACTAAAATCAAGTTAATTATTGTTAACCCTTTTTTTTAACACTAAAAATATGACGACAAAATTGTATCCTGCTATAGTAGAAGCAGTAGTGGATGAACAACCAATGCAACCCAGTGCTCCAACGTTAGACTTAAATAATGTTCAAACGTTCAGGCTGGAAGAAATAAGAAAAGTTAGGACTCAAATTGAATCAGATATCCAAAAGTACTCTAGATGCAGACGAAGGTATTCCGGCGCTTATAGCGGAATAAATTACGTGTCTACTGGTCTAAATGTTATTAATGCAGCGGAAGCTGCTGCCAGCGTGGGATTATTGGTGACTGGAATTGGTATACCAATTAGTATTGGATTAGGAGTGGCTGCCGGATTATCTTCAGTGATGTCAGTTCTACTTGGTGTAATTAATACTAAAGTATCTAAGAAACTAGAAAAACACGACCTCATTTCTAGCCTGGCGATAGCTAAACTTACTAGCATGAACTTAATAATTTCAAAAGCTCTAGAAGACACTCAGATTACAGACCAAGAGTTTGTAATTATCCAGCGAGATTTTGAAGAATATAAAAAGTTGAAGCACGACATACAATCTAAATCTAGGTCTGCACCTGTTAATGTTGAAGAAATTAAAAAAAAATTAATAGAGGAAGGGAGACTACTGGGGCGGAAGGAGCAGCTAGATGCTTTGAAGAAAAAGCTCAGTGCTTCAGAATAAATACAGTTAACATTTACTCAAGCCTTACAGGCCCTCCTCCTTACTCGTAGTCGTAGTCGCAGTCGCAGTCGCTGTTTCTACCTGTAATTTATAGTGGCCTAGAGCGTATGCGAACTCCTTAGTTACTCTTATTCTCTTTGTGTCATTAGCGCATAATGTTTTTTTGGTCGTCACAGCAGTGGACACTATATGGTTTTTAGACTTTATAGTTGTGTTAGGGTATGGTTTAACTTCTTTTCCATCTAAGGCTTCCAGGTAGTTTTCGTGTTTGATATCTCTATTTTTTATTGCAGCTTTTTGGGTGCCCTTTGCTTTTGAAGATTCCCCCGATTCGTGTTTAATACTGTACTGCTTAGATCGCAGTCCTGCGTATTCTTCAATAAGTTTCCCGTTCATTTCATCTTTCATCAAACCTATTTTCTTTTGGTTTGCTTTGCTGTACAAAGGGTGAGTTTCAGGGTAGTCACTAGTATCGTAATGTTGCAGTTCCGATTCTAAGTCTTTATAAATGTCTTCAGTAGGGATGTCTAGTATAAGGGAGTCTGTGTCTGTGTATAAAACTCTGGCCTCCGGGTATTTAGGTTTAAAGTAATCGTAGTAAAATTCGAACATTAGTAATTTAGAAAGGTCGAGAATAGTCATCCCCATAAACACTGGTTTGTCTAGATTAACTTGCGTGGTTTTCATGGTAACAGCATACAGGGAGTCATGAAACTCTTTGTAACCAAGGTATTGAGGTTTAGATGTTAATTTAATCGCTTGATTGGGTGAGGTAATTAGCCTGACGTCTTTTCGCTTGTATGGGTTCTCCATAGTTTTACCAAAACAGCTGTTATTCAGCAGCTTAAAGAAATCTTTTTCAAACGTAGATTGCGCTTGTTTCCTGAGCTCTGTGTTTTTATTGATGTACCCAGCCAAGACATTCGTTTGTTTAAAGAATAAAAGCTTGTGAATCGCTGTGCACTTCATGCCGTGTCTAATGTAGAACTGCAGGTTTCTGTAGTGGCAGACGTAATTAGATTTATTATAGAGGTTGGGAATAAGTTTAAGTTGCTTGTCTGTACCATGCAATCTTTCTGGTGCTAATGGGTAATCATTATGTAGGTCGTGTAAAGCATTGGGATACTCTAGGTCAACTTCGACAATAATCCCTATAGTATGATCTTTAGGGTGATTTAAAATACTGTTTAACCAAGTCAAGTTTGCGGGGTTTGGATTAACAAGTAATTTGAAATCTGAAACCGGTAAAAGCTCACTCATTGCCCAGCCGTATAAATTGTTGGCGTCAAAGTACATTATATAATTAGATTTCTGCGAGGGGTCATAGTGCTTCAGGTATTTGTTGTTGGCTTTGCAATAATTATGAGCTGCCACGCTTATTCCTCCACGAATGCCCGACTCAATCATTGTCATCATTACCTGGTCAGTTATGAGATCGATTTTAGAACCACTAAGTTTTAAGAAAGCATCCCAACTCATTCCTGGTGAAGAAATGTAATGAGAAGGGTCGAGGGAGTAATGATGTAAACTCGTTTCTCTGTATTTTTCAAACACATCAGCCAACAAACAGACGTCGGCTTTTAAATATATGTCGTGGTAGTCACCAAGGTTTTTACAGCTGAGTGCATTCCAGACGTTGTGTGCATGTTCATAATCGATATCACTTATGAAACTTTTATTGAGTGAAGAATAGAAGTTCTCTTTAGGAGGTAATTCTAGTTCTTCAAACACTTCCCAAGAATCCATGTATTCATAAGGATACACGCCTTTCCGAATAAGTGTAACGTCTGGAAAATATTTGCTAGTGATAGGATAGCTGGGTAAGTTCTTAGCTAGTGTTTCTAAACTGGAAGACAAATGTTGAAAGCTGTCGTAAAACTTTAATTTATTCAGAGTGAAAGTTTTATATTTTTCTTCTGTCTCGGCAATACATGACACTTTGTATGCTTTCGTCACTGCCTGCATGATTAAATGGGAGTCGTAATTTCGAAGATTGTGAATGAAAATAGGGAGAGAGAAATGTTTGATTCCATAGTCTAAGTTGCATTTCTGATGAGCTGCACCTCTAAATGCCCCTGTTATGTGACAATGATCTCTCACTCTTTGGGACTTCGTGTCCTTCGGGTCAAACTCTTTATTACAAATGTGGCAATGTGTAGCTGCTTTAAAATTATGGGAGTCAGATTCAGTAAATATCATGGGCACCGGATTATCTAGCTGCAGTAAACACAATTTGTATATTTTGTTCATCTCATCTAAGAACTTTCGAGCTGCGTCAGGCCCTCTGTAAATTACCGGCTCTGTATGTTGTCCGTCGGCTCTAACAACTACATACCCGAAACTGCAGACTTCGTGAAGGTGTGTGAGGAATGAATTAGGCGTACAAAATCCTTGCGGGCCTTGATATTTTAAAATCAATGATTCGAAGTCGGCATAAACTATATAAGGCTGCTTGAATTGTTTGTTGATGTTTTTAAAATATACTTGAGAACCTGGCTTTGGTAACACAAGACGGGTTTGAATATCTGTCATACTTTTACATACCTTACTGTGCTTGTCAGCCACTTGGAGATTAGAGACTCTAGTTAAACAGCGTCTGCACAAATATTGTTTGCCATGATGTTTTGAAGTGTGTCCTAATAATCTAGATATGTTTCGTATCACTATCGATGGAACGTTCTAGGTATCAGCGAACTGCGCTGGAAAGGCCTAGGTGAAACAACGACTGACAAAGGCCACAAGCTCTATTTCAGCGGTAGAGATGACAGGCACGAACACGGCGTTGGATTCTTGGTCCACAAGAACATTCTAGCCACTGTCATGGGTTGCCGCCCAGTCTCCAGTAGACTCATTACCATCCGTCTGAGAGCAACCCCTTTCAACATTACCATCATCCAGGCCTATGCTCCAACATCAGACTATGAAGACAGCGAAGTGGAGGATTTTTATGAAAATATACAGGCGGCCCTTGACCAAGTGCCGAAGAAGGACATAGTCATAGTCCAAGGCGACTGGAATGCCAAGGTTGGCCAAGATGCGCACCACAACTGGGGAGACACATGCGGACCCCACTGCAACAACGAGACAAATGACAGGGGTCTGAGGCTATTGGAGTTTGCCAGATACAACAATCTGGTACTGGCAAACACGCTTGGTCTCCACAAAAAATCCAGACGATGGACATGGCACAGTCCCGGCGGGGAACATCACAACCAGATCGACTACATCATGGTCAAGAAACGCTTCAGATCAAGCATCAACATTGGCAGGACACGCACTTTTCCAGGAGCAGACATTGGAAGTGACCACGATCTCGTGATGATGTCTTTCCGGCTCCATTTGAAGAGAGTAAATACAGCAAAGTGCACTAGGCTGAAGTTCGACCTGGACAAACTGCAAGACCCGGAGGTGGCAAAAATATTTCAGGCCACAATTGGAGGGAAATTTGCACCACTGCTTATTTTTGGGGCAGGCGAAGTAGATGTCAACACCATGACCAATACCTTCAACTCAGCTGTAACAGATGCAGCCACTGAGATCCTTGGCAAGCACCGACCAAAGAAGAAGCCGTGGATCACACCTGAACTTTTGGATCTGTGTGATAAACGAAGAGAGTTAAAAAAGAAAAAGAACACCTCACAGGGAGCTGATGTCTACCGAAAAATCAACAATGACATCCGAAAAGGCATGCGCACAGCAAAGGAGAACTGGATAGAAGATCAATGCCAGGAAATAGAGAACAATCTGAACAAGAACAACAGCAAGAAGGCCTACCAGACTGTGAAGCGGCTGACAAGTGTTAAACAGCCCAAAGTCTCCACTATCCAAAGCAAGTCTGGCATTTGCCTTACAGAAGAACAAGAAGTCTTGGACAGATGGACAGAGTACTGCTCTGACCTTTACAACCATACACCAAATGGAGACCCATCAGTTCTAGCATGTCCCGAGAGCAGAGAAGAAGAAGAAATCCTCCCAATTCTCCGGGAAGAAGTTGAGGCAGCAGTGCAATCGCTGAAGAAAGGGAAGTCAGCGGGAGTGGACAACATACCAGCGGAACTGCTACAAGCAGGAGGAGAAGCGATGACTGATGCTCTCACCATTATCTGTAACAAGATCTGGCAGAGTGGGGAATGGCCTACACCATGGACCCAGTCGCTTGTCATCACTCTTCCCAAAAAAGGTAACCTTCAGGAGTGTGAAAATTACCGCACCATCAGCCTCATCAGCCATCCCAGCAAGGTCCTCCTGAAAATAATACTCAACAGGTTGAAACCACAAGCTGAACAAATCATAGCTGAAGAACAAGCAGGATTCATGGCAGGGCGAAGTACCACTGAACAGATTTTCAACCTCAGAATAATCTGTGAGAAATACCTACAGCACCAACAACATCTATATCATGTGTTCATAGACTTCAAGAAGGCATTTGACCGAGTCTGGCATGCAGCTCTATGGACAACCATGAAAGTGTACAACATCAGCCCTAAAATTATAGAAGTCATCAAAAGCCTGTATGACAAGGCTACCAGTGCAGTCCTCCATAACAGCGTCATCGGGAACTGGTTCAGAACAACAATCGGTGTGCGTCAAGGATGCCTGCTCTCCCCAACACTCTTCAACATCTTCCTAGAGCGCATCATGTCAGATGCTCTTGCAGATCATGAAGGCACAGTCAGCATAGGGGGCAGAGCAATCTCCAATCTTCGTTTTGCGGATGATATTGATGGATTGGCTGGAGAGGAACAAGAACTTGAACAGCTTGTACAGAGGCTTGACACCACCTCCAGAGCTTATGGAATGGAAATAAGTGCAGAGAAGACCAAAATGATGACCAACAACACCAATGGCATCAACACGGACATCAAAGTACAAGGCCAATCCCTCAACACAGTGAACAGCTTCAAATATTTAGGAGCCATTGTGTCAGACAATGGGTCTCGACAGGAAGTCCTCTCCAGGATCGCACAAACAACTGCTGCCCTGACAAGGTTGAAGCCCATATGGAAAGACAGAACCATCAGTCTACATTCCAAAGTAAGACTGCTGCGCTCTTTGGTCATCTCCATCTTCCTATATGCTTGCGAAGCATGGACCCTCACAGCAGATCTCCAACGAAGAATACAAAGCATGGAGATGAGGTGCTACAGAAGACTTCTGTGCATTTCCTATACCCAACACATCAATAACGTTGAAGTCCGACAGACCATCACACAAGCCATTGGACAACACGATGACCTGCTCACAGTGGTGAAGAAACGGAATCTCCGATGGTATGGCCACGTCACCAGATCATCAGGCCTTGCAAAGACCATTCTGCAAGGCACAGTGCAAGGAGGTAGAAGAAGGGGGAGACCGAAAAAGAGGTGGGAGGACAACATTCGAGAATGGACTGGTTTGACACTGAGCGAAGCCATGAGGGCTGCTGAGGACAGAGAAAGATGGAGTATGCTGGTTAAGCGATCATCTGTGGTGCCCCTACGACCTTCGGGTTATGGGACAGGATAGGATAGGATAGGGTTTCGTATCAGTGTATAATGTTGCATGCTAGGATCTTGCGGGTCGGTTATTAGTAAAAGATCAACGTGGTGATTGAGGTCTGAAAACGATGGGGCATTAGGAGAGATTCGTGAAGGCATAAGTTTTGATTCAGGGTCCCAAACATATACATTGACTGTTATAGGAGAGTTTTGTGATTCAAATTTGTCAATGGCGTCAAGGCTAACAGGGAAATTAATGTCTTTAAGATTTAAGTTCGTTACTTTATCTTTGTACAGCGCCACCCTTTCGGGATGTTGTTTCGACTGAATAGGATATAATTTAGCCAAAACACACCACACAAAACATTTGTCGTCGGTGTTCTTAATATTCAATACAGCCTTTTTGTCAAGAATTTCTTTGGGAAGAGGGATATAAGATTTCCCTTTGATTGGATTATACTTTGTAATGTTCAGTTCTAATGATTCTAGAGTTCCTTCGGCCCACCCGGACCCTCTCATAGTTGCGCGCTCAATGCTGTCTTGTAACTGATTGATCAAGATGTTGTTATAAGCATTGTCTAGGTCTGAAGATTTTAACACTTCAATTTGACTTGAAGAAATCCACACAGTCATCGTTTCATCAATACTGCCGGGTTTAATAAAAGTTATTTGAGCGTGAATGCGAATTTTAACAGGGGATTTGAAAGTAAAATTGTTAAGTACAAATTCATAATTATTATAAACAGATTTAATAACATTTTGACTGTCAAAAATTTGAAGTTGTATAGTTTGAAAGATGTCTTTAAACAAAGGAGATTGCGAAAGACTTTTTGTGTCCGTCATTTTTATACTGATAACAAAACTTTAAATAGTATTTTAAAACAACTTTAAACTGAATAAATTGAATTAAAAAACAAAACAAAACAAAACAAAAAAAAAACTAACCCTAACTTTAATATGAAAAGCCATCACATTCGCAAAGACAATAACAATCATACTCACAGTCATGATCACATTCGCAGTCGGGTCCACAATCACAAACAGTTTGTTTGACTACATGAGGATTTAGTTTGCGAACTTGTTTAATAAAATGTAACCAAAAATATTTAAAGTAATATGATTTTGGGTACAAGTCACTTTTGTTGTATTCTTCTTTTGTAAGTTTATAAAAGACTATTGAGAAGTCACTTTTGCATTTAACTTTGTAATCTTCATTTATTTCATATTGTCCAGTGAAGGGGTCAAAATCATAAATATCTGGATCATATAGTCTGCATTCAAAAAAGATTTTCCAGCGTTCATCTTCTAACATATGAAAGTGGGGAGAATTAAAGAGCATTTCCATTTCCTTACAGAACCTTTCTGTGTCCGTCATTTTTAGTCTTTTTTATTTTCTTAATTAGGAAATCTTAATGGTTCTGTGTCTGGCGGAACAATCTGAAGTTCTTCTTTTACACTTGTATAATTTAATTGTTATAAGATAGAAGTTACTTGCTAAAGACCAGTAAGTCATTTTGTAAATACTTTCTAAAGTGTTAAAGTCAACTTATAAATAATTATCAAAGTTACCTAACTTAAGTACCTTTAACCTCAACCACCTTCACGCCCCTTGAGTTTAATTAACCAATAATAATAATATGATGATGATGATGATGATAATGATGAGGGAAAGGCTTAATGTTATTGGGTGATGGTAAAGAGACAAATGGCTTGATGTAAAAGACACTTAATAATAAGGGAAAGAGAGAGAGAGATGGAACAAAGGGAAGCAACAACTACTCTCACTTTTGCGAATGTATAATAGTTATTACCTCCCTTTAGGATCATCGCCATTGTTTAAGGCGCATGTGTGAATGGGGGAGGGGTGGTGATGATGGGGATGGGTGAGGGGAAAGTGGGTGATGGGGAGGGAGTGTGAGGGGATGGGTGATGGGGAGGAGGGGGGTGATGGGGAGGGAGGGGGGGATGGGGAGGGTGTGAGGGGTGGTGGGTGAGGGGTGGTGGGTGAGGGGGTGGTGGGTGAGAGGATGGAGTTTGGGAGTCTGAGGGTGGAGGGAGGGAAAAAGTCTCATGTTTGCTTGTTGCGTTTGAGTAATTGTTGTGAATGCAATTGGGATGGGGAGTGGAAGTGGGAGTGTTAGTTCAATAGCGGAGTCGCCTATTGGCAACCCCTTTGTTGTTGACGAGCGAGTGGAATACAAGAGTGAACAAGTGTGAGTCATGCTGTGGAATCCTTGGCTAAAGGTGAAGGTTTGGTTGACGAGCAAGGTGAAGGACATTTCAACACTGCGTTCAGCAAATGTCCTTCACCTCAGTTTGTGCTGTTCGCCAGTCTCGCCAGGTTTTGCCTACTAATCAATAACTTGATTACTTTGATGCTGCTGGTGTTTTTTTTTCTACAGAATTTATTCTATGCTCTGCCACTTTGCTCGAAATGCCTCATCATCTTTCATAAACTGATTAATTTGTTTAGATTTGATTATGAACTCTCTTATTGAAATATCTAGCCTATGAAACTTAGGATAATTAGCAAATAAATGAGCCAAGTTACGCAATTTTGCGGCATAGTTTTGTGAAATTTTTAGTTGGTCTTTTAGATAATCAGGCCATTTCATTTTTCTTTGAATTTTTACAAAAAAAAAAACGCCCTCTCTAACAACAACCCATAATTTAATGCATCACTGACCAAAGCAGCCTGGTCATTTCGAAATTTGTCTGCCCTTTTGACTAGAATGTCAGTTACGTTTTCATAGTCTAAATTCATATCTTGAGCTGCTTTAGAAATATCAGGCATTTCAACCAGTGGCACAGCATTTGTTTTGATCAATTTTTCGTCAAGAAATTTATCCATGCTTTCTGGAGTGAACTTATCAGGTTTGGTGTTCAAAAATGATAAGCTTTCCTTTGGACGTTTAGGTATTTCCGCATTTGGGTTTTTGGGCAATTTTGAAAAATATTCACTCATCTCAACATGATACCTTTGGTATTTATTTAAAACAGCGAGTTCTTGTTCAGAAAAAATTGCCGAAGGTTGAGTTGTCAAAGGTTGAGAGTCGTGCAACATATCTGATTCTTGACTCATAGTCATACTTGGCGAGACCGGTCGAACGCTTGACGATGATTCCATTTTAAAAACACAGCACTATATTCCACAGAATGATCACAAAATTGTTCACTTCTTTCTTCCTTGACGCTCAGTCAGTTTTTAACAGATTATTTTCTTTTTGATTCTGTAACAGTCGAGGTTAACAGTCGAGTAACAGCTTTATGATTGCTGAAAAAAGAATTTCCTCAAACCAAGTATAAACAGACGGTGCACTGACAGTGAAATGCGTCTTCACGACAGCTAGCATTGAGCAGTAATGAACGCTTTGCTGGGTGTGGTACACGGTTGTTAGGGAACGTAACGAATAAACACGCCCTATGACGTATGCTAAACGGTAAACAACGAATTATTTATTTGAAAACATATGCATGCGCGTTCGTATGCATGTGTGCGTGTGCATGTGTGTGTGTTTATGCATATGCATGCGTATGCAAACATGCGTGAGTGCATATGCATGAGCGTGCATTCATGATTCAGTTTAGAAGTAACGAGCAATTAATTGAATGGCGGACATACCGGAAGCGTCCATGTTGTTGCTAAGAGGAAATGACTAAGCACTAGCGTTTGCATCGTCTGCTATAATAGGATTTCCCACAGCTTAAAACCAAAAGAAAATAATGCTCTATCATTGCAGTAATTTTCTAACTTATTCAAGGTTTAAAAAAAGTGTTACACATTAATGTTTAACGTTACAAGTATAATGCAGTGTGTTGTGTATTTAATAATAAAAATAATTGTTTTCTCCAGAGAGTAGGTTAAAATCAATACCGTCACGAAGCTTCAATAAAAAAAAACCACAGGCAAAGGATTCGCGTTATATAGCTAATAACAGGTAAAGAATTCTGCAGTTGTATAAACAAAGGAATTTTAATTTAAATTTCATTCAAACTTATAGACGCAATAAATACGCATATATTTTAGCAAATGACAGATTTACAGAGTATTTTTGTCATACATTTAATTGCTATCAAAACAGCCTTATATTGTAATAAAAAAGGCCTTTAGCAACTCTTTGTCGGTGAGCGCTCAATATTGCCATCTCTCACATGTGTGAGTTTTGAACTTTCTGCACTGAGTTGAAAAACAAACCCAATTTTTACAACAAAAAAAAAGACCCTAATTTACTTTTGTCATGTTAATAAAGCAAAATTTTCAACATTAAAAAGTGATTTGCACGCGAAAGGCTTGCATTTTCTGAGTTCAGTTCAACAATGGGCGTTGTTTTTTCTGGGTATAAATGGCAGCGCTTTGGCTGCATTTCTAACCATGCCCCCAAGGCGACGATTGACTGATGCGGATAGAGGCAGAGCTATTGCATGGCTTCAGGAAGGGGTGGGGGTGAGAGAAGTTGGCAGGCGGCTGGGAGTGTAACACTCCGTTGTCCAAAAGCTGACTCTAATTTACTGTTGTCTTGCTAATAAAGCAAAATTACATTAAAAAGTGATTTGCACACGAAAGGCTTGCATTTTCTGAGTTCAGTTAAAAAATCGGCGCTTTTTTCTGGGTATAAATGGCAGCGCTTTTGCTGCTTTTCTAACCATGCCCCCAAGGCGACGATTGACTGATGCGGGTAGAGGCAGAGCTATTGCAGGGCTTCAGGAAGGGGTGGGGGTGAGAGAAGTTGGCAGGCAGCTGTCCCGTTGTCCAAAGGCTGCGAGAGCGCTTTAACAACACTGGAAGCGTCCAAGAACCAAGAAGGTCCGGACGCCCCCGCGTTACCACTACAAGACAAGACCATGTCATCACCCTGTCAGCTCTGAGGATGAGGTCCGCTACAGCAGACACCATCAGAAGACAGCTTCACGCAGCCAGCAATGTTAACGTCAGCGACCAGACAATTCGCAACCGTCTACACGAGGCAAACCTGCGATCAAGACGACCAGCAGTACGGTCTTTGATCACCCCAGCTCACCGTGCAGCGCGTTTGGCCTGGGCTCGGCGTTATTTGGTGTGGACTAGGCAACATTAGTCAAGGGTGCTCTTTACAGACGAGTCTCGGTTCTCTTTGTCTTTCAACGACCGTCGAGTAAATGTTTGGAGGCGTCCACGGGAGCGTTTTGCTGATGCGACGGTACGCGAGCATGACCGCTTTGGTGGTGGATATGTCATGATGTGGGGTGGCTTCGCATTAAACTTCAGAACACCCCTGCTCCAAATTCATGGCAACTTAAACGGTATTGGCTACAGGAATGACGTCCTACAACCTAGGGTTCTCCCAGCTCTGCGGGCCATTGGGGAAGGTGCCATACTACAGGACGATAATGCCAGACCCCACCGAGCGCGTATCGTCAATGACTTCCTGCAGCAACAGCACGTCATAAGGATGGATTGGCCGGCTCGATCACCCGATTGAAACCCATAGAACATCTGTGGGATGTCTTAGGTCGACAGACACGGGCAAACCTCCCTCCAGGAGCTAACCCAAGTTCTCCAGCAAGAGTGGTTGGCCATCCCAGGAAACATCCTCCATAACCTGATACGGTCCATGAGACAACGATGCCAAGACTGCATTGATGCAAACGGTGGCCACACCCGATACTGACTCTATCGATTTTTGATTTCTAAAGTTTTGATTTTGTAAATGAGGGGTATGTCCAGTTAAATTGAATTTAATCGAATTTTAAGCGACTGATAGCTAAAATCCTTTTTGTTATTGATGCAGAAATGATTGCAATAAAATATGATGAACTAATAAATTGAATTCGTGTTTCTGATTTAAAGAGAGACCCATATGTCCAAGTGGCCTTTGTATTATTTTGGGTAGTATACTTCACTTTATTAACAGTGCCCAGACTCCAATAATCAGGGCACTCCAATAATCACCATTATTTCTTGTTTCGTGTTATAAAATTCAATTATGTATTTTCCTCTCCACCTCCTCCCCCTCTCCACACAAATAAATCCCTTTTTAATATACATTACTTAATATTATCTGCTTCTCATTTATATTAAATTAAATTTTCAATTGTTCTTTTGATGTATTTAACATAAAATAAAAAGTCTTACCAGAAACTAAGGCGAACAATATGTAGCAGTAAAGAAACACCATTGTTAATGACGAGTCTTGAGCGCGATTTAAAGTCAAATGTTCAATCACATTCAATACTGTCACTAGTTTTGTATCTTATAACAGCTGCTTCTACTTTGATCTTCTGCAGGAAAGTAACGAATACGTCAGCTATACAGCTAGCAAAGGTAGATTGTTTTTTTAATATATTGACGAGATAATAACTAGAATATACTGGTTTTTGTCATATACTGATAACGTGCAAACTGGTCCAAAATAGAGGTAGGCTACAATGTTGCAAGCATAGAAACAAGATGGCAAGTCATTCAAAAGTATTTCCAGATACTCGATCACACACATAACTGACAACGAGCTTTCACAATTTTTTTTTTACTTTTGATGGGCAGTGTTGTGATTTGACTTTATCCTACTGAAGCAACAGGAAAACATGGAATGGTAGGCCACTATCCAAACAATTTGAAACTGCAAGCACAAAATTATAAAAATTGGCTTAGCCAATACAGTGCAAAATGTGTTTAGTAAATGGTGGAGCAACACGCTTAACAGTAGTTATAAGTATCCGCAAATAAAAAAAAAAGAATTTTGGACGTTATTGTTGAGACAAAGCAAAATGGGTGTTTTGAACAAAACAGCGAAATTCTGAGTGAAGGACCAACTGAACGACAACCTGATTGATATTAAAGGATGTCCCATGATTTGAATTACCTGTATACCCAAACTAAACAAAATCTTTTTTAGCCATTTTTGAAATATTGAGCAGAACCTGTTTAGCAACAAAATTAATCCAATGACCTTGACCATTACAACACAGCAAATATGATGGCACTAGATACAGGCCACTAATCTAGGTATGTTCCTATGAAGCTTGGTCAAAGTCCGTTCAGCACGTGGTTCTTGAGATATGGCTTTCAACGGAACGATTGACTGACATAGTGTTAATTCAGATAAGTCTGGAAATACAAAAATACAAAGTCAGGTGCTCATGAATTGGCGACACTGATAACTCTTATCTAATCATCTTTACTGGAAAAACAAACTGTTGGGCACATGACTGAAACGTGCAACAACAAAACATTCCTTGTCCAGATAACATGGGTCAAGCACATTAAATATAAAACAGTGATAGAATGATCGAATTGATATACAACAATTTCGCAACTGTACATAGGTGCTTTCTGAAAAATGGCTTTCCAAGGCCACTGAAAATTCCGGTTTAATTCTGGAGTTGTCTCCAGACCAACACTATTGATAAGTACTTCATCATCATCATGTCCCTCTTGCTCGTTCATGTGTACACGCCCTAACATGTACAACTTCTTCACTGCTATGCAAAGAGATCAGGTACAAACGTAACACAACACAGCACAACAATATAATACAACTGTTAATATCGGACAAAAGGACGGACTCCAAATAAATGTATTTGCTATTTGAATAGCGTTTTTATTTTCTCTCATAAAAATGGAACCAACATACCAACAACATATTTTTAACATATCTAGTTATCCACACTGCATGCTAACAGATAAAACATGAATGTGAACTAACAATGTTTATCCATAACTATATAAAGTAAATTTAATAATCTGATGAATCTTCACACAAAAAAGAAGTTAAAGTTAGTTATTCACTGCTTAAAGGGTCCAGCGGACTGCAAAGAGCCGAATCAAGACCACAACTTCGCTGAAAGAGGACTCACCCCTGATCCGCATAAAAGATCTGCCGAAACAACCCTAGTGGTAACACTGAAGGCAATCCACCAGCTGGTCACTTTACAATAAAGACATCCCACTCAGGGGACGCTGAGGCTATGCTCTAATTTTTTCGAATCCCGTTTACAAAAACAAAATAGAATACTAACATCATTATAAAACCTCAGTGATAACACTGAGCCAGTCACTTTACAATAAAGGCATCCCATGCAGAGGACGCTGAGGCTATACTCTAATTTATGGAACCCCGTTTACAAAAACAAAATAGAATACAAACATCATTTTAAAATATCAACAAAACACATGCATATAAAATGCCTACATTGCCAAATAATAACATCATAGGAAGCCCCAGTGACCATTTGGCAGAAAGCGTCCAATATTCCCAATCTGATCCAACAGACCTCATACACAAATGAGGAGTTTTGTCCTGAGTTTTCAAAAAAAAAAGGTAGGTGACTGGTCTAGTGAAGAAGATAATATATTAGATTGATAGAACAGAGTAGAAATGAGAAAGAACATAGGAGAAAGACAGCGACAGTGGGAATTTAAAGCACTAAATTTCCAGAAAGTAAGGATACTATTTATACTGAAACCCCCAACACCCCCACAGAAGGTTAAAAATAAAAAAAGAAAGGCTTATGGTGGGTATCTTATAATTAGGATTCAAAATAATGTTTTGTTAGGAAGTGACATGCAATTAGAAATACAATTTGCAGGCTAGGCACTAAGACGTGCAAGAAATATATTTCCATTACAAATTTGTATTTAAAAAATGAGAGCTATGGATCTATCCATGGAAGATTTCATGAAAGTGTTACGTAGAAACGCACTCGATAGTTCGTGTGTGACACACGCGATAGATCAGATCGTTTTATTTTGCAAAGCATGCAATAATAGAATGTATTTATCCTTGATTTGATTTTGCGTTCTAATTAGAAGAAGATTTGTATCACGTTGGTAATTTTAGTTGGTCGATATTATTTGAGAATTTTCTAGAGTTGGTTGTTTACTATCGATCGAAGCATATGGATAATTCTAGTGGTAACTAAAGAAGCTTCCATCCCAAATAAGGTTGTATCGCTGAATAAAGTTGGAAAACTACATACGACGACTTTGACTTGTTGCTGAGTGAGCAAGCTGCGTGGATAAACGAATCTGAGTTACACTTTATCAGGTTTCAAGCATCGGGGCTGAATCAACTGATAAAAAAACCAACATCGAGTGTAACATAAAGTAACCGTTATCTTAATGACTGATGATAGCAGCACAAGTTGCAGGCACTATGACTTATATTAAACCAACTTTATGTGCGACAACAACCTCTAATCAAGAACAATAAAATAATTTACCCGATACACTTTTCATTGAAAAACAGAACAACGATAACAACGAATAAGGATGTGGCTAGAAGCCTTTGGGAGATCACACCATTTCAAGAAAAAGAGCCGCCATTTCTTGCTAAAAACTGATGGAATCAAAATGAAGGTGTTTGCGCTATGACTAGCAAGGAACCAAAAACGTAGCTGAGACTCACCCGAGTACCTCTCAAGCTGTGTGGCTTGCAATAAAACATAGGTTTACATTAGGTTTACTTTTGGTCCAGCGGACTCTTCCGAGCCAAATCAGGACCGGACGCGAACTTGTTTTTTCCAACCTAGTTCCAGTCACTTTCCCGAAAAAGGCAATTACCGAAGTCGAACGAAGCTCTCCGAGTCGAGCGAAGCTATCCGATGTTTTACGAACGAATGCTGGCAGGACTACGTGAAACCACAGGCTGGGAATTCTCGTCTTTCGTAGGCCTCAATTACACACTATACTACGTACGTATTTAGGAGTTTACAAAGACAAAAGAAAAGACTTCAGAGCCTGTGGTGAGACATCCGTGCATAATTAGCCGCTGCTAGATCTAATTCTATTTCGATCTGCACAGCTTCAAGCTCAAGTCGAGATTTGCATTTTGAAGCAGTTAGTATTATTATTATTATTTTATGATGAATAATATACTGACACAATTAGTAATAAGGAGTAAAAGTAATACATAACACATAAAGTACACATACAACGATTTCACATCTATATCAACAATAAAACCATGACAAAACTTCAAAGCGCTATGGATACGTTGATGTCCCTTCAGCACAACAAGGCAAAGCAAGTTTATAATGGTCTCAAAAAACAGTGACATTTTTATTGCAAGCACCAAAGCAATTATTTATTTAACTAATATTATTCTTTTTAACTGATACAGTACATTTGTTATATGTATTTCAATTATTTGTATTTTAATGAGAAACAGGTATTAAAAAAATGTTGCGTGGCGGGCGGAAATTTCTATAAATCATCTGAAAACTTTGGTAAATCTATAAGAAAAAATAACCAGTAACACAAGCTGAATATTTCGGGTTACACCCAACTTCAGCAAAAACGAACAAAACGTCACTGACCATATTTACACCATTGAGCACGCACAGCAGCACACTATTCTTTTTTGTTTGTTTTAAAGTAGGAACAATAATAATAATAATAATAATAATAATAATAATAATAATAATAATAATAATAATAATAATAATAATAATAATAATAATAATAATAACAACACCCAAACAAAACAAATAAATAAATTAAAGATTTAACTAAATAACTATACTACTACTACTACTACTACTACTACTACTACTACTACTACTACTACTACTACTACTACTACTTGCGAATTAGGAATGCCATAATGATCAACACGATTGATTGTGGGCGTACACGGCAAGACAAGAAGTTGTGGTCTCGATTTTGTGGTCCTGATTCGGCTCTTTGCAGTCCGCTGGACTCTGTAAGCAATGAATAACTAATAAGCTTTTAATTTAACTCTGATCTCGAGTTGTCTTGATTTTGTGGTTCCGATTCGGCTCCTTGCAGTCCGCTGGACCTTGTAAGCAATGAATAACTATTAATTTAACTCTGATCTCGAGTTATAAAAAAAAAAATTCGCTTAGCCTACTCGTCCTTCTCCGGAAATTTCAAGATTCGAATATTATAAAGTATAGGCCTAAATATTATTAAATAGAATAGATATAGTTTATACATTTATTTACGTATAAAACAAACAATACAGGTCTAATAATTATATTCAGCTAGTGATCTTCTTCGCTGCGCGGAGACTGACTTATAATATAATAATGTAGATTAAGCCTATGTATACTGTATAACTACAGTGTCTACTTGGTTCTACTAGGCAGGAAATGGGCAATGCTATTATTAGCCTTTACTGCTGAGAACTAACAAAATGCAAATCAAGGAACGCAACTATTAAATATGGTCGATAATAATTGTCCTCATATTATGCTCATATTAACAAAGTATACCGTTGCGAAATGCTAAATCTGTATAAATCGAACAGAATTAGAAGCAGCAGCGATCATTTTTAATGTCAGCTAGTCGTAGTCATGCAAGCATTATTTCGTAACACATCGGAGAGCTTCGTTCAACTTCGGTGATTGCCTTTTTGGGCGAATGACTGGAACTAGGTTGGAAAAAACAAGTTTGCGGACGGGATCACTCTCGTGAAGCTCCTGCAGTGGCTTTGCTCGTTGATCAAAGTGCTTCTTCGTTTTCTGCTTGTATCTTTCGTCATGCTGGCGTACATGCTCAGGGTCTACAGTACGAGGTGCTAGAGTCTGTGGAAGGACTGGCAAGGTTGTTCTAAGTCGTCGGCCAAATGCCAATTCAGCCGGGCTCACTCCCAGAGCTGGGATAGGTGTAGCGCGGTAGGTGAGAAGCGCTAAGACGTAATCTATCTGTTTCAGGATGTCTTTCGCCGTCTTCACTGCACGCTCAGCCTCACCATTGGCTTGCGGATATTGAGGACTGGACGTCACGTGATTAAAATTCCATTCAAGAGAAAATTTCTTGAACTCTGATGATGAGAATTGTGGACCATTGTCGGACATGACAGTTTCTGGAATGCCATGTGTTGCAAAATTGTCCTTCATCTTGTTGATAACTGCTGTCGTTGACAGTGTACTCAGGGATGAGATGTCAATCCACCTGGAGTAATAGTCTACACTAATCAGATAGTGCTTTCCCTTGCATTCACAGATGTCTGCTGCGACCCTTTGAAATGGTCGTTCTGGCAGCGGCGACACAAGAAGTGGTTGTCTCGGCTGTGATGGTTGCTTCTGGAGGCAAAATCTACAGGCTGAGACACGATTCTGAATGTCTTTGGATATTCGAGGCCATCAAACACATTGGTTTGCTCTTTCTCGGCACTTACTTATGCCCATGTGACCATCATGGATTCTTTCCAGAATTTCTTTTCTCAATGAGTACGGGATTACTATACGGCTACCCTGAACCAAGAGTCCGTCATGCACACTGAGTTCGCTTCTGATAGCGAAGAAGTCTCGTGCTGCTAATTTTACATCCTGCTTGTAGTCTGGCCATCCGCTAGTCGTATACTCTATGGCATACTTGATGTTGACATCATCTTGCGAACACCTGCAAATCTCGGCAAGCTTGGCGTCGGACACTGGCCATGAGGATGAAATCATGCTGACGTAGTGTTCTACATCTTCTCGTAGCGGTGAATCATCACAGCTTGGTTGTGGACTTCTTGACAAAGTATCTGAGGTCACCATGGTTTTTCCAGGACAATACTCTGCAAACGGATTGAACCGCATCAGGCGCATTAGCATGCGCTGACATCTGAGTGGCGTCTCAGATAAGTCTCTGGAGTTTATGAGTGGGACAAGTGGCTTGTGATCGGTTTGAAGTGTAAATCTTTCAAGCCCCATCAAATATCGATCAAAGCGCTCGCATGCCCACACTGAAGCAAGGCACTCTTTTTCGATTTGTGCGTATCGCTGTTCTGCTTTGGACAGTGTTCTTGAGCAAAACGCAATCGGCCACAATTTGCCGTCATGCTCTTGAAGAAGAACGCCTCCAAGACCGTAGCTACTCGCGTCTGCGGAAACTGTCGTTGGCTTGGCTGGGTCAAAGTAGGCTAAGGTCGGTGCTGTGGTCAGCATCTCCTTGACCCGTTTGAACGCCTCTGCTTGAGCAGGTCCCCATGTCCATGCGTTCGCTTCAACCAGTAATTCGTTCAGTGGTCTCAGGGTCGTCGACAAGTTCGGTAAGTACCTTCCAAGGTAGTTTACCATGCCCAGGTATCTCCTCAGTTCGTTCACGTCTGAAGGTTCTGCCAACTGCAGAATGGCGCTGATCTTGCTCGGATCAGGTCGTACGCCTTGAGCACTGACGATGTGTCCTAGGAAAGTGATTTCACTCTTCCTGTACTCGCACTTTTCTTCATTCAGTTGAAGACCCACTGCCTTCAGTCTTTCGTGGACTTTTGTGAGTAAAGTTTCATGCTCTGCCTCAGTTTTGCTGTGACACAAAATGTCATCAAAGTAGCAGATCACGCCTTCTATTTCCCCTAGGATTTCTATCATTGTCCTTTGGAAAATCTCCGGAGCGGATGAAATGCCAAAAGGAACTCTGGTGAAGAAGAAGCGACCAAACGGCGTGATGAACGTCGTCAACTTTGCTGTGGACATGTCCAGTGGAATCTGCCAAAATCCAGACATTGCGTCGAGTTTTGAAAAGACTGACGAACCTCGAAGTTGATGAATGATGTCATCTATTGTTGGGATGACGTAACGCTCACGTTCAACTGCTTGGTTCAACTTCTTCAAGTCCACACAAATGCGAAGTTTTCCATTCGGTTTCACAACAGGCACCATCGGCGACACCCAGTCGGTCGGTTCGGTGACTTCTTCAATAACGCCTTCATCTTTCATGCGTTCTAGCTCTTTCTTCACTTTCTCATAAAGGGGTATAGGAACTCGCCTAGCTGTGGCAACGCTGTATGGAACAGTCCCTTCCTTCAGTTTGATCTTCACTGGTCTACACTGAACTGTACTCAAAGTAGTATCAACTCGTTTGACAAGGTTGAGTGCTGTCGCAGAACTCCTACAAAGCAAGCTATCGACCTCATTGTCGATGACGTAGACGATCGCGTCCACTTGGTTTAGGACAGTTTTGAAGTGCCCTAAAGTCTTCAGTTGTCCCCCAGGACTGTGTAGGGTAATACGATGACATGGCGAAAGCTTTGGCTTACCAAGACGACGCCACGTAGACTTACTCACGACGTTAACCTCAGCACCTGTATCGATCTTGAAATCGATTAGCACTCCCTCTACTTCCAGTTTTATTCGCCACGGAGTATCGTTTGAATTCACTGCTCCAACGTAAAACTTCTCCGTGATGATGGAATCATGGCTCTCTCGCCTCTCTGTCTCTGTCTCAACTTCATGCAAGCTCTTGCCATGCTTGTTTCTGCACACTCGTGCAAAGTGTGAAAACTTGCCACATTTCGCACACTTCTTCCCCTTGGCAGGACATCTTCCTTTCATATGTGACCTGCCACACTTGCCACACGATGAAACATACTCTGTGTGTCTCTGCTCACCTTTGGGTGAATGGGCTGAGTTGCTCTGACCTTGGAGCGAAATTTCTTTCTTGATGTGATGACGACTTCCTTTCAGTCTGTCAACGTTGGCGCTTGCACTTGCACTTGATCCTCTCTGCGCTTCCAACTCTTGTTTGACTTGCTCGTGATGTCTAGCCATGAAAATGGCGGTCTTGAGGGTCAGCTCAGACTGCAATTGTAGCTTTTCTGAAACCTCATGGTCTCTCAAGCCAAGCACTAACCTGTCCCTAATGGCGTCTTCCTTCTTCTCGAAGTTTGCGTGCTCAGAAAGCTCATATAGCGATCTGACGTATTGTTCAACCGTTTCCCCCACTTTTTGTTCTCGTTTGTAAAATATGGCTCGTACATGGATAATGTTCCTGGCTGGAATGAAGTATTCATCGAACTTCCCCAACACGATGTCAAACACTTGTTTTTGATCATCAGTTTCAAAGGTGAACTGTGAAAAACTCTTGTCAGCTTCAGCTCCCATTGCATATAAGATAGAATTAACCTGGATTTCTCCATCTTCTTTGTTCAGCTTTGTTGCCATGCGGAACCGTTGAAACCGTCCTCTCCAGGCTGGCCACGCACTTGAATCCAGAAAATCAAATTGTTGAGGTGGTTTGAACGCCATTTTCTTCTTCACAAATGTCACTAATATCACATAAAATTTGCTTCACTTCTTGACACCATCTTTCGTTGCGTTATTATTACTAATGTGGACGTATTTGTAAAGAGAATTCAGCATACGGAAGGCAATTGTTGAGAACCATTTTATTCTTCCTTCTCTTACGTCATCTACACGTCATCTAAATGAGTCATGCATTTCATAGGCGCATGCTATTATACAACATGATCCACAGCTTCTTCTTTGACCGGTGCTTTCCAAGAATCTCCGTGGCGGCATCTGTCACAGCTAAGTTGAAGGTGGTGGTCAAGGTGTTGACATCTACTTCACCAGCTCCCAAAATGAGCAGTGGTGCAAATTTCCCTCCAATTGTGGCCTAAAATATTTATGTCACCTCCGGGTCTTGCAGTTTGTCCAGGTCGAACTTCAGTCTAGTGCACTTTGCTGTGTTTACTCTCTTTAAGTGAAGCCGGAAAGACATCATCACAAGATTGTAGTCACTTCCGATGTCTGCTCCTGGAAAAGTGCGTGTCCTGCCAATGTTGATGCTTGATCTGAAGCGTTTCTTGACCATCATTAACATTTACCGAGTAAGTCCCTTTAATAGAATTTTGGAAACCCTCCCCCAAAAACTAACTGATCCGCCCCTGTATTATAACGGAGACTTATAGGGGCAGACCTTATCCTCGGATTTCCTGATAATAAAAATGATGTATTGTAATTTTTAAAAAAAAGGGGGTGGAAGGAGGGGTGGGGGTTTCGGAACCCCCGAAACCCCCTTCTCCTCCCCTAGCACAGCCCTGCTCTCTCTCTCTCTCTCTCTCTCTCTCTCTCTCTCTCTCTCTCTCTCCCAGAAACATCAAACCCCTGTCCATCCTCGCCCCCACCGCCTCTACACTCCTCCACCCACCACCCTACACACATAATTATTGTAGAAACTTTCGCTCTGTTGATTGTCGCGCAGTATCGTATAAGAAGAAAACTGAGGAACATTCCTGTTTCATTTATTAGCTACTGACTCCTGCAGTGTAGCATGTTACTGTCACGTTCATGCGTATATGAAAGGTACGCCTTTTTCACAAGAAGGCACGGATCTGTTTTCGCTGCTGCTAATAATCATTTAGAATACTGCGCATGCACCCTTCAGTATTGGGATGTGAGAGGAATGGAGTGCTGTCTCACAGGCGCTTGTATCTGGAAAGCGCTTGTGTGTTGTCTATATACTGGGAATAAAACAAAAGACTGCTAGCATTAAAACTTTACAACATTAATTAGAAACAAACGGGTACATAAACCAAAACTTTGGACAAAAGCAAGACAAAACAAGCGCACCTTGTCCAGCTAAGCTCAGCATCACGCAGGCGGATCAAACACTCCTCTCACAACATCCCCATACGGACGTATGTGGAACTGCTGGCCGCTTGTAGCAGGATATTCCGAATATGTAACTTCATTTTGCCTGACTACAAAATTCCAAGAAATCCGGCTGTCATCCACCGGCTGAGCCAACTACTGACGAGTTTCGGGAATTCGCCTACTCTAATATCAGCTTTTTCAATTGCCTTAAGGGTTGTTGGGTTAAGTCGGAGCAGGGAGATAGGGCGGCGGTAGGAGAAGAAGTGGAAAAGGCAATAAGCTTACTAAGCAGGAATATTATTCATTCAAGCAAATAAGAAGCGAACACAACGACAGTTTGATGACTTAATATTTTAATATTATTTTTATAAATTTTATATGTATAGTAAAGTTTTAGTTTTACTTTTTTTAATAATATAATATTGTAGTGTCCTTTCATAATAGGCCTAGTCTAGCGAGTTATGGGGAACGCCCACCCAAGGGAAATAACTAGAGGAATAATCATCAAGGGAAGTGACTCGCAAGAGACACGCCAATGGCCGACCGTTTGTTATCATAAGCATCTGTGAAATAAGGAATAAAACACAGAACTGCAATACAAGGTGTCGACTCGATATGCATGCCTGCTAATACACACACACAAGAACATCACATTGGCGACGAGGACGGCGAACAAGCATCGCTCTTCTAGTAAGCTTTTCAATTGACTTATTTTTTCGACTCGACCACGCGCCTTGCAAAACCGACCGGCCTCCATACGGCGGCTCCACTGATCCATGCCACGTGTGTAACGTCCGGGCGACGGCATCACAGGGGAAGACGAGTACTAAAACAAACGTGCTCCAAACATGACATCTCTACCGAACTTTCCTCCATTCTCTGTGTACTCCGAGGAACATTCGGCGGGTAAAAGATTCGACAAATGGCTGAACAAATTCGAGAACCTCCTGACTGCTCTAGAAGTAGACGAGGACAAACGCAAGAAGGCTCTTCTGCTACACTACCTGGGTGACGAGGCCTACGACATCTACGACAGCTTCAGTGCTGAAGAAAAGGGCAACGACGCAGCTTACGGCACAGCTAAGAAATCTCTGCAAGACTTTTTTAAACCTAAGAAAAACATTGCTTATGAAATTTTCAGATTCAGACAAACTGTGCAACTTGAAAATGAATCTATTGACACATACTACACTAAGTTGCGACCCCTTTCCAAACTGTGCAACTTCCATGATTCAGATCTTGAGATACTCACCCAGATTTTGCATGGATGCAAATCAGCAAAACTCAGACGACGAGCACTAAGGGACAGCCTCACGCTGCAGCAAGTACTAGCTGAAGCAAGAGCGTCAGAACTAGCAGACCTACATGCGCAAGAGATTGAAAACCAAACCACGGCCCTTAGAGTCACGCACAGGTACAAAACCCCACATATTCAGCAAGATAACCCCAAACATAACCCCCAGTCAGCCAAACATCGCGCAGAAGGTAATCTCAAACAATACAAATCTGATTCAAGATATCGAAGCAGAAACACACAATGTATTTATTGTGGAGGTACATATCCTCATGCACAAACATGCCCCGCTAAAGGTAAAGAGTGTGCAGCATGCCACAAAATGAATCACTTTGCAAAAGTTTGCAGATCAAAAGGCAAACAAAGCGTCAGGCAAGTAGAAGATCATGACACACACACAAACTCAGATGAAGAAGTATTCATGATTCACAAGGAAGAGAAGGAACAAAAAGACACAAAACAAAACAAGAAAGATGAACATGCATTCAGCGATTATCAACAAACGCAAACTTTCAGCTTCATGCAAGAGAGAGAAGTAGATGGAAGTCAAACTGACAAGTCACAATCTGCCTTAGACACACATACGCAGCAACAACACACAGAGGATACAGATGATGAATACGTATATGGAACACACACGGTCTTCAAACACGCACCTACAGTCACAACACGCATGCACAACAAAGAAGTCAAATTTCTTGTGGACACAGGTGCCACAGTGAACATAATTGGATACAACACATACAAATCACTGGGTTTTCCAGAGCTAGAAAAGAAATGTCCCAACATCTTTGCATACGGCACAAACAAGACACTACCTGTGATAGGTCATTTTAAGACAGACTTACAATGTAACGGAGAAAAGATCTCCACCAAGGTCTATGTATGGGTAACACTGACACCGAGCCAAAATGCAACTTGCTCAGCAACACAACTTCCCAAGAGCTAAAACACATTCAGTACACATTGTCAACATCCCATGATCCATCCCAGTCTGTGAAGAATTCCCAGAACTTTTTCAGACAGGGGAAATAGGAAAACTCAAACACAAGAAAATCACTCTTCACGTCGACACAGGCGTACAGCCAGTCACTCAAAAGGAACGGCGCATTCCTTTTCATGTTCGACATGACGTCGAAAAAGAAATCCAACGACTTGAACAACTCGATATTATCGAGAAAGTTGAAGGTCCTACTCCCTGGGTCCCAAAGAAAGATGGTGGAGTCAGAGTCTGCATTGATGTGCGCGAAGCCAACAAAGCGATAAAGAGGGAGAAACACCCTATCCCTACACTAGATGACCTCATTGCTGACCTTAACGGCTCCACAGTCTTCAGTAAGCTAGACATGAGCAATGCCTACCATCAACTTGAACTCACCGAATCAAGCCGGTACATCACAACCTTTGCTACTCACGTCGGACTTCGACGATACAAACGACTCTTATTCGGAGTCAATGCAGCTTCAGAAATATTTCAAAATGCAATTGCTGAATTGCTCGCAGACATTCCGGGAGCAAAGAATCTCTCAGATGACATCATCATACATGGCAAAGATCAAGCAAGTCATGACCAAGCCCTACATGCAACACTGAGGAAATTGAGTGAAAATGGAGCAAAACTCAACAAAGAGAAATGCATTTTCTCAGCCTCACAACTCAAATTCTATGGTCACATTTTCAGCGCAGATGGCGTGAAACCAGACCCTGACAAAATACAAACAATAACACAGACACCCAACCCCACAAATGTCACAGAACTCAGATCATTTCTAGGCATGACACAATATGTCGCAAGATTCATTCCGGGCTACTCAACTCTCACCGAACCCTTGCGCAGACTCACAAAGAAAGACACGACATGGCAGTGGCATACAGAACAACAACACGCATTCAACAAACTCAAACAAGCTCTCACAGGAGCTCAGGTCATGTCATACTTTGAGCCAGTCAAGCACACAGAGATAATTGTTGATGCCAGTCCTGTAGGACTTGGAACAATCTTGGTTCAGGAAGGCAAACCCATTTGCTACGCAAGCAGATCACTCACAGACACAGAACAAAGGTACTCGCAAACAGATAGAGAAATGCTAGCTGTAGTGTTCGGAGTAGAACATTTCCATCTCTATTTGTTTGGATCAGACTTCACAGTGATCACAAATCACAAACCGTTGTTAGGGATCATGGCAAGTCATAAACCTACAACAGCCAGAATCGAGCGCTGGCGACTTAGGCTTATGCCCTACAATCTGCAACTTGAGTACCGCCCTGGTAAGGACGAGCTCAACCCTGCTGATTACATTAGTCGGCATCCTCAAGGCAAACCTCCTGTTGACAGTGATGTAGAAGATTACATCAACTATGTCGCAATCAATGCAATTCCCAAGTCCATGACCATTGAAGAAGTCAGACAGTCTACAAGTGTAGACAGCAAACTACAAAAAGTCATGGCTTCCATCCAGTCAGGAAGGTGGGATGACCCCGATATCTCTGAGTATGCCAGATTCAGAGATGAACTATCAGTAACAGATGGTATTGTTCTCAGGGATCATAGAGTCATCATTCCCAGAAATCTTCAACACAGAGCTGTTGAAATTGCTCATTCCACACATCAGTGAATCGTGCGAACAAAGCAATTGATAAGGGAGAAGACTTGGTTTGCAGGCATAGACAAGATGGTGGAAGATACGGTCAAAGCATGCATACCCTGCCAAGCTTCATACCCAGGCAATCCTAATTCTCGTGAACCAATCATTGCCACTCCCACACCAGCATCCCCTTGGAGTGAAGTCTCGCTCGATTTTACTGGCCCTTTTCCCTCGGGAGAATACCTGCTAGTGATGATAGATGACTATAGCAGATATCCTGAAATAGAAATAGTTCATTCTACTGCAGCCAAAACTGTCATACCCAAGCTTGACACCATATTCTCAAGACAAGGCATTCCTAAAATTGTCAAAACAGACAATGGACCCCCATTCTCTGGTCAAGAATTCAGAGAGTTTGCACAACAATATGGTTTCAAACATCGCAAAATCACACCACTACATCCAGAGGCAAATGGAGAAGTTGAGAGATTCATGCAAATAAAATGGTTCAAAAGTGTTGTGTAAAGTTTTGTCATAACAGATCGGATCGAGAGGCAGATCGTCGGTTCTTTTCTATTCCCAATGTGATAAATAAAAAGGGAGAATCGATAAAAGAATTGACCACAAGACGACGAAGAGAGTGGATAGCACAACTGCAGACAGTATTTATTTTATATGTTTGTGTGAGTTTGTTTTTTTTAAATAAATAAAACGATGAATAAATGGCAACGGCTTTAGTCAATGGAATTGCCTCCCTTTATCACTTCCGGCGTCACGAAGTGAATGTATATTAATCTTTAAAATAAATATTATCTGTTACATAGATCATTGCATTTTTTTCTACTTCATTTCACCTCTTGTGGACGTTTTGAGGGTAATTTCATTTGGGCGTTTCGGCGGCTGGCCCTTTCGGCGGTGGACCTATGTTTCGGCGGTGTCGCCGAAAAAATAACCGCCGAAACAACCTGCACCCGCTCCAATATGGGGCGCCATGTGTCCATTTATTCTATGTGACTATTCTATACATAGAATAAATTCTATGCACATAGAAAGCATTCTATGCACACAAAAAGCATTCATTAGTTGAAATTCCATTTATAAAAAAGAAACCAATATTGTAAGTCATAGAATAAAATTCTTTGTATAGAATAACATTCTATAATATAGTGTAAAATTCTATGTCCATAATACAATTCTATGTATAGAATAAAATTTTATAATAGAGAATAAGATTCTATGTATGTAATACAATTCTATATTATAGAATGCACTTGTATGCATAGAATTGTATTCTATAACATAGAATGAATTCTATTACAAAGAATGAATTCTATAACATAGAATTTATTCTATGTGCATACAATTCATTCTATAACATAGAATGAATTCTTTAACATAAAATAAATTATATGACATAAAATGAATTCTATGTGCATAGAATAAATTGTATAACATAGAATGAATTCTATAATAAAGAATGAATTCTATATGCATAGAATGAATTTTATAGCATAGAATGAATTCTATGACATAGAATTCATTCTATGACATAGAATGAATTCTATAACATAGAATGAATTCTATAGCATAGAATGAATTCTATGACATAGAATTTATTCTATAGCATAGAATGAATTCTATAACATAGAATGAATTCTATAGCATAGAATGAATTCTATGACATAGAATTTATTCTATAGCATAGAATGAATTCTATGTTACAGAATGAATCCTATGTCATAGAATTCATTCTATGCTATAGAATTCATTCTATGCTATAGAATAAATTCTATGTCATAGAATTCATTCTTTGCTATAGAATTCATTCTATGTTATAGAATTCATTCTATGTCATAGAATTCATTCTATGTCATCTTATTCATTCTATGTTATACTATTCATTCTATGCTATAGAATTCATTCTATGTCATAGAATTCATTCTATGTCATAGAATTCATTCTATGTCATAGAATTCATTCTATGTCATAGACTTCATTCTATGTTATAGAATGAAATCAATTTATACACTTTTTTTTAAAATAGTAAAAACTGGGGCACTGTCAAGGTATAGAGAACATTTTTTATGGCATGGGACTGTATTGCAGAGAGATATACACATTGCCACATCCCATCACCACACCACATCACTCTACATCACACTGCAACACAAATGTGATGGGTAGGTGTGGTGGAGTGATTAGGTTATGTGACGATGTGGTCTGATTCACTGCTTTTAAGGCATAATAGAACTGTATTGCAGATACATACATACACAATACCACATCACATCACCACACTACATCACTCTAAATCACACCACACTGCACCACAAATGTGATGGGTGGTAGGGGTGGGGTGATTAGATTATGTGATGTGATTCACTGATGCCATGATATGTGCTGTCTGCTGCAATGTGAAGATGTGCTGCTGCTGTGATGTCGGCTGATGTGATGTGATGATTTGTTGATATGATGTGATTTTATGTGGTGTTGCGTTTTCACGATGATGGTGATGAAGCAATGTGATGCAGTGATGTGATGTGATGATGTGATCGATGTGGTGATGATGCGATGTGGTGATGTGTCATACAATATCTTTTTTTAAATTCTAAATTTTGTTACAATTTATTAGTTGTGTTTTTTAATTTTATGTGAATGAAATGAATTATATGTATATAGAATTAATTGTATAACACAGCAAGAATTATATGACATAAAATTCATTTTTTTAACATAAAATGGATTTTATTCGCAACACTGAATACATTCTATTTTCATAGAATTGTTTTTTAACATTTGGTGCACATAGAATGCATTCTATGTTATAGAATGTTCATTCTATAACATAGAATGTTCATTCTATAACATAGGATCCATTCTATAACATAGAATGTTCATTCTATAACATAGAATGGTCATTCTATAACATAAAATTCATTCTATAACATAGAATGTTCATTCTATAACATAGAATCCATTGTATAACTTAGAATGTTCATGCTATAACATAGAATCCATTCTATAACATAGAATGTTCATTCTATAACATAGAATGCTCATTCTATGCGCGACTAGGTCATTCTATGTGAAGCGAGGCTGTGACGTATAAAGGGACACGTGGAGCCTTGCACGCGCAAGAACTGAAGAAATGGCTGACGTACCAAGCGCTCTGCGGCTTTATCAGACATCATAATTTCGTGAACAAGCATTTAGGTTTCTTGATGCGGACGACTTCGACAGTATAATTAGTGTGAGTAGATCGCTTAGCAATAAAAATAATTGACGTCACACCCTCCCCCCCCCCTCCGCCCCTGCGTGCTTGCTTTTTTCATTACAATGTGCTGAGGTTCTGTAAGGGTTTATAGTGACAAAATCTAATTAAATAATCAGTTCTTTTCGCTCAATACCGAAGAAATAACCGTACTGTACACTCATAAAAAGCAATAATTAATATATTTAAAGGTCGAATATTGCTATACAACTCTGAGACATAATAAATGAAAGGTTCCTAAAGCTGAATATTGCAAAAAATCTATTTCACCCCAAGCGGCCCCCCAGCGGGAATAACACAGCGTGATCGAGTTTGAAAATGGTGAAGTACTGTGCTGTGTTTGGATGCTCTAACTCCGACGTAAAACCTTTCTGCAAAGAAAAGAACATTTCCTTTCATCGATTTCCACTTCGAGCGCAAATGATGAAGCACTGCATGTCGTCAACTCTAAACTGAATGTCAGTGACAAATCGCTCTGTAATCATTATTGCACGAGTGTGCTATGTTCAAAACATCACAATATCCCGAAATGTTCTCTATACCTTGACAGTGCCCCAGTTTTTACTATTTAAAAAAAAGTTTTTATATTGATTTCATTGTATAACATAGAATGAATTCTATGACATAGAATGAATTCTATGACATAGAATGAATTCTATAGCATATAATGGATAGTATAACATAGAATGAATAAGATGACATAGAATGATTTCTATGACATAGAATGAATTCTATAATATAGAATGAATTATATAGCATAGAATGAATTCTATGACATAGAATTCATTCTGTAACATAAAATTCATTCTATGCTATAGAATAAATTCTATGTCATAGAATTCATTCTATGCTATATAATTCATTCTATGTTATAGAATTCATTCTATGTCATAGAATTCATTCTATGTCATAGAATTCATTCTATGTCATCTTATTCATTCTATGTTATACTATTCATTCTATGCCTATAGAATTCATTCTATGTCATAGAATGAATTCTATGTCATAGAATTCATTCTATGCTATAAAATTCATTCTATGCATATAGAATTCATTCTTTATTATAGAATTCATTCTATATTATACAATTTATTCTATGCACATAGAATTCATTTTATGTGATATAATTTATTTTATGTTAAAGAATTCATTCTATGTTATAGAATGAATTCTATGCGTATAGAAATAATTCTATGTCATGCAATTTATTTTATTTTAAAGAATTCATTCTATGTTATAGAATTCATTCTTTGTAATAGAATTCATTCTATGTTATAGAATATAATTCTATGCATACAAGTGCATTCTATAATATAGAATTGTATTACATACATAGAATATTATTCTCTATTATAAAATGTCATTCTATACATAGAATTGTATTATGGACATAGAATTTTACACTATATTATAGAATGTTATTCTATACAAAGAATTTTATTCTATGACTTACAATATTGGTTTCTTTTTTATAAATGGAATTTCAACTAATGAATGCTTTTTGTGTGTATAGAATGCTTTCTATGTGCATAGAATTTATTCTATGTATAGAATGGTCACATAGAATAAATGGACACATGGCGCCCCATACTCCAAGGCTCGAAAACATGTTTGTTCCGATCATTTTGTGAACGGAAAGTAACTAGTAGTAGTAGTAGTAGTAGTAGTAGGACTAGAATAGGCCGTGAAGCCTTTATACGTCCCATCGTAGTTATCATTTGATATCGATTACAGGTAAGGTTTTTAAGCATGTAATAAATTTACCTAAATTATTCATCAAAGCTTCTAAATAATACTTCAAATTTTGGTAGTTTATCTATTTGATTTTTGAATGAATTAGTACAATTAAGGTATTTTAGATTAGTAGGAAGAGTGTTCCAAAGATTTGCAACTCTGTTACTAAAAACATTTTTCCGAAGGTTAGTTCTTGCATACTGGATAAAAATTTTGCCCTCACTAAGTTGTGTTATATTACAATCAGGTGATGCAAAGAAATAGTTCCATGAGAGGTCATTTATATGGTTAAATATTTTATAAGTTTCAATTAAATCTCCTCTTAAACGTCTTCCCTTGAGAGAATGTAAGTTTAAATATAGTAACCTTTCACAGTATGATAACCCTTTACATTCAGTTAGAATCTTTGTAGCTCTTCGCTGCACCTTTTCTATAGCTACTGACTGCCTCTTTAATAGTGGTGACCAAATAATATTCCCATACTCTAAATGAGGTCTCACTAAGGTCTTATATAGTTGTATAAACATATCTTTATCAATGAATACAAATGTCCTTTTTATTAATCCAATCATTCTATTAGCTTTATTAATACAATTTTCTACATGAGGATCAAACGACAATGATGTATCAAATATAACCCCTAAATCTTTCTCCTCTGTACTAGTTTTAATTATCATGCTTTCTGCTCCTATTTTCATGTAATAGTTATTTTTTTGATTATTTTTTCCAATGTGCATTACTTTACATTTTTCTACGTTAAAATAAAGATTCCATTTGTCAGTCCAGAGTTGTAACTTATTAATATCGTTCTGTATAATATCACTGTCATCTGCCCCCCCCCCCCCCCCCCCCCCGCCCTAGATTTTTGTGTCATCCGCAAATATTTTACATAACGATTGAATGCCCTCTGGCAAATCATTAATAAAAATTAAGAAAAGTATCGGGCCTAAGATTGATCCTTGCGGAATTCCGCTAACTACATCTAAAATAGATGATCTTGCATCTCCTATTCTTACTTTCTGCATCCTCCCAATTAAAAAATTTCGTACCCATCTTAATACTGAGCCAACTATGCCATAGGCCTCCATTTTCAATAACAGTCGTTCATGGGGAACACAATCAAATGCTTTACGAAAATCAAGATATATCACATCAACTGGGGACTTATCATCTAGGAATGCAGTCAGGTCTTCCATAACTTCCATTAATTGAGTTGCACAGGATCTTTTTGCACGAAAACCATGCTGACAGTTAGAAAATAAATCATTGTCAATAAAATGTGAATTTATACTGTCTCTAATAAAAGATTCAAGAACTTTACACGCAATGCATGTAAGGCTCACAGGTCTATAATTGCCAGGTTCTGACCTAGTTCCTTTCTTAAAGATAGCAGTCACCTCTTCATTTTTCCAGTCTGTAGGAACAAAACCAGTTTCTAAAGATTTATTAAATAAATTTGCCAATGGAATAGACAGTTCTTCTGCTAATTCCTTCAACACCCTTGGTGGTATTCCATCTGGTCCTTGGGCCTTAGAAGAATCCAGTGCCTTAAGCTTTATTTGAACTGCTTCCGCTGTAATTCTAATATCTGATATAGCTGTACCATTTGACTTTGAACAGCGCTCCATTTCCGGAATATTGTTTAAATTTTCTTTTGTAAATACACTAGAGAAGAAGTTATTTAATAACTCAGCTTTGTCAATGTCTGATACAGCAAGACCACCATGACCGTCATTAAGTGCACTTACACCTATATTGCTTTTATTCCGTTCTTGAAAATATTTCCAAAATTGCTTTGGGCTTTTACTGCAATTTGCTGCTATATTTCTTTCATAATTTTTCTAGCTTTTTTAATAACACAACCACATTTATTGCGTATACTTTTATATTTCTCAAAATCTTTACCATTTTTAGTTTTTAAAAACTTTTTATATAAATTATATTTCTTTTTAACAATTTTAACACATTCCTGTGTCATCCAGAGTGGCTTTATTTTCTTATTATCAGTTATTTTTATCTTTGGAATATATTTATCCATTCCTTGTAAAACTGCATCCTTAATATCCCCCCATAATTTCTCCACATCTCCATTGACATTAAAGGTTTTTTCTCTGACATATTGTCTAAACTTATCGTAATCCCCTTTATCTAATTTATATATATATATATATATATATATATATATATATATATATATATATATATATATATATATATATATATATATATATATATATATATATATATATATATATTTGATTTTGCACTGGTTTTTCTAATGGAATATATAAATCAAAGACCAGTACGTCATGGTCACTTTTTCCCAAGGGATCAAAATGTAAAATATCAGATATTAATTTGTCCTCACTAACAAGTATTAAATCATCAACTGTAGACCTTTGGCCTTCCCTATGTCTGGTTGGTTTAGTTACTTTTTGAATTAAGTATACGTCTCTGAGACATTCAACAAACATATTATTACGTTCTCCTGACCAAGAACCATCCCATTTAATATCAGGATAGTTAAAGTCCCCCATTATCAATATTTTGTTATATTTTCTAATTTCTTGATGCTTAAATAACTCAAATAATAATTTAGTATTCTCCTCTGAAGAATTAGGACTACGATAAATACAACCAACAAGTACAGTTTCGTTTTGTGCACCATTGTATGAACACCAGAGGGATTCATCAAACTGTGAATTATTTAGTTCATTGCATTCCCTAGCGTTTAGTTTTTTGTCGAAGTGTTATGAAGTGGATGTATAAGATTTTAATTTAGCATTTATTTTGGCAATCTTGTAGGTTCTCTATCCTAACTCCTTTCTTCATACATGAATAAAGTTATTTACAAGACAGAAAAGGAAGTAATATACTGGAATGAATGAATGCAAGCAAATCAAGATAGATGAAATAGTAGTTCACATTCACTACCACATGTATACTAAACAAACAAAGTTATTAAGATTACAAAACGTGTTAAACTATTTACATGAAAATCGCCTTTGTTTCACGTGCCTATTCATAGGCCTATCAGCACTGTGAAACCAGGCCTTGCCGAGATTCAAAAACATAAATGTCCAAACGTTTACGGGTAGGGTCTTGGCGTTCCTAAGCCAGCACAATGAAGTGTACAATACCGTATCCCGCTCCGAATGACGATTTAGTATAATCTCTCAACACCTCCCTGACGTGGCGTACAATCCGTCCGTCGACGATGTCCCACCATCTGAGGTCGACAACCGAGTCGTTGGTGCCGCTCAGAAAAACCCCGCCAGGTGACACTCTTCACCAAGGTCCTCTCTCTTCCTACCAGGGTCAAAGTCGCCTCTTGGTAGATGCACTGTTCATATATATATACAAAGGTGTCCATGAGTTTCAAATAAACTTTTAAACATACGGCAAACACTCATTGTCTAGCTTCAGAACACAAGGAAGACCCATTTAATAATTAGTAATAATTCAAAGACATGTATTCTTTATAGAACACTTAATAATACCTAATTATCAATTCATAATACTTATAAACTTTCATATTAATAATGCTTTCACACGCACCCTTGCACTCTACGCCACAAACCAAACATGATACAAAATATACACTGCGTTGAAGTAAGGCTTGAGGAAATATAAAATACATATTTACCTCAGAGAGTGCATTAGCAAAGGAAACCGTATATCCCTCAGTTCCTCATGGAGCCTAAGTTAACTTTATTATTCTTTATAATACATTAGGCTACTAAAACTGACGGCCCATTTTCTTCCCTTTTCAGCGATCTGCTTTGCTTGGTGGTGTGGTAGTGTCTGACCAAGACCAACTCACCTTCTAAACATATTCTATGTAAGGTAGTGATTAATGAATAATTATCGTATCTCACGTGCAATCATAGGTTATAGTCTGTTTTTTAATACAATGAACTCAAACGCCTAACAATAAAACAACGTGCTAAACTAATGTCCATTTCCAAGTTTAATGCTAAAAGTCACTACCTAACACGAAGTACATAACAATACCCCTTTTGGGTTTATTATTCATGAACATATCATATTTATTAATTTGCAGCTCAGAGTCACTGACCTCATAAATTTGATTTTTAGCCTTAATTTCCGTCAAGCCAATGATCTGGGGCCTAATGCTTTCTAATCGTAAAATCAACTCATCTTTCTTATTTAGAAAAGAATCGGCATTGCTGTACAGAATCTTACATGAATCAAAAGGTACCTCTGTACCAATCTTGTCTCTATTTACATGAATATCAGTATGCTTTGTACAATTATTTACATGGATGTTGCTCTGAAAGTTTTGTCAATTTTTGGGGGGATCTGACTGTGAACTGGGCATCTCAGCCACCCCAGCGGCTGCAGTCTCCAATTTACGAGGTCTCACTGTCGCCTGGTCTGGTCTGACTGCCCGTTTAACAATCGTGAAATCTCTATAATTGACTACCCAGTCATTTTCACCCCTTCTTCTCCTTTCATCAACCTCTTCCCTCAATTTCTTGATTTTCATCCTTTCAGCAAATGTGTTATCATTGTTGATATACACTCTATCCTTAGGGTTTTCAACATTCTTGTTTAATTTGTGTGCATTCTGCATAATTTTCTTCTTTGACTCCTCTGTCTTGACTACTAGCTTCAGGAGTCTAGGTTGGCCATTACGACCAAGCTTAATCTGGCCTAGTCTCATTAAGATGTCTATATGGTCTCTAGGTACATCTGAGATCTTTCCTATAATGTTCCTCACTTTCTCAACATAATCTTTTCTTCTGTTTTCCATAGACTCCTCTGAACTTTCAGGTATATTTGTGACAATAATATTCAGTTTTCTTTTTTCTTTTTCCATCTTTTCATCCAGATACTCTTCAACCTTTTTATCCACTGCATTTTGGATCTTTTTATCTAATTCCTCTACAGAGTGGGTGGCTTCAAGGCTAACAATTCTCTGACTAAGAGACTCAATAGCCAACAGTACCTTTCCTAATTGTACTTCCATACGTGACCTTGAATCAATATCCTCGCTTTTGCGATCCCTACAACCAACACAAAACCACTGAATGAAGTTCCCTCCCTCCTTACAACAACCAAACTGGTTTTCTGTCAGTTCTGAACAAGAACGATGGCACCATTCCTTACATCCATAACATTCAATTGCTTCATCATCCTCTCCAATGGGTTCCTCACATTTAACACACACCCATATTCTGCAAGTAGGTGGCACTTTTGTCACCCCTGAAGCCCCTCCACCTTTTCCTCTATCACTTTGGGATTTCTTCCTTGAGGCCATTCCAACTGCTGTATTATCTCAATACAATACTAGTAGTAATTATTTTTCAATAAGTTAGGCTAACTAATAACAAGTTAATGCTAAACTCAATCACCACACAATTCTAATAAGTTATTCCAAAGGGTAATTGAACCAAGTGTTAAAATATTTATAAACAAACATACGAAGTGAATCCTGTAGTTACTTGTGCAAGTATAATACGTTTTTAGCAAGTTTAAAGTGCTCACTAAAGGAAGAAAAAACTTACCTCCTTCACTACAGTGGAAGTGAAAGTTAGTTTATTACTATAATATTATTAGTATAAACAGTGATACTTCACTAGGCCTACTCGGCTGCTGGTGAGCGATCCCAATAATACATTCAAAAATCAACAAGGCTTATTTATAGTTTGTAAAAACCAGAGGAGCTTATTTTTCTGATTATATGTTGCATAAACTGCAATTAAGAATAGTTGCTCTAGTCGGAGACTGTTTTAGCTATCAAAAAAGTTAACATCCAAAAGCCTGAACTCAAAAACCAGCCTCCATGTTACATGCGACCTTGACCTCCAGGGAAGTAACTAAGTTATTCATATAAAACTTTACTTAGATCAGAATAAATTTAAGTCTTTGATGAGCCATAATATTCAGGTCTAGATAATTGTGGATAACTGGATTGAGTTTGTCACTTTGTGGGAATTCTGTTAGTACTGCTTAGGTACACGCCTACAGCTTGTCAGCAGTAGGGTTCTCAGTCTGTGTGTAAACCTACATTTCACTCATCAGTAGGCTTAGGGCGCGTCCACATGACAAGCTTCGAGCGAAGCTTTGAGCTGCGCTTCAGCTGCGCTGCGAAAAGTCTAACTAGAATTACTGTAGAAGCGTCCACACCACGAGCGGTAGCCGCGCGGCTATTGCTAGCTTCGAGCGGCGTTATTGTTCTCGGCATTTATCGACGCTCGAAGCTCAAGCGGTGGTTTTGGGTCCTTGACCTTGATTGGTTTTGTGTCATTGGCCTTGAATCAGTCTTCTTACCATCCTTCGCTGACGGAATCAGAGAACTACTGTACAAAATAAGAGATTGTGGCAGAAAAAACAAAAAGATTTTCGAACAGGGAGGTTTGAGCAAAGTTGTTTCAGGAGGTGCCTAAAATGGCAAGGCACTCAAGTTAGTGATTGAGTGAAGATGGTTATAAATTTTATAATAAAATGACCAGTTGCTCTTTTCGTATAGTATAGGCCTAATTGACAAAATTGCAGCTTTATCATTTGTGCCGTTGCCATTGAACAATAGGTACCCAGTAAGTGTTTTTTTTTTCTTTATTATGTTTTAACACAATTTGTTGCAAATAAAATATAGATCTAGATCTATTAAGCGAATTCACATTTGATGTTTTCACTCAGATTTAGAACCGTGCTTATAGTCCCAAATTCAACCTTAGGTTTAGATCTGGATTTTATAAATAAAAAATAAATAAAAGGGCTATGATGGTAAATTATCAATGAACACTTATGATGTAGGTATTGTGTGTTTGATGGCAGCCATTTTACAAAAATATATAGTTAACGTTTTAACCTGGGTTTATTTCTTTGTAGGGGTGGGGGGAAGGTGGGGAAACAAGAGAGAGAAAAGGGGAAGGCTAAACATTAAATGACCAACATTTGGGTGGAGTGCATGAATACAGGTCCATCTTTTTTAAATCTGCACCCTTTGTTTTATTTTTTTTAAATAGTAGTGACCAACTTTAGATTTAAAATCACAAGCTTTGTGACGTATATGAACATTGTGGGAAAACTAAAGTCACGAGTTTCATCCTTCATTATCACTGCCGTCAGTTAGTTCAGCAAAGTTATATTAACTGTAGTTTTCCTGCCAGTTCACTGCACCAACCCTGACAAAATAATCAACCAGCTGTTCTCTCACCCTTGCTAAGTATTGTCCAGTACGACCTGAGTAACACTCCATCCGTCTGTTCGCCACGGACATGAGTATCATCCCAGATCTCTGTGTCCTTTTTTTATATCAGCGACCTCATGATGGATGACTGCATTGTGCAAGGCAACAGTGCTAGCACAATGTTGTCAGCAGTGGTCACGTTGTGCAGATTGCTGTTTTCAGCACTTACCATTTTCCAGCAAGCACTACAAACCCGCATTCTACACAACGGCTTGCCATAGAATGGCGATAATTGAAGATGATACCGACTGTGTTGATGCGTGTTATTAGGTATAGCTTGGGGGGGCGATAGGCTGGGTTACCTACCCAAAAAATAGGAAAGGTGAATGTTGGAATTTGGTAGTGGGACATATTTACTGTATTTCTTCAAGGCAGTTTCATCTGAAACCTGGAAAATATTCCATCACTCTCTTTCCCGTAGGCTCCAACTTCAACAGAAATAAATTTTAGTTGCGGGTCTGCGATGCCTTGCAAAACCACAGATAATAAACTTCTGAACGACAGCTAGCATCACGCTCGCAGGCAGCTAGCTGTAACAGCTTGTCATGTGGCCACCCAAGCTGTCGCCGAGCTTACAGCCAGCTGTGCAGCTAGCGAGCTGCTAGCTTTTTGACGCTTTTGGTGTGGCCACCCACCGCTCAAAGCTCGTCCAACGCTACGCCACCGCTAGCTCAAAGCGCAGCTCGTCATGTGGACGCGCCCTTACTCACTGGCTTTCATTTATTTTAACTCAATACATTAGAACTTATATTTTTAATTTGGCATAGTTGCTTCTGTTTTTAAATTCCCAGTAAAATAATATGTAGTGATTCATTCCACTGACTAAAACCAAGGAGTCGTGTGTAGGTTCCAGGTTTTGTTTGTGTTTCTCCTTTTATTATGGATTCATCTTTTGTGATAATAATCAGAATGCAGTGATTATTGTATAAATTTAAAAAATGTATATGATAAACAATAGTGTCGAAGTAAGATGATTGATTATTAAATTGATATTATTTCAGGTGTCAAAGCATACGTTGGAGATGTCAACAGTCCTAGTTGGAAACCTACGCTTTAAATTAGGACACTTATTGTGCAAGGGTATCAATGCTGCTCAGTACTAACTACTATACTTATTTGTAATGTTTTCACTGTGAAAAACTATTTATTATAAAATAATAAACACAACAAAGAAATTTTAAAGATACTACTTTTACTAGGCTAACGATTACAGATTTATTAATAAAGAAATGAAATAAAAAAATAATGTCAATGGTAAAGATATTCATTATTAAACAACACAAGACACATTTAGCAAAGCATGTCATTTTCACATAAGTAAGCCAGAGAAAAAGCTGATTGTGTGAGAGATTTGAGGAAGAATCAGAGATAAGATTAAGAATAGAGTAGCAAATCTAGGCATACTTGTAGAAATAAAAACTAATTTAAAGCAAAACAGAAAAAAAAGAAGACCAAAAATGAAGAAATTATATGAGTTTATTGAATAACTAAGATAAAAGCAAACAACGTTTAAGAACTAAAAATCTTAAACACAACTGAGACTGCTAAGTATCTTGAAGCTAAAATCATAAACAAAACAAAGAAATTTTTTAGATACGTGTACTTATTAAAGTTAAACAATAAAACTTTCAATCAAGACAAATAATAATTATATTTATAAGTATAGATCTGTATTCTTTGTTGTGTTTATGATTTTAGCTTCATTGTTGTTGTTGTTGCATCAAGTTTTATTCATCAGATTAACATAAGTTGTACTGATAAATTTTAGCTTCAGGATACTTAGCAGTCTCAGTTGTGTTTAAGAGTATTTTATATTAAATAAAATATTATAAAGTATACTGTTCATTTATGGAAGGCTGGGGGAAAACATCCTGATCAATATTGATTGTTAGGGAGTGTACTGTGAAGGCATTGAAGACCACACAGTGGTCCAGATATTGACAGTGATGCATCTATTTTGATGCTTTACCTTCCCTACTCTTTTGAATGCAAGCTCACATTTGCAGCTAAGTCCAATTAAATTGGCACTGTTATTTTAACACAATATATTTATTTTTATATAGTTTATATATATATATATATATATATATATATATATATATATATATATATATATATATATATATATATATATATATATATATATATATATATATATATATATATATATATATATATATATATATATATATATATATACTCTCATATTGCCTGGTTTCTGGCAACACAGGCATGTTACGCGACCTTACTTGTGTCAACATGGATAGGAAAGTGTCAACATTCAAATGTTGTCAGAAAACGGGTACACTTTTTTTGCTGTTTTGGATTACATGGGACATAAATCGTGTTTTTTTTACATGTTGTCAAAAACCTGTACTATGACTGCAGTTAGTTCCCTTGCTACACTCTGTCGTGCTTCTGAGGATCCATATAAATTTTTGATGAGACAGGCTAAGAGTGAATCAGAATGAGAGCACGCGCTGTGAAGTGACGTCTTGTCTGTGATGTGTGACGTTGCACGAAGACACTTACTCAAAATGGCGGAGCTCAAATCGGTGAGTGGATATGTCTTTTGTAAATACTTATCAACGTTTAATTTGTTTTGAAATAATTTTAATAGTACGTAAAGCTCTGCTCCATAGTCTGCTCTCTTCACTTCTGACTTTTAGGACCCTCCTGGCGCCCTTGTCTCATCTCTGTTGCCGCTTTGTGCGCTCCATATCACCGTCATCGCTACCTCTAGACTCAATCAATGCATTTCCTCCTTCTGAAAGTTGTAGCACCGCCCCTTATAAACGTGCCATTCTACTGCATATTGACTTCTTATAACAACAGCCTCCCTTCAACCAAGTCCCCTATGCGCTAATGTGTCCGGGGACGTTAATCTAACAAACGTGAACGTGCAGGAATGCATTATGTACTTATGTAGCCATTCTTGCGTTGTAGTTGCTCTTCAGTTTTGTAAAATATGAAGTTATAGTAAAAATTGACTTGTTGCAATTTGCCATTAATTTTTGGGAAATGCGTATTAAATATTAATATTGTAATGTTACTATTGTAAATATTGCCCCAATTAGAATTCCATAATCGTATAACGCATTGTCTAAAGCAGTGTCGACATCCTGTCTGTACATGTCGATCCTCTTGTCTGCTGTATCAACATAAAGTTTTGCATGGAAAATACACTACAGGCTGTCAACAATTGTCGACCTTGGCATTGTGAGGGTTAAATCAGAAAAGAAATATTACTTTTTTTTTAGATCTAAATGTCTAATCTGGCTGGGCATTGAATACTCAAATTTGAGATTTGTTGACTGGCTGTTGTATCTAATTTCTCTTAATATATTTTTAAATCGTTGAAGTCATTATAGACGTATATCTGGTTGTTTATTTTCTTATGTACTGTGTTTAAACAGCGAGTTCCGAGGATAAAGTAGCAGCCTAGCTGGAAACATCACCGTTAGCCCGCAAAAAAGCAGCGCATCGGTCTGTTTCCACTGCCCCATCTCAAACTGGTAAAGAAGAACGTACATGTCGTCCTAAAGTTATTCCATAATTTTTTTAAGTTGCACAACGTTTTTAACATTTTAGTAACTTTTAACATCTTCAGATTTAGTGTACACTCTTTAGTGTTGTCAATTGGACGTGAGTTTGATCATCAGTGAATTATTTTCAGACTTTTACAATAGTGTACATAATGTTAATGCAATAACACTACAGTAAGTCAAATGAAACATAAGCTGGCTGTTGTACATAGTATAGTTCAAAGTTCAGCGCATTAACGGAGCAAGAAGCTTCTTCTGCTCTGATCCTCAGTCATGGAATTTCTTATTATGTTATACAGTATGCTACACTTCCAACATTTAAAAAAAGGCAGTTGAAAATCTGTTTTTTCAAAGAGTATTTTATGTAACAGTTTCTGATCAGATAGCAGGCTCATCGATTTGTTTTTCAATTGTTGTAATAATTAATAATAATTTTGACTAGTTGAAAACAGGTAACTTTTCTTCTTTTTTTTTTTGGGGGGGGGGGGGGGGAGGGGGGAGGAGGAGAGGGGAAGGGTGATGTGTTTCCAGTATGTGTGTATGGATTCTTCTAACTGGTTTTAAATTGAAAATATTTGTTTTTCTTGTAACCGGTCTTTGGGTAGGCTCGAAAAAATATTCAGTTATTATTATATTTATTATTATTATTATTATTATTATTATTATTATTATTATTATTATTATTATTATTATTATTATTATTATTATATTTTTTTAATTTTATTTATTTATTTATTTTTTTATAATAGTTCTCGTTCTTTGAAAACAGAAAGTCTACCGTACATCTAGATGGGAGGCAAACAGATTTAAATTTTAATGTAAATCACTTGTCAGTCTTGTAAGTTTTTTTTTTTCTTTTCTGATGTACTGTGTAAATTGTTTTAACAGCGAGTCCTAAGGAGAAAGTCGCAACAGTGTTGGAAACATCACATGAAGGGGACTGTACATGAGGCAGCATCATCATCTCTTTCCCCTAGCTCTGCTCTATCTTCAGTTGGTAAGGAAGTCAAATTTTCTTTAATGTATATGTACTTTAACTGACACTTATACTTTTTTCTCTCCATGTACATGTATTTTCTATTAACTAAAACAAAGGTAACTGCACAGAACTGGAGGTAATGTTTTACTCTTTACAAAAATCAACAATGACATCCGAAAAGGCCGTTGGCTGTGGTTAAACAAAAAGAATATCACAATAGAGCGAGTTTGTTGTATGAAGTTAAGCCGTCCGAGTCTTCTGTATTGTTGGGTCTGCAGTTTGTGTTGACTATTGCCCCCGTTCTGTGCAAGACATCGTGCAACACACCTATATGAACCAATTTCCAAGACATATTAACCTGATCTTTTCTTTGAATAAAAACTGGAACTGACTGCTTTTTGTTACACATGTCTTTGTTTCTCAGATGTTATGTACACATAACTTATTTTATTATATAAATGTGTTAAGTTAAATAGCAATCTTTAACCTCCTGATTTAAACAGAACATTTTGCTTTACAATATTGAATATATATGTTTAAAATAAATAATTGCTGTCTCCTTCTAATTCCCTAGGTTTTAGGATTTGTGTGTGTGTGTGTGTGTGTGTGTGTGTGTGTGTGCTAGAATTTGAAACCACAAAACATTGTGAACTTTAAACTAAATTGCCCCTGATCCCTCTGCATAGCATAATGATCAACAAAATAATCTCTTTTATGAAAATATTCTTACCAGTGAGTAGCCTCACTACATTCTCTTTCAATGTTCCTTTTCAAGACTCTACTGCTTACATGTATATTGTCTCAAATTCTGTCGTTTTTCATATTGCCGAGGTTCGTAATCGAATCCTAAAAGGCGGGTGGAGTATTAATGACGTTTTGGGTCAAGTACATGGGTTTTTTGTGTGTGTGCAGTTGAACATGCCAACGCTGGGACTGGGAAAAGAAAATACGTCCTTGACAAGAAGCAATACTGCATCTTCTGCAACAAAGGACAACTGGCTCTCCCAAGACATTTTCTTATGTAACACAGACACAGAATTTACCACCTTGTCTTGATGCCTGCTGTGTGGGTGGGGTTGATTTAGCAAGATTGTCATCTTCAAACACAGAACAATCTGGGGTTTCTCCATTGTCAATTTTGGCAAGCAATCTTCCAACTTTGGTGATCTCAGTGGTACTTTCATGCAGGCGATAGTACTCTTTTTCAATGTTCAGAGAGTGGCCCATGTGATTTGCTAGCAATTTCTGCTCATTGGGTGACAAATCAAACAGTTGAGTGATTGTAGCTCCATACTTTCTGCATTTCGTCGATGTGATCAACCCTGCCTTCTGTAGCCCAATATCTGATGTGACAGCATGGATGGCTTGCCAGCCATCCAGGTAACCGTTCACAGACTTAGATGCAAAGAAAAATGGATTCGATACAGGTATAGCTACATCAGTCATCATTTCAAGAAGAATGTACAGAGATTCTTTCACCTGGGGAGGCAGGGAGTAAGGGGGGCTCACACGGATTAGTTAGTTCTTCATTTTAAGCCCTAGTGCTCCCGTTTCTCCTGTGAGGGCGTTTATCGCCTTCCTCCCCCCCCCCCCCCCTCCCGCCCCCTCCTTCTTCGACAGTTGATGGTTCGGGTGCATTGCCGCACCCCACAGTCACAGAGACCGCTAGGGATTCGAACCCTTAAGTGACAGGTTCTGCGCCTCCCGATGGCAGTAGAGATCCTGGGCTGCCTTACTCAGGCTCGAAGGCTTGGTGGAGAGACTTGTTCACACGGTGGCTGGGCTTGTCGTTACGGTTCATAGCTTGGCTGTGGGAAATCCGTCTTCTCCCGGTCACACAGCCAGTTCACAGTCCGACTCCAAGGCCCCTGCCTCGAGCCCAAATAGTACGCGGGACGGGATGTCGTAGACCCCCCCCCCCCCCCACCCCCCGGCTCTGGCTCCCCTGTGTAAATAGCGGAGCATTCCTTTCCTAAGTTGTCTCCATCTACAACCGGCGTTCTGCTAGAGATGTAGTCTATACACTACGGCTGAGACTCAAGTCCCTTTTACCCCCGTTGGGGTGCCGGGAGTTTCAGTATAAATAGTATCCTCACTTTCTGGAAATTTAGTGCTTTAAATTCCCACTGTCGCTGTCTTTCTCATTTGCTCTTTCTCATTCCTGCTGTGTTCTATCAATCTTCTATACTATCTTCTTCTTCGCTAGACCAGTCATCTACCTTTTTTTTAAAAACTTTCCGGGACAACACGCCTTATTTGTGTATGAGGTCTGTTGGATCAGCTTGGGAATATTGCACGCTTTCTACCAGGTGGTAGATGTTATTATTTAGCAATGTATGCATTTTATATGTATGTGTTTTGTTGATAATTTATAATGATGTTTGTATTCTATTTTGTTTTTGTAAACGGGTGTTCGATAAATTAGAGTACAGCCTCAGCGTCCCCTGCGTGGGATGTCTTTATTGTAAAGTGACTGGCTTGTGGAGAGCGTTCTGTTTTACCACTAGGGTTGTTTCAGCAGATCTTTTATGCGGATCAGGGGTTGTCCGGTCCTGATTTGGCTCGGAAGAGTCCGCTGGACCTAAAGCAATAATCATGTAATGTAATGTAAAGTCCCTTTTGACGGAGGCTGCTCTCAAGTCTATGGGCGTGGTAATCCGAGACAGTCCTGACCCAGTGGTGGGACCGGATCCTACCTAAACTGGCCTTTCCGCGTGCCCGCTGGCTGCCGCTCTGGTTCAAGCTTGATCTGGTGCAGTTTTCTTTTTAACCCGCTTTTAATCTTACTCGGACGTGTTTTATCATTAATTTTAGATTAAATTTCTATAATTTGATTGTTTTTATATAATATAGGCCCTATACTGTTCCGTGCAATAACCCGGCAGACCTGGGGCCTGTTGCCTAGAACAAAACGCCTGCGGTGAGCGCGCGCACTGCACACTTTGCCTTATGAAACGGTTTGCGCGTGGTGAGCGTTTTCAAAATGGCGGCAGAAGAAGGAATGATTGTAAACAAAAACCGTGTGAAGACGATTGCTGCAGTGCTGTGCTCCGATATCATGAAGCACGCGGCATACTACCTTCAGCCACCGCTCGCCAACGCACGCGCACGCCCGCGGCGTGCGTACCGTTTCCAATCCGAACGGGCCCCTGGTCTGTCTTCATATAAAAATTATTTTATCTCTCCTTAGACAATAAATAATCCGCTCACTCTGCCCTCCTAGTCGCCCTTTGGCCCTCCTCCCTCCCTCTGCTATACCTTTGGCGGCCTTGTCTTGGCGTCCCTTTTGCCACCCTTGTCACATCTTAACTCTACATTATTGACGCCGTCTTCCTTCCGATTCAACGCATCTTCCTGCTGGTTGTTGTAGCAGCTTTTGCGCTCCTTCTTCATTTGACTCCATTCTGCAAAACGACTTCTTATTACATCGGACCTCGTTCATCCAAGTCCCCTATATGCTTATGTGTCTGGGGACGTTAATCTACTTGCCTGCCTGCCTAACCTCAGTGGGGAATTGCCTAACAACAGACAGGAAAGGCCAAATAATTTGGCAAGTGCCTTACTAGGGTTTAGGCAGAAATTGCCTTACAGACAGAACTTGCTGTACAGGTGAAGATATTTGTAGATTAGTTATTGCCAAGAATACGTTTTTATGAATATGTGTTTACTGATGGCAGGCATAGGTTCACGCTTTCCTGATGTGCGCTACATTTTCTTGCCTAATGACATAAGGCACAAATTGTCTAATGTACATGAAGTATGGTTGGCGGTTCTCCACCTGTCATTATGTACAATGGTATGTAGTATGCATTGCAGTTTTGCTATACTAGACAACCACTGACTACCAACATCATCGTCTGTGGAGTTTTGATATATGCTTCAGATGTGTTGGCTTCCAATCATTGCCTATATATATATATGCAGTTTTCCATGTTTGGGAATTGCTATTTTGGAGACGTTTATAAACATTTTGAAGAAAAACTGTTCAAATGAATCATTGCTTATCTGAAGTTGTTTGTTGTTTGTGGTTGTTGTTGTTGTTGTTTTAAAGTGAAGCAACGTGTGTTCATTTATGTGTGTAATGATGTGACAGTGACAGATGTGAGACAATTTCATGCTTCCCTGATGTGAGACCACGGTTTCTTGCCTTCTGATGTACATGTAATGTCTTACAAAACATTTGTATGTGTATGTTTTTAAAGGTATAAATTGGAGACATTTAATGTGCAAGTGTGATTGTTTTCGGAACACCCCAGTTGGAGTGCCGGGGGGAGGGGGGGGGTGAGGAAAGGGGGGGGGTCAGTATAAATAGTATCCCCACTTTCTGGAAATTTAGTGCTTTAAATTCCCACTGTCGCTGTCTTTCTCATTTGTTCTTTCTCATTTCTACTCTGTGCTCTATCAATCTACTATACTATCTTCTTCTTTGTTTGACCAGTCACCTACCTTTTTTTCGTGAAACTCTTCCGGGACCAAACTCCTCATTTGTGTGTGAGGTCTGTTGGATCAGCTTGGAAATATTGGACGCTTTCTGCCAGGTGGTCACTAGGGCTTCCTATGATGTTATTATTTGGCAATGTAGGCATTTTATATGTATGTGTTTTGTTGGTATTTTATAATGATGTTTATATTCTATTTTGTTTTTGTAAACGGGGGTTCGATAAATTAGAGTATAGCCTCAGCGCCCCCTGCGTGGGATATCTTTATTGTAAAGTGACCGGCTGATGGAGTGCCTTCAGTGTTACCACTAGGGTTGTTTCGGCAGATCTTTTATGCGGATCAGGGGCGAGTCCTCTTTCAGCGAAGTTGTGGTCTTGATTTTGTGGACCTGGTTCTGCTACACTTGTCCTGATTTGGCTCGGAAGAGTCCGCTGGACCTAAAGCAATAATCATGTAATATAATGTAATCCGTGTGGAGTGCCGGGGGTTTCAGTATAAATAGTATCCCCACTTTCTGGAAATTTAGTGCTTTAAATTCCCACTGTCGCTATCTTCCTCATTTACTCTTTCCCATTCCTGCTCTGTCCTATCACTCTGCTATACTATCTTCTTCTTCGCTAGATCAATGACCTACCTTTTTTCTTGAAAACTCTTCCTGGACAAGACTCCTTGTTTGTGTATGAGGTCTGTTGGATCAGCTTGGGAGTGTTGGACGCTTTCTGCTGGGTGGTCACTAGGGCTTCCTATGATGTTAGTATTTAGCACTATAGGCATTTTATATGTATGTGTTTTGTTGATAATTTATAATGATGTTTGTATTCTATTTTGTTTTTGTAACCGGGGGTTCGCGTAGTTGAGGTAAACCCTCAGCCGTCCCCCGCGTGGGATGTCTTAATTGTAAAGTGACTGGCCGGTGGAGGGCATTCAATTTTCCCACTAGGGTTGTTTCAGCAGATCTTTTATGCGGATCGGGGGTTGTCCGGTCCTGATTTGGCTCGGAAGAGTCCGCTGGACCTAAAGCAACAATCAATCAATCAATCAATATGTTTGGCTTATTTGATTTATAACTGTAAAGTTTTGCATTTGTCATTAATTCAAGTATCATCTTCATGTTGTTCATATTTTTTTTTTTTATCAATTTTAAAAATTCTGTTTAGCCTTGGTCTTTATTGTTTATTTATAGAGGGTTGCTTGCATGATCAATTGCTTGATTGATGATGTAAATCTCATGCAAACTCTGAATAAAATCAAATCATCCCAACCAAGTGCTCGTCTTATTGGACAAAGACTGCGCGATATCACTTTCTACTTTTAATCACTCATATGCACACACCCTGCAACATTTATAATGTATTATTATTTATATAACAAAAAAAAACCAATTCTTTTAGTACAAACAAATTGCCATAGCTTTTGGGCTTAAGTAATAACATCTTTGACTTTGACAAATAAATACATGTATTTTTTTATTTTCTTAATTTTGTTATAATTATTTTGATAATGTGTTCTCTCTCTCTCTCTCTCTCTCTCTCTCTCTCTCTCTCTCTCTCTCTCTCTCTCTCTCTCTCTCTCTCTCTCTCTCCCTCACACTAATTGTATGTGAAGTGAAAAATACCACAGCAAACTATCCTATCGTATCCTATCCTATCCGGTAACTCGGAGGTCGTAGGGGCTCCACAGATGATCGTTTAACCAGCGTACTTCATCTTTTCCTGTCCTCAGCAACCCTGATTGTTTCGCTCATTGTCAAACCAGTCCATTCTCGAATGTTGTCCTCCCACCTCTTTTTCGGTCTCCCTCTTCTTCTACCTCCTTGCACTGTGCCTTGCAGGAAGGTCTTTGCAAGACCTGATGATCTGGTAACGTGGCCATACCATCGGAGTTTCCGTTTTTTTCACCACTGTGAGCATGTCATCGTGTTGTCCAATGGCATGTGTGATGGTCTGTCGGACTTCGTCGTTGGTGATGTGCTGGGTATAGGAAATGCCCAGAAGTCTTCTGTAGCACCTCATCTCAATGCTTTGTATTCTTCGTTGTAGATCTGCTGTGAGGGTCCATGTTTCGCAAGCATATAGGAAGATGGACATGGGAGCGCAGCAGCCTTACCTTGGAATGTAGACTGATGGTCCTGTCTTTCCCCATTGGCATCAACCTCGCCAGGGCAGCAGTTGTTTGTGCCATCCTGGAGAGGACTTCCTGTCGGGACCCATAGTCTGATACAATGGCTCCTAAACATTTGAAGCTATGCACTGTGTTGAAGGCACAGTCAGCATTGGGAAAAGAGCAGTCTCCAGCCTTCGTTTTGCGGATGGCATTGATGGATTGGCTGGAGAGGAGCAAGAACTTGAACAGCTGGTACAGAGGCTTGACACAACCTCCAGAGCCTATGGAATAGAAATAAGTGCAGAGAAGACCAACATTAATGATGACAAACAACACCAATGGCATCAACACGGACATCAAAGTCCAAGGCCAATCCCTCAACACAGTGCTTAGCTTAAAATATTTAGGAGACATTGTATCAGACAATGGGTCCCGACAGGAAGTCCTCTACAGTATCGCACAAACAACTGCTGCCCTGGCGAGGTTGAAGCCAATGTGGAAAGACAAGACCATCAGGTTACATTCCAAGGTAAGACTGCTGCGATCCCTTGTCATCTCCATCTTCCTATATGATTGCGAAACATGGACCCTCACAGCAGATCTACAACGAAGAATACAAAGCATGGGGATGAGGTGCTACAGAAGACTTCTGGGCATTTCCTATACCCAGCACATCACCAACGACGAAGTCCGACAGACCATCACACAAGCCATTGGACAACACGATGACCTGCTCACAGTGGTGAAAAAACGGAAGCTCCGATGGTATGGCCACGTTACCAGATCATCAGGTCTTGCAAAGACCATCCTGCAAGCACAGAGCAAGGAGGTAGAAGAAGAGGGAGACCAAAAAAGAGGTGGGAGGACAACATTCGAGAATGACTGGTTTGACAATGAGCGAAACAATCAGGGTTTCTGAGGGCAGGGAAAGATGGATTACGCTGGTTAAACGATCATCTGTGGTGCCCCTACGACCTCCGAGTTAGGGGATATGATAGGATAGGTATTAATGTATGTATTATTATTATTACTGTGATTATTTGAGAAAGGAGATGTAGCAGATCTTGACTTGGAACTGTATGTGTGTGTTTTATTGTGCGTCATGGTGTTTATTTTACGTCATTGTAGGAAGTGTGACGTAGGAAGAAAGAAATTGAAGAAAAATAAAAAAAAACGAATCAGTTAGCAAGCTGCCGTCTTCACGGTCTTTTACAGTTTGAATGCATATCTTCCACAGTCCCAAGAACATGTATCATTTTATTTAAAAAAAAAAATATTGTTACGTATTTATAATGACAGTTGTCCATAGATTAATCTTAAATGTATTTGTTCAATCAGCATGCCCGTTATAAAAATATATTTATATATATAGTGAATACGAGTCGCATAACCGTTTTTTGACGACATATGTCACAGACAGGGTGTTGTGGCAACCTGTTTGTTTCTCAAATTTCTCGAGGTGTAATATATATATATTTAATATTGACCCATATTTATAATCACAGATGTGCATTTAACAGTCTGACATCAAATTTGACTTTATATGACCAGTAGAAATAGGTGTTGCCAAAAAACGGTGCCAGAACACATGTCGCGGTAAACCATGTATTATGCGTATATATATATATATATATATATATATATATATATATATATATATATATATATATATATATATATATATATATATATATATATAAAATGATATATATATATATATATATATATATATATATATATATATATATATATATATATATATATATATATATATATATATAAATATAAATCCACCCTTAGGGCCACCATTGAAAAAAGGTACCTTACGGCTGCCAGGGCTATATCTGTGTTATGGAGGTGCACTTTAATGAAAGTTTCTACAAACACTTCAATAACATAGTGCTCTTCATTTGTAGTGAGTTTTATGTAAAAATCAATATACAAAAAGATATAGGTTTTTTACCTGGTCGACCTAAGGAAAATAACTAAAAGATGGGTGTTAGGTCGACCAGTTTTTGGGTACCTTAGGTCAACCATTTGTTTTGTTGCAATAAGGTATCTTACGTCTACCAATATTTGTCAACCTATTTCTTTCGTTTTTTAATAAGCTAGCATAAGCCCACAAATATTTTAAATTTATATTTGGATAGTTAGGGATTGAAATTACAGCCCTATTAATTTAGTTTTTTTTTTAAAGCTCGATGACGTTATTTATTTTATTTTTTTTTTAAAGACAGTGGTTTCTTCCCTTTAGCTTGCTCTTCTGTGAAGAAAATCACATTTGACCCCGTTTAGAAGTCAACAAAAATAATGTGTTCAATCCACTGCATTCCAGGCTCAGAAAATGAAGAAATCTTCAGTTTTTTGCATAAGAGGTGGACCACTGTGTTACAGTTTAGTAAAAAATGGGTCAAACTTGATGGCAGTGAACGTGAAAGGGCAGAACGTTTACTTCAGAGGCCAGAACTGAGCGCAGAAGAGGGATACCATGTGGCATGTTATTCCACATTCACACACAAGCTCCGAATTGACCAAGCAGAAAAACGGGCTGCTAAAGGCATTCTTGTGCGGAAAAATTCCCCAGTAAAAACACAACGGTTGAGAAGTAGAGCAGGTTCATCAAATGTTCTGCCAGCTGTGTGCATCATTTGCAGGAAAATTAAATGGACGAAATGTACAGGCAGCGGGTCAAGTACACGCGAAACATTAGTGCAGGTAAGCATTTCTGTCTGATATAATTGTTTTCATAATGTCTTACATGGCACTTGTAGCATATACAGTCAGATTGATACCTTCAGTTTTTGAATGCCAGTAGTAATAATTAAAAGGAGCCTTAAGCAGGACATAGTTAGCTTGCAAAACCAGGTAATAACCACTAACCAGGTTATTTAACCTGGTTAGTGGTTATTACCTGGTTTTGCAAGCTAAGGTTATTTAACCTGGTTAGTGGTTATTACCTGGTTTTGCAAGCTAACCAAGTTAGATTTAAATCTAACTTCAGTGACAGCACATCTTGACAGACCAAAGCTGTTGAAAAGTGCTTTCTTAAATATTTTGTTGATTGCAAGGTTGTAATATTACCCCCCCCCCCCCCCCCCCCAAACAAAAAAAAATAAATAAATAAATTAAAAAATAAATAAAATAAAATAAATAATAAAAATAAAATAAAACAATAATAAAGAATGGAAATTTGTTTGCTGCAGATTTGGATGAGTACGTTTTACAGCTATGTATTAACAATGTAGTGGTATTTTTGTCTGTAGAGTGGAAGTGATGGTGTTTGACAGCTATGTATACAATGTAATGGTATTTTTGTCTGTAGGGTGGAAGTGATGGCCACAATTTCCTGCAAGCAGCATGTAAGCTGGGCAGAGACGATATCCAGAGGGATTTGCAGTACAAACCAGATCTGCTTGCTGTTGAAGCAAAGTAAGTGATGTGTGTCTGTGTAAAACTAAGGTGATATCTCACTCGGGGCATGGGGCACTGTATCAATGTATAACGTCATGCAACTTGTAATGTACAGTCTTGTTTGTATGTGTGTGTGTTCATTAATTTGTTTTCTTCTTTATGTGTTTATTAATTTGTGGCTCGATCTTCACAATATATATAGTTTGGGAATGAGTTGTCATGCTGGTGACAGGAACCCTGACTAACCTAATTTTGTGTATGTGAGAGAGAGGAAGAGAAAGTGAGAGAGAGGGAGAGAAAGAGGGGAGGGAGTAGGAGGAAATAGAGAGAGAGAAAGAAGGAAACAACCCCCTTTACTTACATCTAGGTGACAAAACTTGCTGCACCAATTACACCTACTGACACACACACTGCAACGTGTCTGATTTAAAGGATGTTTTAACATATATTTTTTAAGTGTCCAGCAACCAACCTACTGAGTACTGGCGTTTTTTTTCTGTTCAAAAGAGTACATTAATCATGACATTGTTTTGGTCTATGGTAATTGTACAACCTTTTTTTTCAGATACCATAAGTCATGCTACAGAAGTTTTATGACTTCTGCTAATCGGTGTCGGCTTTGGTCTGGAACATCTAACACCACCTCAAGCTCCTACTCTGCTACTTCTACAGACAGCACCACCACTGGACCAGCCTACCTGCAAGCATCATTCCAACATTTTTCCAAAGTAGTTGAGCCCCGCATGCAATAACTGCTCTAACCATAGTTCGCATGATGCGGAAAACAGTGAGCCAGATGAATCTGACAGTGATGAATCTGACTGCTGTCAGATGATTAATGAACACTTCACGGCCAGACCTGTGGTGGTAATTCTTCAGTCTGCAAAAGCACTCTTTGACACTGGTTGAATGGAATTGTTTCTTAATGTCTAACTCACTTACCTATTACTACAAAGACTAGTACAACAAGTTACTACAAAGACTAGTACAACAAGTGTGTGGAACAGTTATGAAGTGTATGTAAACTTAGAAGGCTTCGGGTGAAGGTGCATCATTTAGTAGCAATACAGTTGAATCCTATTCACAAGCGATCAGTATTTTGAGTGACCTGGGAATGTGAAAATAATTGCCATTGTATGAACAGCTTTATTTCTTAAATGGCATGAACAAACAATGTCCAGGAATATTCAGGACTAACAAGCATAGCTTATATGCCATTCAAACTGATCTAACGGTACGCGAAATAGTTTTACATGTTACAACAAGGGAGGTAATTAAATGAAATATATATATTTTCAATACTATTTAAGTGTTTTCAATACTATTTAAGTGTTTTATGTGTGTGTGTGTATGTTGTATTATCTTTTTCATGAAATAATGATAATTAGTCATGAACAATTGCTTTTTATGCAGTTTGGTCACACTGACAGGTAGTATCTTGGTTCAGTTTTATTAATCCAAACATTAAGAAATAGCGACATTAAAATGTCCGCTGTAGACACAAGAGCAAGAAATTTTAATTCAAAACTTCACAGTAAGTAGTTTAGACCTATCAGATCACCAACATGCAATTTTTTTTGGGCCACAATAGGTAGACTACGTTCTCTTTTTGTAGGCCTCGTAGGCCTGTAGTGCCCCTGACTATGAGTATGTGAATGAAAGACAGGAGAAGAGTGAGGAAGAGGGAGTGAGGCAGTGGGGAGGGAAAATAAGGGAATTAGAAAGTGCGAGAGGTCTGGGAGCAGATATATTGACATCAGTGGACAAACAACAACACCAACAACATACTTTGCACCTGTTCACTCTCCGATTAAAGTATTTGTTCACACATAAGTAAATTGTAAAACCACAATGAACCACAACATTCAATCAGCTTTGCCCATCAGGCCTTGTCAAAAAGTGTAATGCCAAGAGAGAAGTGTAATTTGGAGTAAAAGGAAATGTAATTTTAGGAGATGGTAGAACAAAACTTAATTACACACATAAAATAACCACACATAAAAAATGCTTAACTTCTTTTTATTTTTTATTTTATTTCAAAATAAAATTTGCATCCAGAGGTGCCAACCCCCTAATCTTCTTGTCAGTATTTCCGGACCCGTTTGTCAGTGTTTTTTAACACTTGTCAGTATTTTTTTTTCTCGCAAAAACCTAGCCTATGTAATGACAGGCTTCCCTCTGAAACAGAAGGCTATTTTCAATCCTCTAAAATCACGATAAAAATCAGCTTGTTGAACACCACACTTATTTTACTCTAAAATCACCATGAAAATCAGCTTGTTGAACACAGCGACGTTCAGTGAGTGCAGGAGTACTATTATGAGACCAGAAACCGGTACAGAAGCACCGCTGGCAAAGATAAACGATCGAATAACGAATAACGAATAACGAATAACGTATCTTTATTGTCCCCATTTGCACAAGGATATTTGTGTGTGATGCACAGTAACTGTTGGCATATTAAGAAGACAACACAAAGGTTAGCGTACATGTATGTATACAATAAGTAGCGGATATTAGAACACCTTAATGCATAACAATACTAAAAAAATCTCAAGACTATTAGTGCCATTTTCTCAATCATTCACGCTTTCTCATGACCATGCTAATCCTTGCACATTCATTCTTATCCACGCACCGACTCATCCCACACACACCCTTAATACATTTAAGAGGCTCACTGTAGTTACGCTAGTCGTTCTAGGGTTACACATTACACACTTCCACTGTCAACGCTATGTCAACATTGTTGTTTCCCTTCACTAACTACAGGGGAGTGGGGTTTTTACATACATTATAAGAAAATAGGTAACAATAGGCTGCTGAGCAAATTAAATGGTGTATACACATGACTAGTTACAACTAGAGACATTCCGCAACGAATACATCAGTAAACTGTTATTACTTCAAAAACATATGACTTAGATTTAACATTGCTAATAAAATCATGGTACTACGTAGGCATCACGGATCAGGGTCACGTATGATTATGAACCACTTAATTAAGAAACAGCCACTCACATACACCTTACTATGTGTGCATCACATTCGCATACACACACTCACACACCCAAACATTCACACACACGCCCACACACACATGCACGCACAATGTCACAGGAATACGTAGTCAATCAACTGCTCTATGCACTGATGTAGTATCCATTGCTCTATGACTATAGGTTTGCGGGTCAGTCTGCATATTTCTGCTACACTGCGCGCACACACACACACACACACCACCACCACACCACACAGTCATAATACTGTTTTTCTGTGGCACATGACTTAGTGCACACTCTCTCTCTCTCTCTCTCTCTCTCTCTCTCTCTCTCTCTCTCTCTCTCTCTCTCTCTCTCTCTCTCTCTCTCTCTCTCTCTCTGGCAACTTTTCCTCCGTATTTTTATAAAAGCTACCGTATTTCCGTATTTAATTCACTTCGACGGAATTAAATACGGTCAATCCGTACTGGTTGGCACCTCTGCATCACAGGAGGCTTGGTCATTGGGCTTGATCTTTGGTGTTTTGAAAGAATCGGCTAAGTTGTCTGGGATGTTGGTATTCTGGCAGTCTCTTCTGTGTTGGCTTCACGGGGAGGCTTGGTCATATTTATCCTGTAAACCAAAAGTATCAGACATAATCACTTCCATCTTACATAATAAATATACTGAATATCAACAGAATTGCATTGGACCCAACAAACAATTATTGGAAAGTATGAAAACAAACCAAAAAATATTCATTCTTTTGGAGTTAGAATCCTTCAAAATCTTGAGCTAAAAGTGACCCTTAACAAATGGTATATTATTCAGTTATGTACCGGCAGCTTACTGGCTGCTGTGCTGTGCTAGACTTCAAAATTATGGTTTTAAGCATTGTTCGCATGCATACACAAAAAGTATCTCCGGAACTAACCAAGTTATCAAATTATTATATAATATTATTATTTTGTTGTTGTTATTTGATTGTATTTGCAAGTACTTTCATAAAATATGCCTCACCTTGACCTTATTGTATAATAAAAATTTGGCTGCCTGTACATAATTCAGTACAAACTTATCTACCCAAAAATAAAACATTAAAGATCCAAACACCCTCTCCTAGAAAATACATGTGTCCATGATCAACATGACAACTAAGAATATTTCCACAATCCGAAGTAAAATTTATTCTTTTCGATAATGAGGTCAATCAATGATTAAAATGAAGTAATTGCAATGGCAAGTCCAGAAGAAGAAGCACAGGTATAGGTACAGTAAAACAAACACTTAAAACAACACACACACACACACACACACACACAGGTTTGGGTATAGTAAAACAAACACTTAAAACAACACACACACACACACACACACACACACACACACAGGTTTGGGTACAGTAAAACAAACACTTAAAACAACACACACACACAGAAAAACAAAACAAAAAAACACACCTTGAGTGGGAGTCGTAAAGCTGGGAATTCCTCAGACATGCTACTACCAGTTTGTGCATCCGGAGGGTAGTCTGGATCCTGAAATAGCATTCACTGTGTTTACTATGCACATAAATTAGAACATTTCTATCCACGACATGCTAATTTTCTTTTTATTACAATTCATATCACAAGGAACAAGAAGAGCAAATATTCATAGTTGAAGTAATTGCAATGGCAAGTCCAGAAGAAGCACAGTCTGTAATATATTTGTTGCACGTGAGCGTGTATGTTGGTATAGGTCGCCGCGCTTTGAGTTCGAAATCATTCGAAGTAAAGCGCGTATTAGCATCCGGTATTATTATTATTATTATTAGGTATGGGTACAGTAAAACAAACACTTAAAACAACACACACACACACACACAGAGGTATGGGTACAGTAAAACAAACACTTTACATTACATTATTATTGCTTTAGGTCCAGCGGACTCTTCCGAGCCAAATCAGGACCGGACAACCCCCGATCCGCATAAGAGATCTGCTGAAACAACCCTAGTGGTAAAACCGAAAGCTCTCCACCAGCCAGTCACTTTACAATAAAGACATCCCACGCAGGGGACGGCTGAGGCTTCACCCCAACTTATCAAACCCCCGTTTACAAAAACGAAATAGAATACAAACATCATTATAAATTATCAACAAAACACATACATATAAAATGCCTACTTTGCTAAATAATAACATCATAGGAAGCCCTAGTGACCACCTGGCAGAAAGCGTCCAATATTCCCAAGCTGATCCAACAGACTTCATACACAAACAAGGAATCTTGTCCCGGAAGAGTTTTCAAGAAAAAAGGTAGGAGACTGGTCTAGCGAAGAAGACGATAGTATAGCAGATGGAAAGAAAAGAGCAGGAATGAGAAAGAGCAAATGAGAAAGACAGCGACAGTGGGAATTTAAAGCACTAAATTTCCAGAAAGTGGGGATACTATTTATACTGAAACCCCCGGCACCCCAACGGGGGTAAACAAACACTTAAAACAAAACACACACACACACAAACAAACAAAAAAATACATACCTGAGTGGGAGTCGTAAAGCTGGGAATTCCTCAGACATGCTACTACCAGTTTGTGCATCCGGAGGGTAGTCTGGATCCTGAAATAGCATTCAATGTGTTTACTACGACATAAATTAGAACATTTCTATCCACGACATGCTAATTTTCTTTTTATTACAATTCATATCACAAGGAACAAGAAGAGCAAATATTCATGATTCACCTCTGAGGAATTAAAATATAATGAGAATCTATTGCAAAAGATAGGAGGTGCAAGAGAAAAAGTCAATTTTGATATTATTTTTACTATAACCATGCTGTAATAGCCTTGTACTAGCCTCCTATCATAACTAAAGGAGAAAGACAAGAGAATTCTGCAAAGAAGAAAACTTTCCCATAACCCCCAAACAAAAAAACATCTCCATTTCCATAAAATTTATTCCTGCCTTGTTAAATGTTCTTTTAAAGTTCTACAAAGGTGATATCATATCAGGACTAAACTCCTCATATGCATGCAGGATCTAAGAAAGTAACCAACATGATAACACTCAACGCAAATTATCAGCCCAGAACACTTTACAAATAAAGGCAACCCCCCACCGCCGTAGCTCAAGTGGTAGAGCGTTTGCCTGGCACACCGATATGACCCAGGTTCGAATCCCGTGGTGGGCGATATAAAATGTGTCCATTTTCACTATCCATTTTAGCAGTATGATTGCTCTGGTGGTTCAGTTCTGATTCAGGTCCCTACCCTTGTTTTCCTGGGATGGTTATCCCAATCTGCCATATAACCAATGGTGGGTGTGGACGTTAAACCTCAATGTTCATTCAGGCAACCCACGCAGGGGACGCCGAGGCTCCTACTCTAATTTATCGAACCCCCGTTTACAAAACATATGGTCAGAACAGCTTCTCTTGTAAGTATTTTTAAATAATAATAATAATAATAATAATAATAATAATAATAATAATAATAATAATAATTAATAATAATAATAATAATAACAACAACAATAATAATAATAATTTAATAAAAATAAAGTGGTGTCAAGATCAATCATGCGGTAACTTCTGCGTCCTAGATTCTATTTTTTTATTTGATTATTTATGCCGTCTAGAAATAGAATGAAAACATCACACACAGACACACACACCCACACACAAAACAACCAAAAAGTACACGTCTTAGTACACATCGTTGGTTGGTTTATTAATGTCTTGCTCACCAAAGATGATAAGACAAAAGGGGGGGGGGGGGGGGGGGAGACATTTAAACAAATCTAGCTACTGGTGTATCAATTAAGATTTTTGCCACGACAGAGCATAAATCTAAATCAAAGTCTGCTAGACTTGTTTTCCTGTCTATGACTGGAATAAACAAGGGGGTAATAACATTGCAATCAAAAAGAATATGTTTAAGTGAGAAGGGCTGGTTACACACACATTCAATATTTCTACAATATTTGGTCCGCACAGCATCTAGTAGTATTCTAAATGACATAGAATAAATTACTCTTGAAGTTTTGTAAATCACTGCGGTATTGAACATTGCCTTAGTATTTAAAGGATTGTGTCATATTCCTTTCAATTTGGTTTTGCAATTCCTTGGATGATGGAAATATATCAAGGTATTTTGCATTAACATTTAGGGCTCCTTGCTTAGCTTTTCTGTCAACTATGTCATTATACACCAATCCACAGTGTGAAGGTACCCAGCAAAAGCTTTTACACATCGTCCGATCTAGTAGTGTTCACATCGCCGAAATTTAGTAGGCCTACACAACGACTTAGTACACATTGCACATGCATAGTACACAACGTCCGTAACCTTCTACTAGTCTAGGTATACTCAAATAGGCCTACATGTAGGCTACTTGGGTTAAAAACTTGATCTATGTAGTCTATATCATATGGCTGTGGGCTAATGTTTCCATTTGATTTGTATAATGAAGTAATAAAGTATTTTTGCCTCGAAACCCCCCCCCCACCCCCCCCCTTTTTTTTTTTTTTTTTTTTGGTGTGGTTAAGGCCTAGATCTACTTTTTATTCCGACAGCGACAGATTTCCAGATAAAATCACAGGCTGTGAAGTCCGTAGGCCTTGCCTCAATTACATACTATGTATGTAATTGAGGCAGCCTACGGACTTCACAGCCTGTGATAAAATTAGAGTAGGCTATTTTCAGAATTATTCAGTGTGAAATTCATTTGAAAACATTAGCCCACAGTCATACAGATAACACAGATGAAGTCTATATCCATATAAACCGAGTAACGAAATAAGGATAATTTGTGACTAAGCAGGGCTAGCTAATTCTGAAGAAGGATCCGAAAAAATGCAATTGATAGGTTCGATTGAAACTTTGTAATACGTTCTTTTACCGTTCGAACACTACTGACACATTCCACAATGCTTTCGATTGATTTTAGAAAGCTACATATTAATCTGAACTCAAAAGAATCAAATACAAAGTCCACAATCAAACTACAAAATCCACAAAAATACTAACCTCGTGCGAGAATCATCCGCCATTTACAATCACCCTGTCATGCTGCTTGACGGTAACACATATGAAGATACGTTTAGATCCACGATGGCTCAGGGGTCGACTATATATCTCACAAAAAAATTGTGTTCCGCAAAACCAGAAGTAGCACGCATTCCTCGTTGTTTTTATTGTATTAAGAATAAGAAAAAACATAGAAAATAAAAATTTTTCGTAAACAACCCTCTCAGTTTAAACAATATTCCACAAATTATGGTGGTAGACAGAAGGTACCTTTTTTCAAGGGTTCACTTATATGCTCAATGTTTTGTTGGAAGATTGCTCTCAAATGGAACATTCCCAAATAGCAATTTCTTTACTGAAGAATCGTCTGCCTCTGGGTTATCGAATGCGCATGGAAACAATTCAGTTGGCCCAATGGTTAGTCAGTAAATCAGCAAAACCTTAGGTCTACCGAAATTCGGTTGACTTAAGTCTGAAGTGTTGCAAAAAGGGGGTCTTAGGTCAACAGTTGGTTGACCTAAGTCATTCTTACGATTTATATATATATATATATATATATATATATATATATATATATATATATATATATATATATATATATATATATATATATATATATATATATATATATATATATATTTGCAAGGCTCTGAAATGGCGTCGGACTCGATTTTGCGCCGGTACTGTTACTTTGCGAGGAAGCGGACTCGCTGCATGTCATCATTTGAAACAAAATAAAATGTGAATCTGACAGAGAAAAGATCGTTCTTCATTTTGACGCCAAGGACGGATCGATAAACCACGTCAAAAAAGAAAAAAAAAAACTCACGATGAATGACGTAACGATCGGCGGTTTCCGTTACACTTTTTGTGACATCGTAAACAGTGTGTTCGGTATTTGCCGACGGGCATAAAACTGCTTCATAGAATATTAATAAAAATTTAATTTCCGAAATTAAAAATGTATAAAGGGTACGAAACAATTTTACATTTTAAAATCGGTTCGTATTTTTTGGAGATATGCGTCGAAATCGGCGACTCCCGCGTACGTCACGTATTTTCGTGATTCAGCTTAAGGGCTTATTAATCCGCGCTGGTGTTGTAATTCACTTTATTTCTTATGCTAATAAATTATGAAACATGAGTCCAAAACTTAATATAAGCAATACAATAATCAGAATAATGATATAATTAATCGAACGAATAAATAATATAGGCAAACAAATTGCTGTCAACTTTTGGGTCATGAAAACCAAACGTGACGTACTGTTTTTTTTGAGTCTCCAAATTTTCTAAATAATGCGGTTAGCGTCAATTTTAACACGTGAAACAATTGGCCTTTGTTAACATTCAACGTGCGATGGCTGAAGAAGAAAGAAGTGAGGCGGATTCGTCCGAAAATGAAGGTAAGTCGAGTGTCATGAATTTTTCATCTAAGTTATGCACGCATATTTTTGGTGGCTTGGTCAGTGTTTTTCGACTTTTCTGTCAACATTGATGGAGTAAATCTCGTGTTTTTGTGATAAAAATTTATGTTTGTTTCAAGTCAACAGCATCGCTACAAAGGTGTTTGAGTAAACGTTCTTGTTTGTATATATTATGCATTATTTTTCGCACCCGTTTTTGACAATTTGTCATGAAGCAACGTACACGATTTTTTAACAGGTATTATTGTCAAATCAATTTTAAACGTTTATATTTTTATACAGATTATATTTTCGCTGCGGACAAATACACCGCTAATAATAGACAATAAAGTGGCACGTTTTGTTAGTCTAATTCGTTTGTGTGCGTAACTTCACAATCCGAAACATCTCGGTCTTATAGGTGTTTTGTTATTTTGTTTAAATGATGGGATATTTAGTTCCATAGGCTAATAATTATGCATCACAAATGTTTTTATAACATTATTTTTGATTTCTTTCTTGTTGTGGTCACTATAGGCTTCATTTTTTGTAATACCGACCACGTGCATAACGTCACACAGCTAGTGAAAAATTGTGCTTGCTCAAAGTTGTGTAAAGTGATGAACTCAACCATCCTTGATAGAAATTAGAGTAATTTAGTTTTTCCCAGTGTAGGATTATTCTGAAGCTCAATATGTGAAAACGTATCCCACTTACTTGTTTCTTCTATTCATTATAAGACCATTTCTCTTAGTACATAACTACACTACTTTCTGGTTTTGGAAGTTAGTAGTGAAGTTATGTACTAAGAAAAATGGTCTCATAATGAATAGAAGAAACAAGTAAGTGGGATACGTTTTCACATATTGAGCTTCAGAATAATCCTATACTGGGAAAAACTAAATTACTCTACGAAAACTTTTGTGAAATGATAAACACAATTCGTTTTTTATTTTTATTTAAAAATTTGAAGTGATACTTTTTTTTAAAAGATACATATATTATTTACACTCAAAAGATGATTAAAAATTATCAACACAGCTCACCAACAAACACAGCCTTGTTCCACTCTTTGTGCATAACTTCACATTCTTTGTCAAAGCAAGCCTGCATCAAAATGGTGAAGTTACATACACCAAAATTTTATCAACCAGAGCTCTTCAATTAATGTATTTCATATTATAATAATTTAATGAAATAAGTTTTGTTCCATACATGTGATTGTTAACTACTGGGCTATAGTCTGATTTATTTTGCCATTCCTATGCGACTGTACATAACTTCATGACCAGACCAATTGCATATCATTGCGTAAAATTATGACCACACATTTCGAGCCCTTGAGCTTCACTATTGTGCCAAGGTATCTTTTTAATGCAGTTTAAATTGATTCCTTTAAAAACATAGCTAATTTTTGTCAATTGTTCTTTAAGGTAAAATGCCCATTCGTTCCACTCTTTGTGCATAACTTCACGTTGTCTCTGTCAAAGGTAGCTTACCTCAAAATGGTGAAGTTACTTACACCTTTACTTTTCAACCACAGCTCTTGACTGTACTTGACATTTTACTCAGTTTATTGTCTGACAGGAAAAAGTACAAGCAGATTAATCCCCAGAAGTGATCAATCTCAAGTGTGAACTGTCTTGTGATCATATCCATCATGGAAGCATTGCATAAAGTTATGTACACACACAATTGTTGACATAAAGGGAATATTTGGCAAAGCATGTATTTAATGCAGATTAGAATTCTTCCTTACCTACCGGGCACTTCATATTGGTAAATGTGGAATCAAAGGAGGAACTTCTCAATTTGTAGCACAAGAAGTATTTATTTGTGAGGCATTTTCAAGTTGTGGGGATTGTGTGGTGAAGCTGAATCAGAAATGGCCAGTTATTTTCCCCACAGCTGCATTTACTTTAGTTTTGACAACCACCATGTAAATTAAGAATAAAAAGCACCATTAGCTTCATTTGAAAGGGTAGCATGGTAGTTTTTTTTTCTGATTTATCATGATTTGCTGATTACAGGTCACAAGAGTAACCCACAATACTTGGGGGTCAATACTTGATGTACGGAGAAGGCTGGAAGTTGCCAGAGAGTGGTCAGGAATACTTGCTTCCTGAATCAGCCGTCGTCAAAGTGCTGGCCGAGTATACTACATGCCAGGATCGAAGAACATTGTACTTCATAATTTGGGGTGTAAATTGCTCGTAAATGAACTTCGTATATTATTGCTTGGAAATGAACTTTTGTATTTTGACCAGTCGATACTGAAAGACTGCTTTCTGCTAGTTTTATGCTTTGCTCTTGTTTTGACTTGGCAATGTATCCTCTTTTTAAAAGATTTCTTCATCTGTGTATATAATGACAGTGTAAAGTTATGTAATGCCCTGGTGATATGTTTTTTTTAATCACTTCTTAGGTAATACATTTATGATTTCAGGAGTACTCCTTGATTTTACTTCAAATTTCTGCATCACTATTTTTGGTTTCATTATCAGTTTGTTTCTATAAAGGAAAAAAACAACAAAACATGTCACGGCTTGAAGTTATGTACTCTTAGCATTTAGCAGAGCTTTCTGCTTGTTGTTTTTAGTAGCATTGTGCTTTTCCAACATTGTTGAATAGGTCAATATTAACCAGTGATGACCATTTTCCTTTTTTTTTACATTTTGGATAGGGGATCCTTGTATTTTGAAAAAAATATTAATTCCCTCTCCACATGTACCCGCTTGAATTTTGAATTTAGGTCTCGGTTGTGAAGTCTGACAACTGTACATTTATTTTTACTCTGTACTACTTTCATTTATGTGATTGTGTACTTGTATAAATGAATGCAATTACTACTTTAAATAAGTTTTCTTTAACTGCTTGTCTTCTCTTAAGGAATCACTGTGTGAGGTTATGTCCACAATTATTTGGCCTATCAACTGTTCGATAGGAAAGGTTGCTCATTGGCAATTGTAGTTCAAGTTATGTCAACTGTTGACGCCCTGGCTAGTTTTGGGCAGCATAACTAATTTTATTTAAAGCAAACTGTCACTTAACAACATTCACCACTCCATTCGTGTAATGAAGTTATGTACTCCACCACTAAAATGTTTATATTTAAAACCAGTTAACACCATGGTTGATTCAAGTTTGCCATAGTGTCTAGTCTTGTTAGAATTTGTTAATCCGACAAGTCAGCTACTGTCTTTCATAAAGGATTAAGTTTTTATCCACACAAAAATGTTATGTCACGGCATGAAGTTATGACCTCTTGAATCCTTGACAAGCATTGTATGCTTTCTAATGTTTTTTTTAAGATCCTTTTCTTTTTATCCCAAGACAAACGAACTTATATGATTGTATCTAACTGTATTGCTTCATTTTTGTTTAAATTATGTTATGGCTGTGTTCATGTATTGTGTTTATAGATGTTTGACTAGTCTCAAAGTTAATGGCAAAATACTCATGTCCATGTAAGACACATTTTACTCTGCACTACTTTCATTTATGTGTACTTGTATAAATCAATGCAATTTATATTATAGATCAACTTTCTTTTACTGTTTGTCTTCACTTAAAGATTCACTGTGTGAGGTTATGTCCACAATTATTTGGCCTATAAACCATTCTATACATGACATGTTGGTCATTGGCAATTGTAGTTCATGTTATGTCAACTGTTGATGTCATGGATAGTTTTGGGCAGCATAACTAATTTTATTCAATGCAAACTATCACTTAACAACATTCACCACTCCATTCGTGTAATGAAGTTATGTACTCCACTACTAAAATGTTTATATTTAAAACCGGTTAACACCGTGGTTGATTGGCATTTGTCAGAATGTCTAGCCTAGTTAGCTTTGTTAATCCAACAAGTCAGCAACTGTTTTTCATAAACGATTAAGTTTTTATCCACACAAAAATGCTATGTGACGGCGTGAAGTTATGACCTGTTGAGTCCTTGACAAGCATTTCATGTTTTCTAATGTTGTTGTTTTGATCTTTTTGTGTTTACCCGAAGACAAATGAACTAAAATGATAGCATCTAACTGTATTGCTTCATTTCTGCATAAATTATATTTGTTATGGCTGTGTTTACATTTTTTAAATAGATGTTTGGCTAGTCTTGAATTTAACTGCATAATATTCATGTACCTGTAAGACTATTGTGATGTTTTCATGTTAGAAATTTCCCTCAGGATCTGTAGAAGTAGTTTGTTGCATTTCAGGTTAAATATTTGATGACTTGACTGTCTGAAAAGATGTAATGCAAACGTCCCATTCTTATGTGTAATGTTATGTACACTTTTTTTCCCAGCTCTTCTAATAAACTGATTTGAAATGCAAATTTGCTTCAAATTGTTTGTAGATTACTAACAGGACTTGCTTCATTGTTTCCATGCATTGAGGTTTTATATTTCAGTATTCATGCTGATATGGCAGTTGATTTAGTTTGTGACATGAGGTGATGTTATGCACACAAGTTCAGATCTACTTAACAAAATTTTGGTGCTTTATAAATGTCTTGTTTGCTCAAATACCCTTTGTGCTTTTGTGTCTATGTGTTATTTTCATACTCTGCATTCTCTTTTCTTTAGACCATGTCTTTTTATATATGTCACAATTTATCAACTCCTTTTCTGAACCTTGCCCATATATATATATATATATATATATATATATATATATATATATATATATATATATATATATATATATTACTGTAACAATTATATCATACATTCTGTGTGAGATTTACAGGTTCACCACATATCAAATAAATATATATATATATATATATATATATATATATATATATATATATATATATATATATATATATATATATATATATATATATTACTGTAACAATTATATCATACATTCTGTGTGAGATTTACAGGTTCACCACATATCATATATATATATATATATATCTATATATATATATCTATATATATATATATATATATATATATATATATATATATATATATATATATATATATATATATATATATATATATATATATATATATATATATATATATATATATTACTGTAACAATTATATCATACATTCTGTGTGAGATTTACAGGTTCACCACATATCAAACATTACAAAGCAGCAATTAATGTTATAGGGGTTGGGGGGGGGGTGATCAAATAGACTATATTATAAAAAAATCTGTGATAATTGATTGTAACCATTGTCTAAAGCTAAGACAACTTTTAAGAGTTCCATTAAATAAAAAAAGTTAACTGATAATGATGATGATTATTATTATTATTTTTAATAAAAAAAAGAAAAAGTGTTCGCTCAAAAAGCAAGATCACCTGAATGTATGTCTTATCATAATGAATGGCTGTTAGTTGCATTAAGCAGCGGAAGCATTATCTGATATTTCTATTAAAGGTTATGAAACCTTTATATATTGATAGTGCTCAGTGATAAAACAATTAACATATATAAACAGTCGTAAAATAAGCATCAATTATTGCAGTGGCATACACTACAGTGGACATACCAAGCTTAATTTACATATTATTATTATTATTATTATTACAGGCCTTTTTATATAGCGCTTACCTATTAATCTAGCTCTAAGCGCTTAACAATTTACTTTTAAAAACCTTTAAAGAACTATAACTGCGACTAAAATCAATCAGATAATGACATAAAAAGTAAGATAAGACACATATATAATTAATTTGACTAACACAGTAGTACACACGCGTGCGCACATACACTCACACAGCACGCATACAACACAAGTCTAACTATAATACGTGAATTAACAAAGTCCAATTATTATATAACGCCTACCTATTAATCTAGCTATAAGCGCTTAACAATTTACTTTTAAAAACCTTTAAAGAACTATAACTGCGACTAAAATCAATCAGATAATAACATAAAAAGTAAGTTAAGACACATATATAATTCATTTGACTAACGCAGTTGATGTGAGGTGCTGAGGGATACACACCGTCACGCGTGCGCACATACACTCACACAGCACGCATACAACACAAGTTTAACTATAATACGTGAATTAACAAAGTCCAGTTAACAAGTTTAAACAAGAATAATAAAACGATTGGCAGTACATGATCGCTTTCCGCTTTCTGTCAGAAAGATAATGAACACAATAAATGTCACATAGACAGTTAGGATACAACACCCCGGCCGAGAACGAGGCAAGGCGAGAGAACGTCACAGGTCATAAGCACACTTGAACAGGTGAGTTTTCAGGGACCTCTTGAAGGTGGGGGAGGTTTCACAATGACGGATGTGGGAGGGGAGCTGGTTCCAAAATGTAGGCGCGTGGAAGGAGAAAGAGCGGTCACCGAAGGTTTTGGTTCTAGTGCGTGGGATGGAGAGGATTCTTCTGTCGAAGGAGGAGCGTAAACGTCTGGAGGGAGTGTATGGAAGCAAGAGTTCAGAGAGATAGACAGGGAAGTGAGGGTCAGTGAACGAGTTGAAGCAGAGGTTGGCAGTCTTGTGCTTGATGCGGAAGGATATTGGGAGCCAGTGGAGTTTTAGCATGAGTGGTTGTATGTGATCACGCTTTTTTGCTTTGAAAATGAGTCTGCACGCTGAGTTCTGTACCTTCTGAAGTTTGTGAGGTGCTGAGGGATACCTGCTAGAAGAGTGTTGCAATAGTCAAATTTTATGTTTGAAATCACCGATAACTAAATTTTCCAAGAATGTACAATGTAGGCCTACTTGTAATTAGTATTTAAAAATACATTATTTAGTAATATTCTCTATTTGTGAAGCCATAAAATATAACAATAACAAAATAAAAAATGTAATGGAAATGTGAATAGATTTCATATTGAAAAGATTTAATTGATGAGGAAATAGTGATGATATTGACAAATCCTGCAAAAAATTAATTGTAATTTTGCTTGTACATTTGTTGTAGTTTATTGACCACAGACCATGATTTACCATATGGCATATTGTACTATAATAAATATTATAAGTGGTAAGTCTTTCCTTTTTATTTTTTTTCTTTAATTATTAAAGGTATCATAGGCTATATGCCCTTATGGGGTGTGGCATCTACTGAAACATTATCAATAATATCAAGTTTCTTCTTTCTCTGGTCAGCAGAAGAAAATTCAATCTAATAAGCAGGTTTAGGCAGAACTCCAGTTACGTTTGCTGGTATTTTCCATTAGGCTTTTACGCCTGTGCAGGTTGCAAACTTGTTTTTTCCAACCTAGTTCCAGTCATTCGCCGAAAAAGGCAATCACCGAAGCTCTCCGCTGTGTTACGAAATGATGCTTGCATGACTAGACTAGTTGACATTAAAAATGATCGCTGTTGCTTCTTATTCTGTTCGATTTTCACAGATTAGCATTTCGCAACGGTAAACTTTGTTAAGATGAGCATAAGTATTATGGACCAAATTTAATAGTTGCGTTCCTTGATTTGCATTTTGTTTGTTTTTGCTGTAGTTGGGTGTAGCCCGAAATATTCAGATGGTGTTACTGGTTATTTTTTTTTCTTATAGATTTACCAAAGTTTTCAGATGATTTATGGAAATTTCCACCTGCCACGCAACATTTTTTAATACGTGTTTCTCATTAAAATGCATATCATTGAAATACATATAGCAAATTTACTGTATCAGTTAAAAAGAATAATGTTAGTTAAATAAATAATTGCTTTGGTGCTTGCAATAAAAATGTCACTGTTTTTTGAGACCATTATAAACTTGCTTTGCCTTGTTTTGCTGAAGGGACATCAACGTATCCATAGCGCTTTGAAGTTTTGTCATGGTTTTATTGTTGATATAGATGTAAAATATCGTTGTATGTGTGCATTATGTATTATGTATTATTTTTACTCTTTATTACTAATTGTGTCAGTATATTAATCATCATAAAATAATAATAATACTAACTGCTTCAAACTGCGAATCTCGACTTGACTTACAGCTTGAAGCTGTGTAGATCGAAACAGAATTAGATCTAGAAGTAACAGCGGCTATTTTTATGCACGGATGTTTCACCACAGGCTCTGAAGTCTTTTCTTTTGTCTTTGTAAACTCGTGGGCCTCCTACATACGTATGTAGTATATATAGTATGTAATTGAGGCCTACGAAAGACGAGACTTTCCAGCCTGTGGTTTGACGTAGTCCTGCAAGCATTCGTTCGTAAAACATCGGATAGCTTCGCTCTACTCGGAGAGCTTCGTTCGACTTCGGTGATTGCCATTTTCTGCGAATGACTGGAACTAGGTTGGAAAAAACAAGTTTGCGTGCAGGTTGCATTTTCTTTTACCCTGGAATGGGCATAAAAGGCAAATGACAGTGCTGCAGCATGTGTGCAGGTCTCGCCAACTGACCTTTGCCGTTACAATAACATTTGCACATCCATCTGGTTTGAAGTTTAGTTTAGTTTGGTTTAGTTTGGAGGGACTTGTATAAGCCTCGCGGCTTTTTGAATGTCCCTTTTATTTTGGGCATTTTTACTTGTCCGGTTCCATTTGCGGTTGTTAGGGGAATACTAAAGATAGTATGCTAATTAGTCATCATACTCAAATTTTGATTTCTGTATGGAAATTACCTTTTTCAGAAGATTTTTAAAAGTGTTCAGGTTGTTAGCTCTTTTAGTATCAACTGGCAATTTATTCCATATGGGCGCAACTCTGTAGGAGAATGAGTATTTTCTTTTGTTTGTGCGGCAATGTCTTATAAGAATATTGTCCTGTGAGTTTCTTGTTCTAGAGTTAGTATTCAACTGAAACAAAGTGTTAACATCAATGTTGTCAATCCCATTAAAAATCTTGTAAGTCTGGATCAGGTCACCTCTCAATCTTCTAAATTTCAGAGAGGGCAAATCCAAAACTCTCAATCTCTCTGAGTATGGCAATTGTCTCAGCGATTTAATCATCCGAGTCGCTCTTCTTTGTACTCTCTCCAAAGCAGATGACTGCTTCTTAAGATACGGAAACCATATCACATTCGCATATTCAAGATGTGGCCTTACATGAGATTTATACAGGCGGGTTAAGGTATCACTATCCAAGTAAGTAAAAGATCGGCGTGTGATACCGAGCATTTTATTAGCCTTGGAAATTGCATTGTTTATGTGTTTATCAAAGTTTAGGTTTGTATCAAAAGTAACCCCCAAATCTTTTTCCTCACTATTATGGTCAATCGTCACTCTGTCATCACCTGTGGTCATCAAATAGTCATGTCCAGGATTTTTCTTACCCATATGGAGTACGTTACATTTTGATGCATTAAAATGCAATTGCCAGG
>JBAHVR010000350.1:662500-848967 GCA_036898135.1 Oncomelania hupensis
ATTTTTACACCATTTAACATGTGGGCAATGTAACATAAGCAAAAAACGTGACAAAGACAATAATTTCATAGTCAATGAAGTTTTAAAATCATACTATTAAGAAAAGCAATTACTACAACAATAAAATACATACAGTGATATAAATAGCATGCGACCAAATGAAAGCTTGGCTAAAAAGAAATTACAACTGTTAAATATATAAGTTAAGAGGTGGCGAAATCTTTTTTTTCATTTATGATGCGCATGAATTAAATACAAGCAAATGTTAAAGATTTCATTCAGGTAGGCCTAAAATTACTAATGTTAAAAAAGCAAAAACAAATGCATGGGAGAAACAGAATAAAATAAACTAATTAACACTTCAAAATGGTAAGGTAATTCATTATTAAAGTAACAAGGATGAAAGAGTTTTAAAAATATTTATCACAGTCAATTCTATGTCTAAAGCATCACGATTGCAATTATTTCCAGGAAAGCACACAAAGAAGCAAACAAACAGTAGTACATCAATAAAAAAAAGTATATGGTAATGGTAAAGCGTTACCCTCAATCTTTTAAGTCATAGGGGACATCCTTTTTGTCAGGGCCAACTTTGTGACACAATTACAACACAAAAACAAAAAGAAAGAAAATTAAAAATAAAGAATACGAATATAATCATAAAACAAAATAAAAATAAAAACTAAGGCAAAACACAACAAAGCATAGGCAACTAGGTTTTGATAACATTTATGTTATAGTTGTGCTCAGTGCTGTAATGTTGTTATTGGTCGGCATAGAGGAGAAAACCTGAGAAGGACGTCATATAATGAAAATAATAAGAATCTGTGGTTTCACTCCACAGCCCCACCCTGTCACCCACAATCAGGTGAACAGTTGCATGGGTCGTACCCATGGTATTATAATAATAATACTGCCCTGCAAATGCACGTGACAACACTGAACCGTTCTTTGAAATGTACATATCCACATACTGGTCACCGCTCACTGTTCCAGCAGATCCAACGAAGAAATACATACCACTCCTTGAAGCTGTGAACACGCCGGATGACCCGTTGAAAGCGCTGCCCTCGTTGGTAAGGACGGTCCAAGGAAGTATGGTGCCCGTCTTACCATAGAATGAAGAGGCCAGGTTGGCGTGGAAGGAAACCCTCACTGACAATACATCTGTCACAAACACACATGCGCAGAGCAAACTGTAGTGATTGAAACATAGAGCGTGCCAGTCAAAGCTTTAATATGTATTTTAAATTATTTATGAAATTTTGATCATAAAAACATATATGTGTCGTGATTTGAGTATATCATGTAGGTAGTGTGTGAGTGTGGGTGTGTGGGTGTGGGTGTGTGTGTGTGTGTGTGTGTGTGGGTGTGTGTGTGTGTGTGTGTGTGTGTGTGTGTGTGTGTGTGTGTGTGTGGCTCCTGCTGCTGTTTCACAACATACTATAAGGGCAGAAACACTATCACTGCTTTAGTGAAGAGCGGCATAAGTGATATTCTGTAATTCTGATACGGAATTTAGTTTGTAAAAGGGAAAAACGCTACATTATCTTTCTTTAATAATTATATTCTATGTCTTAGGTTTCAATTAAAGTAACTTGGAACGTCAGCTGTAAAATGCTGACAAATTATTCATCATCATCATCATCATCATCATCATCATCATCATCATCATCATCATCATCATCATCATCATCATCATCATCATCATCATCATCAATAAATCAAACAGTCAATCAATCTGCGACAGTGGGTCTATTGTTACTGGGCTCTGCACAATGGAATGCTATTACCCACTCCTCTTTCATCAACGGGGATCGGCTAGTTAGATCGCCCTATGACTAATCTTAATACATTTATAGTTTTGGTTCGGTCTGTGTGAGGATAGGGTTAAAGAGATAGGGAGAAAAGTGTAAAAGATTCACTGACACACTAGCTCTCGCACGACTATGAATCATAGGTAATCCAGCCACTTGTTAACAGTAAATATCACACATTTATTCCTCTACTCTATATTCACTTATCTAAAACACTACACTAACTTAAATGTCCAAAACAGAAAATACAAATAAGAATGCATACATGTCAAGTCTTACGTTTTTTCCGTAATTCTTACGTATTTTCAAGTTGTTTTTTTTTCACCTTACGGCGTAAGATGAAAATCTTACGTATTTTTTTCTTTTTCCCTACCCTTGTTTTGTAATCCGAAATTTTTATTTTATTTTAATCCGATCGAATACAGCCTAGAGAACAATTCTGAGTCACGCTCGCTCGCGATCGTGATCTCGGAGAAAGTACGGGCCTTGCGGATGCCCATAGCATTTCTATACACTGTTTCCGTCTTGGAGGAAAGGTTTCCGTTCATTCAGCTTATTGAAAATGGCGAAACCACCAGCGAAAAAAGCGCGTATTCATTTCGGCCGATATCTGCCAGAGTGGGAAACAGACAAAGACTTCAAAAATCTTATTACTTCTTCAGAAGAGGGAAATGAATACGCCTATTGTAAAGCCTGCAAGCGATCCATGAAAGTTTCAGCCTCAGGCCGGTTTGATTTGATGTGGTCAGACACATAGAATCTCTCAAACACTTTTTTAAAAAAAAATCTTATTAAGTTTCTTGTTTGTATGGTACAGTGTGTTATTAAAAATATGCAGGTGAATTTGCATGTGTTTGCTAAAATTATTATTATTGTTTTTTTTTTGTTTTTTTTTTTAATTAGTATGTGCGTGTTTACCGTTTTACGTATTTCTTATGGTTTTCAATAGAAAATTATGGTCTCTCGGGCCAAAAATTATGGTCAGAAGCTCCAAGAGCTTGACATGTATGAGAATGATGTAAGAAAGTCTGAAAGGGTGAGAAAAATGCCAGAAAAATACAAAGACTTTGTTTTCGCAGATGGGAACAAATGAGATGTGCCTGTATTATCATGTGTATGTTTATAACATTTTAACAAGAACTATGGACTTTTGAGAAACTTGACATTAAAGTTTCTATAACAAGGAATTTTTGATTTCTCGTGTATATGTCTATTACATTTTAACAAGAAATATGGACTTTTGAGAAACTTTTGAAGTTTGATGATGTAATGTCGTAATTATGAAAGTGAAAGTGACTTAATGTTTAGACTTAGAGTGATCTCCCCTTATCAGATCCGGGAGTGAGAGACGCCATTTTGATACGACCGGTGCTGATGTAACAGTGTCTGAAATAAACCCAACTTACCATCTTACACACGTGTTGTGTTAGAATTGACTGTGCGCAAGACAACGACACTATATCTGGCGACGAGGATGGGATGCGAACCCACGCGGGGAATCCCCAATGGATTAAACAAATTAGTTTTGTGTTGAACAAGTTGTTTTAATTTTATGTCATGGATTGTTTTAAAGTAGAACTCTGTTCCAGGTTTATAGTTTCATATTAAAGTTAAGATTTTGCAAGTAAGGTGGTAATAATTTGCATGAAGTTATTTTGACCAAAGTAATGCCATTAGGTATTATGTTTTTATTCAAAGGTAGGGAGAGATGTATAATGTCCTAATTATGAAAGTGAAAGTGACTTAATGTTTAGACTTAGAGTGATCTCCCCTTATTAGATCCGGGAGTGAGAAACGCCATTTTGATACGACCGGTGCTGATGTAACAGTGTCTGAAATAAACCCAACTTACCATCTTACACACGTGTTGTGTTAGAATTGACTGTGCGCAAGACAACGACACTATAGATACAATAACAAGAAATGTGGACTTTTGAGAAACTTTACCTTAAAGTTTCTATAACATGGACCTTTGAGAAATTTATTCATTTTTTTAAGAATGCATGCCATAAACTGATAAAGAATGCCATTTACAAATGACTTTTGAACTTTGAATTTTAATGTGTTTATTTGTGTTAATAATTAAGTGATGTTTTGCATTGAATATGTGCTTTGAATGATTATTGTTTTAACAAATGGATAAATAAATAGATAAATACGAAACAAAAAAATTTTTGTGGGTACAACTTGAAAAAGAAAAGAAATAAAACTGATAAATAAATGGATACATCAATATTTTGTAAAACTTGAAAAAAAGAAGACATTATTATTTTTGTATTTGAAAAAAGGAAGGGGTGTAGTATATAACTTATAAGTTTTATATAAATAAGACATTAACATTGAATTTGTATAATTAGACATTAGGAACTTCCGGCAACATTGTTCTATAGCCGGCCATGCTAGCAGGACGTGTCCCAACCGGGCGGGATTCTTCCCGGATTATAAGTTGAACATTACCCTCTGTGTTTTGCGTGTATTTATATATATAATTCAATGTATTAGTTCATCATATTTTATTGCAATCATTTCTGCATCAATAACAAAAAAGATTTTAGACATCAGTCGCTTAAAATTCGAGTAAATTCAATTTAACTGGACATACCCATCATTTACAAAATCAAAACTTTAGAAACCAAAAATCTATAGAGTCAGTATCGGGTGTGACCACCGTTTGCATCAATGCAGTCTTGGCATCGTTGTCTCATGGGCCGTATCAGGTTATGGAGGGATGGCCAACCACTCTTGCTGGAGAACTTGGGCCAGAACTTCAAGGTTAGCTCCTGGAGGGAGGTTTGCCCGTGTCTGTCGACCCAAGACATCCCACAGATGTTCTATGGGGTTCAAATCGGGTGATCGAGCCGGCCAATCCATCCTTATGACGTGCTGTTGCTGCAGGAAGTCATTGTCGCTACGCGCTCGGTGGGGTCTGGCATTATCGACCTGTAGTATGGCACTTTCCCCAATGACCCGCAGAGCTGGGAGAACCATAGGTTGTAGGACGTCATCCCTGTAGCCAATACCGTTTAAATTGCCATGAATTTGGAGCAGGGGTGTTCTGAAGTTTAATGCGAAGCCACCCCACATCATGACAGATCCACCACCAAGCGGTCATGCTCGCGCACCGTCGCATCAGCAAAACGCTCCCGTGGACGCCTCCAAACATTCACTCGACGGTGGTTGAAAGACAAGGAGAACCGAGACTCGTCTGTAAAGAGCACCCTTGACCAATGTTGCCTAGTCCACACCAAATGACGCCGAGCCCAGGCCAAACGCGCTGCACGGTGAGCTGGGGTGAGCAAAGGCTGTACTGCTGGTCGTCTTGATCGCAGGTTTGCCTCATGTAGACGGTTGCGAATTGTCTGGTCGCTGACGTTAACATTGCTGGCTGCGTGAAGCTGTCTTCTGATGGTGTTTGCAGTAGCAGACCTCATCCTCAGAGCTGACAGGGTGATGAAATGGTCTTGCAGTGTTAACGCGGGTGCGTCCGGACCTTCTTGGTTCTTGGACGCTTCCAGTGTTGTTAAAGCGCTCCCGCAGCTTTTGGACAACGGAGTGTTACACTCCCAGCCGCCTGCCAACTTCTCTCACCCCCACCCCTTCCTGAAGCCATGCAATAGCTCTGCCTCTATCCGCATCAGTCAATCGTCGCCTTGGGGGCATGGTTAGAAATGCAGCCAAAGCGCTGCCATTTATACCCAGAAAAAAGCGCCCATTGTTGAACTGAACTCAGAAAATGCAAACCTTTCGCGTGCAAATCACTTTTTAATGTTGAAAATTTTGCTTTATTAACATGACAACAGTAAATTAGGGTCTTTTTTGTGTGTAAAAATTGGGTTTGTTTTTCAACTCGGTGCAGAAAGTTCAAAACTCACACATGTGATTACTTGTCCGAATAAGATTGTCTTGAATGTTACTGTACAGGATAAGTTTTGAAATCGGCAATATAAGCGATATTATTGATAGCAGCAAAAAATAATTAAACTAAATGAAATATGAGAGTGGCCCTTCAATTATTTTGAGTAGTATATATATATCTATATATGTGTGTTGTGCTGTTAGCATGGAGAAACACTACAATGACATGGCGCTGATCGCCAAAACAGGGGCGAAAACTCTCTCCAGATAAAAGCTCTGAATATTTGGTTTAAAGATAGCTTTCTCGATCTCAACATCTCAAAAACAAAAGTATTTTGGAAATTTTTTTATAGGAGAACATCATGCAATTATTAATAATGAGGCAGTAGAACAGGTTGCAAATTTTAAATACTTTGGTACTGTTATTGATGATAAATTATCATTTCAGGATAACACAGATGCGGTCTGTAAGAAAGCCCATCAGCAAACTGTATTTGCTTAAGAAACTCGGCCTTTGATGTCAGTAATCATGTTCTTGGGTCGGTGTACCGCAGCCTGGTAGAAATATTCTCACCTTCAAAATCATAAAATATAATGTGATTTGGTGTGCTCACAGGTATGGAGAAATCACACTTGGATTGCATTGTAAACATGGCGAGCAAAATAATTAGCATGCAACCGAAACAGCTGAGTAAACTGTACACCGCAGCCACTAGGAAAAAGGCAAACCGCATCATATGTGACATCTCCTACCCCCTGAATCATAGTTTCAGTATTTGCCGTCATGTCGAAGGCTTCGGATGCCGCTCGCCAAGAAAAAATTACGCAAGAACACTTTCATCCCTAGTGTGTGTGATCTCAATCCTCAAACAATCGCTAACTCTGTCAGCCAAGCCAGTTTTATATGTGTGTAACCTCACAACTGTGTTGCAGTTTGTTACATAGTAAGTTAAAGGGAGAGAACCGATTCTTTCTCAGAGGTTCACACAATGTTATCTCCCTTGGGTTTATTGAAATGTTTTTTTGATGTATATTTATATTTTTGGTTATATTATATAGTTTATAAGTTAAGTAGGAATGTAAGTTTATTAATTATAATAATAATATTGAGAATTAGAATTGAAACGGTTTGTTTTCCCATCATGCCTTGCGGTTGGTAGTTGCGCGAGATTTGTGTTGAGTGAGAATCGACTTTTTGCTCACGAGACATTAATTTGTGACTTGTGGAACGTGACTGCAAAATGTAAACGCTTTTCCATTTGTTGTTGTGTGCATAGTATAATTTTTATAAATATTAGTTAGGCCTTTGTGAGATGAAACTGTGATAATTTGAGGTCAAGTTGAGTTGTATGGTGGAAGAGACAGAATGCTATACTGAGCTGTGGTCCTAGGGATGACATTCAGATGCATGTCAGGGGGAGGTAATGAGATAGTTTTTGGATGTGGAGAGTCAACTTTATCTCGTGCAGCAATTTATTGTGATAATTGTCATACGGCCTTGGTATAGTTTTGTATGGTATTTTTGTAGTGAATACCAAGCGCAAACAAGACATAACCTTGACCCGAATGTTTGAGTTGAACCATTTTAAATATTAGCATGGGTTTGTATGGTCACAGATTTATTGATGACCTTGACCTTGTGGACACAGTGACAATCTGTTTGAGATTGTTTGGCCATATTTTATTATTTTTGTAATTTATGTGAGGCACAATGTTTTGGTGTGTCATTTTATTGTCTGTTGCAGGGGTAAATTGGCACCTGTGGGTCACGCTGCAAAATTTTATAGTAGAGTTTTAGTGTGCTGTTTGTGACACTTCTCTATGCTGCATCAGTGAATAAAAGTTATCCATCGTGTTCAGTTCTGCGAGTTCCTTTGTTGATTTGCTCGTCAGGGATCGCCCCGAACTCATTGACTGTAACTTCCTTGCTTTCACTTTCTGATTGGTGATATATAGCTGCAAAGGACTAGAGTTACAATTTTGGCGCCCAAAGTGGGGATTGTGATCATCTGGCGAATTACTGAACACTGAGTGGAATATATACATCTTCAGAAATGGCAGACCTGGAAGATGTTGGCGGCCTTGTAAATGAGAATGTGGAGCCTCCTGCTGATGTGCAGCAGCGAGATAATGAAATTGAAGATCTTCGTAAACAGCTCCAGGAAATGGCATCGTTGATGGCAACTTTAAGACAGCAGCAGCAACCTTCACAGCCAATCATACAAGTGGTGACATCAAGGCCCATAAAGACCTTCACGGGACTTACTCCTCGAAATGGCGAAGCTACATTCCAAGAGTGGGAGACTCAATATCAGCAATTACTGCAGGACAAGCCTGCCACAGATCTAGCTGGGAAGATGCTGGGCACACTGCGAGGCATAGCCTACGAGCAAGTGAAAGAATGTACAGACGCTGAACTCATTCTTGAGAAGCTCAGAAGCATCTATGGAGAAGTGAGGACGGCTGATGATCTTTTTCTTGACTTTTGTGCAATGAGACCGGAAACCAGGGAGACGTCGTCTGCTTTTCTTCTGCGCCTGTGGTCCGAGATGAATCGCATCAACAAAAACAATAAACTGTTCACCCCGGAAGAGGCGAGCTTAAAGGTGTACTTGATTTTCTCTAAGAGCGCTACTCCTCTCATGGCAATGGAATTGAGAGGCATTCACGGTTTTCCAGGAGAGGTGGTGCCTGACCTCACTGGGCTGCTGAGGGATGTGCGGCGACTGGAGATTACATCAACGCTGTCGACAGAGACCAAAGTGAAAGCTACAGAGGCCAAGTCAAGGAAAGTGGAGGTGCAGACGGCTAATACCAGCGTACCGGGACTCAGTGATACCCAGATGACTGAACTCGCTGACCTCGTGGCCCAACGACTGCAGACATCCCAAACACGTAGGAAACCCAGAGGTCATTGTTATCGATGCGGTGTGGTGGGGCAACACTACGCTCGAGAATGTCCGAACCCACCCAACCCACACCGAGTGGCAGAGCACCAAGCCAAGCAGAGAAGTGGTCAGCCTCATTTAAACGACCGACAGTCGGTGTCGTGGGCCAGCCACTGACTGCTGCATCAAAAGGCTCAACTACAGATGGTCACCATAAGAAAATACAGCTAGCTGTTGATCTTATAGAAGCGGGTCAGTTGACAGTAAAACCAGTTAGACTGCGTAATGTTTCAGTGACGTTGGCAGCAGGTCAAATCCTTGAACTGCGAGGACAAGTGCCAGCGGGTACTAAAGTGTATTCTCGACCTGACCATTGTCTTCAAAAGGGACTGTCAGTATTACGTACTGAGGTGACTGATGGTCAACTGTGCATTTTGCTTCAAAATAGTCGAAAACTGTCATCGTTGACACTTACTGCTAGAGACATTTTGGCTGAGCTTGATACTGAGGCTAAGATTCTTGAAGCACTTGTAGGTCCGGCATGTGAGACTTTCATCCAGGTTGAGGGTAGAGAGGTGAAATGTTTGCTTGACAGTGGATCGCAAGTGACAGTTGTGGCAGAGAAGTACTATAGGGAGAACTTGTCACACCTTCAGTTGCAACAGTTAGACACTATTCTGACAGTGACTGGGGCAGGTGGGCAGTCAGTACCATACATTGGGGTTGTTTCTTTGGACTGTTGGTTACCCGAGAGTATTGCAGGTGCATCTGTAACAGTACCAGTTGTTGCCTTAGTAGAAAAAGATACACCTTTTTCAGACAGAGTACCGGTAATCTTGGGTACAAATGTATTCAAAACAGGGGTTGTAACAAAATGTCCCTGGGCAGAGCAGTTAAGAGCTGAGGCAGCTTTCATGATGGCACACCAGATGGATCAGCAGAAAGATGATGGTTATGTAGGAAGTATATCTCTAAAAAAGGATGTAGTGGTACCACCATTGGGATCTGTGTGTGTACGGGGTCACCCTAGGGTACAGAGATTGAGGACATATACTACAGTCTTGTTGCAAGAACCAAACACATTACCTAGTGGGTTGGGGGTGGTTGCAGCAAAGGTGGGTGTTGAAAGTTTGCATAATGTGAAGATTACCATTTGCAACTTCACAGAGAGTGAAGTGGTGTTGAAAAAGAAATGTGAAGTGGCTAATGTGTATCTGATCCATGCTACATACGATGTTGGGATGGTCATTTCTGATTTGTACGACAGACCACCCCAGATACAGGATGTTGCAGGAACATGCAGTGGAAACGTGCATCCTGAACCACAAACTTCAACATTCACAAGCACTTGTGGTAGGAAACCCAGGAAACGATGACAAGAACCCAGGTCCCACACTTAGCTTCAAGTTTGGCAAAGACACGGACCCAGTTTGGCAAAGACACTTTTCCCAACGACTGCAATGTTTCCAAGACGTATTTGTTGAGCATGAATATGACATAGGGAATACAGACGCCATCCAACATGATATTGAACTTGAACCAGGACCGTCTGTGCAGGAACGATCCAGACCTATTCCACCCAAAGACTTTGAGGAAGTTAAACGGCATATTAGTGAAATGTTGGAGGCAAAGATTATCTCCCCATCTTCTTCACCATATGCCAGTCCAATTGTGTTAGTCAGGAAGAAAAACGGATCCTTGAGAATTTGTGTCGACTACAGGAAGGTAAATTTGCGCACAGTAAAAGACAGCTACGCCATTCCAAAAATAGAAGACATGTTCCTGACCTTGAATGGAGCAAAATACTTCACAAGTTTGGACCTTAGCAAAGCATATTATCAAGGGCCAATGACTGAGAGAGCAAAACAGATATCGGCTTTTACCACACCATTTGGGTTATTTCAGTTTGACAAAATGGCAATGGGACTCAAGAATGCACCGCATACATTTCAGAGACTCATGGAGAAGGTGTTCACTGACATGAATCTGACGGAGCTGATTGTATTTCTGGACGACGTGCTGATTCATGGCAAGACTTTGGAAGAACTGGAAGGGAGGACAATTCAGGCACTGGAACGGCTGAGAATATTTAAATTAAAGCTGGATCCAGCGAAATGCATATTTGGTGCGTCAGAAGTTGGACATCTAGGACATATTATCTCCAAGGATGGAATCAAGCCCGATCCAGAAAAAGTCGAAACCTTGCGGACGTGGCCTGTACCTAAGACGGTGAAGGATGTCAAATCATTTGTGGGGTTTGCAGGATATTACAGACGATTTATTCCACATTTTGCCCAGATTGCAAAGCCACTTCATGACGTGATCGCAGGGTATATTCCTGGCAGGCGTAGTGGGAAAAAGAAACCTCAAGCTACTCTGAGTCTAGCTTCAGACATCTCTTCGTTGTGGAAGGGCGAACAGCAACAGGCATTTGATACCCTTATCCAGGCACTCACCACTGAAACAGTATTGGGTGTGGCAGATAAAAACCAGCCTTTTGCTCTCCATTGTGATGCTAGTGGTACTGGAATCGGTGCAGTGTTATACCAAGCACAAGATGGGAAGAACAGAGTCGTCGCCTATGCTAGTCGGTCTTTGAATAAGACTGAAAGGAATTATCCAGCCCACAAAAGAGAATTTTTGGCTTTGAAATGGTCAATGAGTGAGAAATTTCACGATTACATCTTAGGCAGCAAAGTGACAGTCGTTACAGACAATAATCCCTTGTGTTACATCTTGAAAAACGCCAAATTGGATGCGACAAGTCACCGCTGGCTTGCGGCATTGTCTGTGTATGATTTTAGCCTACAGTACAGAAGGGGATCAAAGCATGTGGATGCTGACGCGTTATCACGTCGCCATGACGAACCAGCAGAAGAGGACCCTGCATACCTTCAGCTATTAGAAGATGTACGGTTCATTAGAGAGAAAGCCAAAAGGTTTGAAGCACCCGATGCCGGCACCGTCAATGTGGATGCCCAGACAGTCTGTGCTGTGATGGCAGCCAGGGGAATAACCTTGTCAAGGACTGAAGGACAACAAATCCATTCTCTTCATCAGAGCGTACAGCAAACTACAGCAAAAGATCGTGAGAAAGATGCCGATTTTGTTCCCGCGATAGAGCAATTGATTACAAATCCAGCACTGATTCAAGAGGATATATTAGAACCCAAGCAGGAGGGACTGTCATCGATTTCCTATCCAGAGTGGAGGAAATTGCAGCTTGCAGGCAAGACATTGAAATTGGTGATTGATCAGGTGGAGAACGGCAGGCGATTAGAGGTGGCAGTCGTTGATTTTGTTACGGCAGAGATGAAAGTCTTTGTCAGAGAGCAAGACAAAATGGTTATGAGACATGGAGCATTACACAGAAGAGTGGTGGACGAAGACGGAGAAGTTCGATGGCAGCTAGTCATCACAGCGTCTCATCCAAATGAAGCCATGAAGGGTGTGCATGAAGATTTGTACCACACCCACCTCGAAAGTGCAGTTCAGCAGGCAAGATTGCGATTTTTCTGGCCATATATGCGACGAGATTTTGAAAGGAGAGTGAAAAAGTGCATTCGATGCATACAGCGGGGTGCAAGACAAGAAAAAGCTCCAATGGCTACTATTGTAACCACCTTCCCTTTGGAATTGCTCTGTATCGACTATTTGACCATAGAGGTGAAAGGGCAAAAGCAGAATGTGCTGGTGATTCTGGACCATTTCACAAAGTTTGCAGTAGCAGTTTGTACCAGAGATCAGACAGCAAGAACGGTTGCTCAAACATTGTGGAAGGAATTTTTCTTGATCTACGGATTCCCAAAACGAATTTTGACAGATCAAGGCAGAGACTTTGAGTCTACGCTGTTAAGAGAAGTTTGTGCCATTGCAGGGATCAAGAAATGTCGAACAACTCCATACCATCCATCTGGAAATCCAGTAGAGCGTTGGAATCGTACCCTGCTGAACATGATCCGGAGCCTGGAAGATGAACAGAAGGTTAACTGGAAAGTTAACTTGCCAGCTGTGGTGCATGCGTACAATTGCTGCATACATTCTAGCACAGGTTTCAGCCCGTACTACTACTTGTTCTTTGGTCGACATCCTCGATTGCCGGTAGATGTGGCTTTCGGAATTGACTTGGAAATCGCAGAGAGAAAATCTCCTCGTCAGTATGTCCGAGATCTGAAAGATCAACTCGACAGAGCCTATTCCCTTGCAAAACAGAACATGGAAAAGATGGCACATAAAAATAAAACAAGATATGATGCATCAGCACATGCAGCAGAACTTGAGATTGGTGATAGAGTTCTTGTACGACGTCTAGGGCCAAGAATCACATCCAAAGTCTGTGATAGGTGGGAAAGTGAAGTCTATACAGTGATGGGAAAGTCTGAAGATCTACCAGTATACACTGTGCAGCAAGAAGATGGAAATGGACCACAGAGAACTCTCCACCGGAATCTGCTGTTGCCCATAGGCATTCTCAATGTTGATACAAGTACAACAGAGCTAAGTGAGAAGAAGGTAGTTAGCCATAGTCCGGGAAAGCGGCAGTCCAAGCAGACAGAAAATGAAGAGAGAGAGGAGGATGTGTCTGATGAACAAGAGGATTGGCCCCAGGAGGTGATAATAACATGGTTACCACATCAGTTGAGAGCTGATGCTCCTCCATTCATTCCGGTCAAGACGAGACCAAACGGATACATTTTAGAGAGAGATGAGCATCAAGTTCAAGAACATCAGGAGGAAGTGCGATCAGAGGTGGAACAGCAAATAGACGTGACTCCAGTCCAGGATCCTGAGTTGGCAGGCACAGGTGGTGCAACTGAAGGAGTTCAGACTACGTTGACTCCAGGATCCAACACAGATGATGAGAGAGTTGAACTGGTAGAAGATGTAAATCCGATTGCGCAGGATTTGGCAGTGATGACAGAAGACTCGGAAGAAGAATCTACACATAATGTGGATGATGAGGCCATGGGAGACGTAGATAAGTTAGGAGAGGAACAGATTGCTGCGGCAGTTAGGAGGCCAGCAGAGAAACAAAGGGAAATAAATGAAGAACTGGTCAGCCCAGCACTTCGGAGATCTACACGAGTTAGAAGACAAGTAGATAAGTTGAATCTAGTTCATGGAGTTGAAGGTCGAACGATATATACGGGAACGCAGGAGAGAAGAAACTCAAGCTCAAGGCAAGTACCAAAAAGGCAGGTTCCACTGATAAATCACAGATATTCGTTGGCACAGCCAGTCGATTCAGATTGTTTACTAGAACGGTTGACCGTCATGGAAACAACCATTCAAACTCTGTCTGATGGTATAAACGAATGTAAAAGTTATCTGCTTTTATTCTTGAAGAAGGGAGTATAATGATAGAGGTTATGAATTGCATTGAGTGGAAGGGTTTAATGTTGAATACTGGATACACCTTCAGCATAAACAGTTAGGTTTTGACGGTTATTATACATATATTTGTGCTAAATCTTGTATAGCTTAGTAATATGTGGGCATAAGATGTAGGCACTTAGTTTTAAGGACACACAATTTTAATGTATTGTTTTAGTTGAGAAGTTAAATTATAATTACTTTTTCCTCCAGCTGATTAGACCTGGTAAGGGTTGGACTATATTTTTAATAGGATTATCATTTTAAAATCTTTTTTTTTTAGTAGGTGGTTATAGACTGCTAGTTGAGTGGTTAAATATAAGTTTAAATGAGTACTGAATGGATTATGAAGAGCCAGGCATAGTTTGTGGGATGATGGAAGTGCACAGCTACACACATATAGGACGGTATAGGGTGTCAAAGTTTGACATTATTTACGTGATACGGCAGCTGTTAGCTGATGGCGCCCCATATGCATGTATATTTTACACTATTTAGTGCCGGGGTTTTTCAGTATAAATAGTATCCCCACTTTATGGAAATTTAGTGCTTTAAATTCCCACTGTCGCTGTCTTCCTCATTTACTCTTTCCCATTCCTGCTCTGTCCTATCACTCTGCTATACTATCTTCTTCTTCGCTAGATCAATGACCTACCTTTTTTCTTGAAAACTCTTCCTGGACAAGACTCCTTGTTTGTGTATGAGGTCTGTTGGATCAGCTTGGGAGTGTTGGACGCTTTCTGCCAGGTGGTCACTAGGGCTTCCTATGATTGTATTAGTTAGCAATATAGGCATTTTATATGTATGTGTTTTGTTGATGATTTGTAATGATGTTTGTATTCTATTTTGTTTTTGTAACCGGGGGTTCGCGTAGTTGAGGTAAACCCTCAGCCGTCCCCGCGTGGGATGTCTTTATTGTAAAGTGACTGGCCGGTGGAGGGCATTCAATTTTTCCACTGGGGTTGTTTCAGCAGATCTTTTATGCGGATCGGGGGTTGTCCGGTCCTGATTTGGCTCGGAAGAGTCCGCTGGACCTAAAGCAACAATAAATCAATCAATCAATCAATTAAACTTAAGGGTGTATTGATGGACAATGTTTTTTTTTTAAAGTAAAGTTTTAATATGTTCTAATGCAATATGTTACACTGTAAGTTGATGATTAAGGTGATTTTGGTCATGGTGCATTTAAAATATTTTGATGTTATTAAATGTTTGGTGTAAACCCATCATTATGGTTTTATATTGAAAATAATAATAGGGAGCCGAAGGAAAATAAAGAAATCGTTCTTTGCTGCTTGCTTGATTATTTTCAGCAGCGCGGAGTGTATGTGAAAAGGCAAACATATACCTTTGACTTTGCTGCTTGTTGATCATTTTCAACAGCGCGAAGCCATGTTAATAGAACGTTGAATGATGCATGTTATCTTCTATGCTGCAGGGATGAAGTATTTTCACCAGCGCTAGGAAACAAGAAAAGATGCTTGTACTGTGATAATTTTTGGGTTATGTGATGTTTTTTTTGAGGAGTATTGATATTGTTTCTGCTGCAAAGTGGAAGTATTCTATAGGGCTAAGATGTTTTAGATTTTTTTCTATATAATATCTTTTGCAATATGTATATATATGTGAAACATTTTAATGGGGGGAATAATTAATTTTTGTGACGTTTAAACAGGAGACCTTTTAGCAGGTTTTTAGTGATAACCGGTCATGCAAATGTTTCAAATATTGTTATATGATGAACCATTTTTTTCTTAGGAGGGGTAGTGTGTAACCTCACAACTGTGTTGCAGTTTGTTACATAGTAAGTTAAAGGGAGAGAACCGATTCTTTCTCAGAGGTTCACACAATGTTATCTCCCTTGGGTTTATTGAAATGTTTTTTTGATGTATATTTATATTTTTGGTTATATTATATAGTTTATAAGTAGGAATGTAAGTTTATTAATTATAATAATAATATTGAGAATTAGAATTGAAACGGTTTGTTTTCCCATCATGCCTTGCGGTTGGTAGTTGCGCGAGATTTGTAAGGGAGGCCACACTCTTGCTCTGTTAGTGCTGGAGGGAAGAGGTGTCTGGCTCTCCATCTAAAATAAAATATGACTGATGTTCACGCCTTGTGTGTAATGTGAAATGCTAGGCCATTATTCCTAATTCAGGTCAGTATTCTTATTTATTGGTTATTGTGTGATTTTTGTTGGAAATGTCTAGTTGGGGTGTTGAGTGAGAATCGACTTTTTGCTCACGAGACATTAATTTGTGACTTGTGGAACGTGACTGCAAAATGTAAACGCTTTTGCATTTGTTGTTGTGTGCATAGTATAATTTTTATAAATATTAGTTAGGCCTTTGTGAGATGAAACTGTGATAATTTGAGGTCAAGTTGAGTTGTATGGTGGAAGAGACAGAATGCTATACTGAGCTGTGGTCCTAGGGATGACATTCAGATGCATGTCAGGGGGAGGTAATGAGATAGTTGTTGGATGTGGAGAGTCAACTTTATCTCGTGCGGCAATTTATTGTGATAATTGTCATACGGCCTTGGTATAGTTTTGTATGGTATTTTTGTAGTGAATACCAAGCGCAAACAAGACATAACCTTGACCCGAATGTTTGAGTTGAACCATTTTAAATATTAGCATGGGTTTGTATGGTCACAGATTTATTGATGACCTTGACCTTGTGGACACAGTGACAATCTGTTTGAGATTGTTTGGCCATATTTTATTATTTTTGTAATTTATGTGAGGCACAATGTTTATGTGTGTCATTTTATTGTCTGTTGCAGGGATAAATTGGCACCTGTGGGTCACGCTGCAAAATTTTATAGTAGAGTTTTAGTGTGCTGTTTGTGACACTTCTCTATGCTGCATCAGTGAATAAAAGTTATCCATCGTGTTCAGTTCTGCGAGTTCCTTTGTTGATTTGCTCGTCAGGGATCGCCCCGAACTCATTGACTGTTACTTCCTTGCTTTCACTTTCTGATTGGTGATATATAGCTGCAAAGGACTAGAGTTACATGTGTAACTGAAATGTTAACTTTCATATTTATTTTGATGATTTTATGCACGCATTAGATGTTTTAGTCATACTTATCACTTTTAGGTGGCATGTGATGGGTTAAGGCTAAGTGTGTGAATGTACATGGTGTGTTCAGTTTGATCAATGTTTATTCTGCATTAATGTATATATGGAGACATCTATATTCTATGTATTCATTATATATTCATTATGTATACGAGTATGTGTGTTTATATGCAACTTTATTTAAACATGATTATCACTATGTTATTATTGTGTGCGTTTATTATGTATTTGCTAATACATTGTATTGACGGATTATTTAGCATGAATGTGTGAGCATGGATAAAGGCGAGATGGAGGGACAAAGAGGGCTCGATTGAATATTTCTAGCTGAGCCATATTACTGTTGTATGCATGGAAAATTTTATTTTTGTTCATTTACTATTTTATGCAAAGTTTGCGCTGAATGCCAAAGGCAATTTTGCACTTGATGTATAATGTGAAAATTGGACAATAAAGATATATTGTATTGTATTGTATCACAATCCACCTATTTTAATTTGACGAACTTGTTGGCATTTCACAAATGACGTTCTGAGCAGTACGTTTCTAAACCCATTAAGCCGGTCCTGATTTGGCTAGGAAGAGTCCGCAGGACCTAAAGCAAAAATCAATCAATCAATAAAACCCATTAATTTTTTCATCCGAATTAGTATGCCCGTCTTACTATGGTCCCTTACCAACTTTGTTCTTCAGGTCTGTGTTCTCATTCTTTAAATTCTCCACCTGCTGATTAGTAGAGTTCAACTGCTGCTTGGTGGCCAGCTGTTCATGTTGGAGCTGTCGAATGGTGGCCTGTTGTTGCTGTGTGGTGGTGATGAACAGTGCCTGCAGAAGGGTGAAACTGGCCTTCACTTGGTCAACATCCACAGCGCCACCTCTGGTCAGGAGGGACTGGGGTGCAACACACTGACTGGCAGGGGAAGAAGGGGGTAGGGTGCAGCTGTAGTTTCCTCCAGTTGGGGGGTTGGGGAGGAGGAGAACGAAAGTGCCGTTGTTTGGGCCACTGGTGCTTTGCAGCTTGCTACCGTCTGCTGCCTGTTGAGAGGAAAATATATTAACCATAAATAATGAGGCTGCTTTGAATATCAGAGGCCAGAGTTGCAATATACTATACTAAAACATGACAGCAACTGATCATAATAATATAGCTAACTGCAGACAAAATAATATGATATAACAGGCACACCCCATCTTTGGTGGCAGCGTTGGGATAGGACAGTTATAACCGGATTGGTTAATCAGGGTAGTTTTTTGTGTTTTTTTTTATTTTTTGATGGGAGGAGAGGAAGGGGTGGGGGGTTAGGATCCAGAGGTCAGTGTTTTGGTTTTCGTGTTGTCTTGTGAATAAGCTTAATAATGGATAGAACTTACAGAGTAGGGTAGTAACGTGCACTAACATGCAGGAGAGTATGTGGGTATTCTTTTTATGTTTATTGGTTAATAATGCTATAATTTATTATGTATGCCTTAGTGTACTGGTTATGGCATCTCCACCAACACTGTGTCATCAGGCTGTGTGTGGCATGGTGTGAGCCTTGACCGTTACAACACAGGAGCCTTCGGTACAACCTGGCACCTCAACTGACTTGAGCATCTAGAAGAACCACGCTGGTTGCTGACTGCTATCCATCAGGACGCCAACTTAGAAGTCCATAACGGAAAAGTTCTGTTTATCATTCGCTCGTAAATTTGTTCAAAAATAAACTTTTAAAGAATGCCATGTAGTGTCCTTTCATAATAGGCCTAGCCTAGCGAGTTATGGGGAACGCCCACCCAAGGGAAATAACTAGAGTGATAATCATCAAGGGAAGTAACTCGCCAGACACACGCCAATGGCCGGCAGTTCATAACTTCATACGCATGATCTGTGGATTAAGGAATAAAACACAGAACAGCAATACAAGGTGTCGACTCAATATGTATGCCTGTTAATACACACACACAGGAACATCACATTGGCGACGAGGACGGCGAACAAGCATCGCTCTTCTACCCCTTGTGGTCATGAGCAATCTTGCCACTGTAGATTGTTCTAACCTATAAAGGGAACAGTGAAAGCCCCATTTGAAAACCTGTCTTGCCTTTATAGGCATGACTAATTCACTGCGGCAACAGTTCCCCCCCCCCCCCCCCCCCCCCCCCCCCCCCCCCGTTGGAGTGCCGGGGGTTTGAGTATAAATAGTACCCCCACTTTCTGGAAATTTAGTGCTTTAAATTCCCACTGTCGCTGTCTTCCTCATTTGCTCTTTCCCATTCCTGATCTGTCCTCTGCTATACTATCTTCTTCGCTAGATCAATGACCTACCTTTTTTCTTGAAAACTCTTCCTGGAAAAGACTCCTTGTTTGTGTATGAGGTCTGTTGGATCAGCTTGGGAGTGTTGGACGCTTTCTGCCGGGTGGTCACTAGGGCTTCCTATGATTGTATTATTTAGCACTATAGGCATTTTATATGTATGTTTTTTGTTGATGATTTATAATGATGGTTGTATTCTATTTTGTTTTTGTAACCGGGGGTTCGCGTAGTTGAGGTAAACCCTCAGCCGTCCCTTGCGTGGGATGTCTTTATTGTAAAGTGACTGGCCGGTGGAGGGCATTCAATTTTCCCACTAGGGTTGTTTCACCAGATCTTTTATGCGGATCGGGGGTTGTCCGGTCCTGATTTGGCTCGGAAGAGTCCGCTGGACCTAAAGCAACAATAAATCAATCAATCAATCAATCGCTCTTCTAGTAAGCTTTTCAATTGAATTCTTTCTTCGACTCGACCACGCGCCTTGCAAAACCGACCGGCCTACATACGGCGGCTCAACTGATCCATGCCACGTGCGCAACGTCCGGGCGACGGCACCAAAGGGGAAGACGAATACTAAAACAATCGTGCTTCAAACATGACATCTTTACCGAACTTTCCTCCATTCTCTGTGTACTCCGAAGAACATTCGGCGGGTGAAAGATTTGACAAATGGCTGAACAAATTCGAGAACCTCCTGACTGCTCTAGAAGTAGACGAGGACAAACGCAAGAAGGCTCTTCTGCTACACTACCTGGGTGACGAGGCCTACGACATCTACGACAGCTTCAGTGCTGAAGAACAGGGCAACGACGCAGCTTACAACACAGCTAAGAAATCTCTGCAAGACTTTTTTAAACCTAAGAAAAACACTGCTTATGAAATTTTCAGATTCAGACAAACTGTGCAACTTGAAAATGAATCTATTGACACATACTACACTAAGTTGCGATCCCTTTCCAAACTGTGCAACTTCCATGATTCAAATCTTGAGATACTCACCCAGATTTTGCATGGATGCAAATCAGCAAAACTCAGACGATGAGTGTCACAAGCGGACGATTACCCCTGGCGCTGCTTGCGTCCAGTTTTCACTTCCTCGCCCACTGGCCAAGCCATTTAAGCCCCGCCCCTCGGGATAGCCCTTGAAGCCCCGGGTTAGTCAGACCCAAGCGTCAGTCTTCATCCGTCAGCCCGAGTAACAACACACTGCCTGCCGAGGACACGTCTGCACCACGTTGCGACCACTGAGCCTCGACAATATTCTTGTGTTCTACCCGTTCTTGGTCAAGGTAAGAGTGGTTACTTACTTCATATCATTTAGCATTCCCATCACCCGTCGATTTCCCAACATGTTCGTATGTCTTGTAGATATTTACGTCCGTGTCTGTGGTTTGTCTTGATGTATTGCTTGTGATATGCATTTTATTTCTTGTATCTATTATCTGCATTTTGATTGCTGTTCATGCCATGCTTGTATTTATACATGTATATTTCCCTGCCTAGACCCTTGTATAAATCCCCCAAGCCATGTTGTCCTGTTATTTAGATTAAAGCCCCCCAGAAAATCACCCTTGCATATAATCCCCATTGTCCTGTAATTATCCCTTTTGCTTCTCCCATGATCCTGTTGTGTAAATATCCACCCCTGCTGTCCTTACCCCCATCTTTAGGCGCCGATACTATTATCTATTAGCGGCCGCCAGTAAACTCCACCAAGCCCAATAGCCATTGTTGAAATTGTTGGACAGTTGGGACGAACCGGTCAAGTCTTGGCCGGTGTTCCCAAAATTCGAAAATCTGACTGGCATGCGTGCTAACCGGCGCGGCATCCAGAGTGTGTGTGCACCTCTGATTCTGAGTCAATATTCATTACAGAACGGGCCCTTATACCGGGCTGCTACGAGACTCAAGACCCGCTGCGTGCAACCCTTATACCCTGGTTGACACCGTGAAGCGTAAAAGCAGAAAGACAGCAACCGGTCAGCCCCGTAGGCCGCTTGCATCACAACCCCGATTATCCAAGAATCCGACCCAGTGACCTGCATTGGAAGACGGACGCTAACCGACTGGACCATTGCACAATCGCCATCCAGAATCCAGAGGCAACCACCGCCCCTACGCCCTAGCAGCTAAGTGCGCACCCAGCGCACACCACAATTCTCGGAACATCTGGCTAACCACGCGAAAGCAGCCAGATACCCCTTTGCCTTGTGATGATAACAGTCCACAATCGCCCCAGTAAACCCCAGATAGCCAACCCAGAATAACTCCACGATACTCTGGACGTATACAGACTCTCTAGTGACTCAGCCGTATAGCCTACTTTTTACGCCTGACCTACATCTATTTAATAAATTGTCTAGTATTATATTATAACATCTGACTTCCCCTTGTTTCAAATTCTCCACTAGCTTAGTTTGTATTCTTCTTGTCTGGCCTTTTACCTGTCTATCATTCTTTAGTACTCCCAGCATTATTTCCCTGAATGTCGCCGCAAGTTGGCCTAGTCAAGGGAGGCAACACAGCGCGGGGGAATAATTGCTGAACCTCATCCCCCCAACCCCCTATATTCGTGACAACGAGCACTAAGGGACAACCTCTCGCTGCAGCAGGTACTAGCTGAAGCAAGAGCGTCAGAACTAGCAGACACACATGCGCAAGAGATTGAAAACCAAACCACGGCCCTTAGAGTCACGCACAGGCACAAAACCCCACAAATTCAGCAAGATAACCCCAAACATAACCCCCAGTCAGCCAAACATCGCGCAGAAGGTAATCTCAAACAATACAATTCTGATTCAAGATATCGAAGCAGAAACACACAATGTATTTATTGTGGAGGTACATATCCTCATGCACAAACATGCCCCGCTAAAGGTAAAGAGTGTGCAGCATGCCACAAAATGAATCACTTTGCAAAAGTCTGCAGATCAAAAGGCAAACAAAGCGTCAGGCAAGTAGAAGATCATGACACACACGAAAACTCAGATAAAGAAGTATTCATGATTCACAAGGAAGAGAAGGAACAAAAAGACACAAAACAGAACAAGAAAGACGAACATGCATTCAGCGATTATCAACGCAAACGTCCAGCTTCATGCAAGAGAGAGAAGTAGATAGAAGTCAAACTGACAAGTCACAATCTGCCTTAGACACACATACGCAGCAACAACACACAGAGGATACAGATGATGAATACGTATATGGAACACACACGATCTTCAAACACGCACCCACAGTCACAACACGCATGCACAACAAAGAAGTCAAATTTCTTGTAGACACAGGTGCCACAGTGAACATAATTGGATACAACACATACAAATCACTGGGTTTTCCAGAGCTAGAAAAGAAATGTCCCAACATCTTTGCATACGGCACAAACAAGACACTACCTGTGATAGGTCATTTCAAGACAGACTTACAATGTAACGGAGAAAAGATCTCCACCAAGGTCTATGTCATGGGTAACACTGACACCGAGCCAAAATGCAACTTGCTCAGCAACACAACTTCGCAAGAGCTAAAACTCATTCAGTACACATTGTCCACATCCATCCCAGTCTGTGAAGAATTCCCAGAACTTTTTCAGACAGGGGAAATAGGAAAACTCAAACACAAGAAAATCACTCTTCACGTCGACACAGGCGTACAGCCAGTCACTCAAAAGGAACGGCGCATTCCTTTTCACGTTCGACATGACGTCGAAAAAGAAATCCAACGACTTGAACAACTCGATATTATCGAGAAAGTTGAAGGTCCTACTCCCTGGGTCAGCCCGATCGTGGTCGTCCCAAAGAAAGATGGTGGAGTCAGAGTCTGCATAGATATGCGCGAAGCCAACAAAGCGATAAAGAGGGAGAAACACCCTATCCCTACACTAGATGACCTCATTGCTGACCTTAACGGTTCCACAGTCTTCAGTAAGCTAGACATGAGCAATGCCTACCATCAACTTGAACTCACCGAATCAAGCCGGTACATCACAACCTTTGCTACTCACGTCGGACTTCGACGATACAAACGACTCTTATTCGGAGTCAATGCAGCTGCAGAAATATTTCAAAATGCAATTGCTGAATTGCTCGCAGACATTCCGGGAGCAAAGAATCTCTCAGATGACATCATCATACATGGCAAAGATCAAGCAAGTCATGACCAAGCCCTACATGCAACATTGAGGAAATTGAGTGAAAATGGAGCAAAACTCAACAAAGAGAAATGCATTTTCTCAGCCTCGCAACTCAAATTCTATGGTCACATTTTCAGCGCAGATGGCGTGAAACCAGACCCTGACAAAATACAAACAATAACACAGACACCCAACCCTACAAATGTCACAGAACTCAGATCATTCCTAGGCATGACACAATATGTCGCAAGATTCATTCCGGGCTACTCAACTCTCACCGAACCCTTGCGCAGACTCACAAAGAAAGACACGACATGGCAGTGGCATACAGAACAACAAAACGCATTCAACAAACTCAAACAAGCTCTCACAGGAGCTCAGGTCATGTCATACTTTGATCCAGACAAGCACACAGAGATAATTGTTGATGCCAGTCCTGTAGGACTTGGAACAATCTTGGTTCAGGAAGGCAAACCCATTTGCTACGCAAGCAGATCGCTCACAGATACAGAACAAAGGTACTCGCAAACAGACAGAGAAATGCTAGCTGTAGTGTTCGGAGTAGAACATTTCCATCTCTATTTGTTTGGATCAGACTTCACAGTGATCACAGATCACAAACCGTTGTTAGGGATCATGGCAAGTCAGAAACCTACAACAGCCAGAATCGAGCGCTGGCGACTCAGGCTTATGCCCTACAATCTGCAACTTGAGGACCGCCCTGGTAAGGACGAGCTCAACCCTGCTGATTACATTAGTCGGCATCCTCAAGGCAAACCTCCTGTTGACAGTGATGTAGAAGATTACATCAACTATGTCGCAATCAATGCAATTCCCAAGTCCATGACCATTGAAGAAGTCAGACAGTCTACAAGCGTAGACAGCAAACTACAAAAAGTCATGGCTTCCATCCAGTCAGGAAGGTGGGATGACCCCGATATCTCTGAGTATGCTAGATTCAGAGATGAGCTATCAGTAACAGATGGTATTGTTCTCAGGGATCATAGAGTCATCATTCCCAGAAATCTTCAACACAGAGCTGTTGAAATTGCTCATTCCACACATCAGGGAATTGTGCGAACAAAGCAATTGATAAGGGAGAAGACTTGGTTTGCAGGCATAGACAAGATGGTGGAAGATACGGTCAAAGCATGCATACCCTGCCAAGCTTCATACCCAGGCAATCCTAATTCTCGTGAACCAATCATTGCCACTCCCACACCAGCATCCCCTTGGAGTGAAGTCTCGCTCGATTTTACTGGCCCTTTTCCCTCGGGAGAATACCTGCTAGTGATGATAGATGACTATAGCAGATATCCTGAAATAGAAATAGTTCATTCTACTGCAGCCAAAACTGTCATACCCAAGCTTGACACCATATTCTCAAGACAAGGCATTCCTAAAATTGTCAAAACAGACAATGGACCCCCATTCTCTGGTCAAGAATTCAGAGAGTTTGCACAACAATATGGTTTCAAACATCGCAAAATCACACCACTACATCCAGAGGCAAATGGAGAAGTTGAGAGATTCATGCAAACACTCAACAAATACATCCGAACATCAACCTCAGAAAACCACAACTGGAAAAACAAACTCCCACACTTTCTCCGACAATACAGAGCTACACCACACTCTGCAACTAAGATATCACCCTTTGAAGCCTTAACTGGGAGAAAAATGAACATAGGTCTACCAGACCTTCCTCACACCACCACAAACAAACAACAATCTCTACATTACACAATCACACAAAATGATGCAGCAAGCAAAGCCAAGATGAAGCTGTATGCAGACCAGACCAGACACACTCAAACATCCACACTCATACAAGGAGATCAAGTACTTGTGAAACAACTCAAACTTAACAAGCTTACTCCCCCATACAGCCCCAAACCCTACATAGTCACAGAGAAGAAAGGTAGCATGATCACAGCACAGCGTGGCACACACACAATCACAAGAAATTCTTCACACTTCAAACTACTTCATGGTGAAATGCACAATTTGTCTGAAGATGAAGAGGAAGAAGATGAGGAAAAGACTATGCATGATCCTCCAATACTAGTGATGAACACTCCTCCAAGAACAGGACGTGAACTTGAAGTGCAACAACCAAGTCCTATGCATGAAGTGCGAAGAAATCCCACAAGAATCAGGAACATACCAGACAAATTTAAAGACTTTGTGTTGTCTTAAATCTTGTTCATTGTTAGACTCGGCCTTGGCGAAAAAATGTTCAGTGTATAATTGTATAGCCCTGTAACTGCTTACAATTGTAGTCTAGTTTAGTTTTGCAGACCTTCGAGATGTGAAGTGTTATGAAGCTACTAAATTTTGTGTTAACCTCAGTTAGTTGGGCGAGAACATATTTAAGTTTCAGCAAGTGTAATGCATTAATAAAAAGACTTGAGCGCAGGAACAAACAGAAAATGTATAAGTGAAATCACTGAAGACAAGTTATTTGGATATAGTCTAGAAAGTATTTTATTTTGAAATGACATTCAAAGATTTTATTCTTTCAAATATTTGAATGTGTAATGACAGCATAAATAAACATTACATTGTGTACATGTTCAAAGCAGAAATGAATAAAGTGTAATGAAATTGTCATTTCAATGTCCAGTTTTATGCTAGGAAAGCATTTATTTGAAATTGTCATTTCGGTGTCCAGTTATTATTGTTTTATGCTAGGAAAGCATGTATTTGAAGTTGAGGAGGAATGTAGTGTCCTTTCATAATAGGCCTAGCCTAGCGAGTTATGGGGAACGCCCACCCAAGGGAAATAACTAGAGTGATAATCATCAAGGGAAGTAACTCGCCAGACACACGCCAATGGCCGGCAGTTCATAACTTCATACGCATCATCTGTGGATTAAGGAATAAAACACAGAACAGCAATACAAGGTGTCGACTCAATATGTATGCCAACGACTATCGCCAACGACTATCGCCCTGTTGCCCTGACATCCATAGCTATGAAATGTCTCGAACGGATTCTTCTCTCTCGTCTTCTTTGTCACACTCAGCCTTTCACTGATCCTCTTCAATTTGCATACAAACCCAATCGTAGTACCGACGACGCTACTCTGACGCTTCTCCACAATGCGTATGATCACTTAGAGACCTCTGGTTCCTTTGTCCGCATTCTATTTATAGACTTTTCTTCTGCTTTCAATACCATACAGCCACACCTCATGGCTCAGAAGCTTTTGTCTTACACTGTCCCTCCTAGACTCGTCCTGTGGATCGTTCACTTCCTCGTGTCCAGATCTCAGGTTGTCCGCTTTCACTCTGCTGTCTCATCTCTCAAACAAACGTCCACAGGAGCTCCTCAGGGTACGGTTCTTTCTCCGGTACTTTTCACGCTCTACACAAACGACTGCAGAGGAACTGATGCCTCACCGGTCATAAAGTACTCGGATGACTCTGCCCTTGTGGACCTGTCCAATTCAAATGCTGTGTATTTCTCTGCAGTTGATAGGTTCAGCTCCGGGTGCAAACAAAACTATCTGGACTTAAATGTCAAGAAAACTAAGGAACTGGTCATTGACTTTCGTAAAAACAACACTCTCATTCCAGACCTTGTCATTGATGGTGTTACAGTCGAGAGAGTCACCCAATACAAATACCTGGGAACCATCATTGACGAGAAACTGAACTTCACTGCAAACACCCAGGCCATACACAAAAAATGTCAGTCTAGAATTTACTGCCTTCAAAAACTTCGAAATCTCCAAGTCAGTAGCCGCATCCTTCAGACCTTTTACTCTTCTTTTATTGAGTCCGTTCTTACCTTTTCTTTTATCTGCTGGTATGGAAGTTTGTGTGTAAAAAACAAAAGTATTCTGGATCGAGTAGTGAAAGTCTGTGGGAGGGTTGTGGGAGTGAAACAAGAGAGTCTGCAGGTGTTGTATGAAAGACGTGTTGTGCGGAAAGCTATTTGCTTTGTGCTGGATAGCACTCATGTGCTTGCGCACCACTTCCAGCTCCTGCCTTCTGGAAGGCGCTACCAAACACCAAGGGTCAGAACTCTCAGAACGAAAAACAGTTTTATTCCAAAGGCTGTCTCATTACTTAATAAATGACATGTGTGTGTGTGTATGCGTGTGTGTGTGTGTGTGTGTGTGTGTGTGTGTGTGTTTTGTTTGCCCAAAATAATCTCATTTCACATTTGCTGTCGTTTAATGTTAGCATTCATAAGTGTAATTCTATTCATATGTGACTGTGCATTTTTATCCTCATTGTCATTATGATTGTTGTTATTATTATTGTGATGTTTATTCCTTGTTGATTGTAATTGTACACCACAATGTAATTTCTTGTAAAAGATAATAAAGTTGTCTTATCTTATCTTATCTTAATACACACACACAGGAACATCACATGCCAGTTGCCGGTTGTATAAAGCCACATGTATAGATAAGATAACTTTATTAATTATGTCTTTCAAGAAATTACATATAGTTAGTTGAAGGAGTGGAATTTTCTATAGTCAAGCATCTTGTATAATTTGTAGCCACTGAGAATTATTATTACTGCTTACAAAATTATTAAGCATTGTGTATAATACCCTGTACAAATCATTAGTTAAGTAATTAATAACTCTACAGCCATTTGTGAAACTGTATAGGCTGTGAAGGAAGAAAGACTAAAGAAAATCACCATCTTATTTATTATTATTTTTTGTTTAACAGTTTAGTTTTTATTTTATATATATATATATATATATACGAGGGCAGTCCAATAAGTACTTAGCCTTACCGGCCAATAGCGCCAGTATCGCAAGAGCAATTTACTATCGTGTAGACGGCTACTGTCGAAATTTCAGCCGGATCGGACTCTTAGTTTTATTTTGATCACGTGTGGAAGCGGGCGTGTCCGCGGATTTTAGAAAAAAGTGCTCTTCCACCATGATAACGCACTGTGACGGGGGTTTTATTGTTGCTGGGCTCTGCACAATGGACTGCTATTACCTCCTCGTCTTAGTCGGTGAGGATAGCTAGTTATCTCCCTTTGACTTCACTTAATACATTTATTTGTTTAGCTCGGTCTGTGTTAAGGCTGGGGTACAGAGATAGATAGAAAAATGGTAAAAGATCACTGTCACACTAGCTTTCACACCGCTATGAATCATATGTAGTCCAGCCACTTGATAACAGTAAAAATCACACATTTATTTCCTCTACTCTATACACGATCTTCGAAGTATGAAACTAACTTAAAAGTTCAATTGTCAATGCGAATGACTTGATCGCTGATAATCTAGGCAGCTACTTTTTCTTCATCGGGCACTGGCTACTTTCTGCCTTAAGGGTAAGAAGTCTTGATGAGTGGACTACTGTGGTCCTGTTTATATAGAGTTTTAGTGCATGGTTTCTTGTTGCACTTAACTGTGGGGTTGAAGCGCTGCGTTGAGGTCGCTTCTACGACAAGCTGTGTTGTCGTTGCTTGTGTTCGATGGGTGGGCTATCTGCGCACAATGCTGTAGATGCCTTGGCAGCCAACTGTACGCGTTGACGTGGTTGTTGTCGTTTGCTGAGTTGGGCTCACGATATACCGCCTGCTCGTCTGTAACATATGAGACGAAATTCTGCACAACCCTGTATAATAGGTCTGTGCAGAGCGTCTCACTGAAAGCCAAAGTAGCCCTCAGTGATAGCTCCACATCTCTATACATAAGCGACGAACATTCTGCTAAGTCCGTGGTCCACTGGTATATCCACTCTAATTTCCTATACATATATAAATATAAATCGTGGCTAACTATACACATAAAGAATTAATAATATTATAAACATTCTCAGGTACAGCCACTGGTCTGCAAGCCTACATATAGGTTAAACAACAGTGGTTCCGTACATCTTTCAACATGGCGTCGGCCGGTCATGCTACAACTGTGTTACGCATGATCACTTCTGTCGTCTGCTAGAGACTAACAGTAACCTAAACAAGCAAAATCTCAAAGTGTGCAGGGTAAACAGGTCCTCTTGTTACACGCACCAGTTCACACCTCCACCCTTGCCACGGCCAAATTGGTTGAATTGGGCTACAAAATACTGCCCCATCCACCGTATTCTCCACATTTGACCCCGTACGACTTCTTTTTATTTCCAAACTTGAGAAAGTCACTCGCCGGGCAGAAATTTGAGTCAAATGAAGAGGCCACCGCCGCCACGGAGGCCTACTTTGCAGACCTCGAGAAAACGTATTTTTCAGACGGGTTAAAGAAGTTGGAGCATCGCTGGGTCAAGTGTATCGAACTAAAAGGAAACTATATTGAAAAATAAATCGCCACTTTTTCAAAATTTTCGTTTTTCTTTTGTAGCCTAAGTACTTATCGGACCACCCTCGTATCTATTAATTGTGATTGAAATGTATAGATTATAGTTTGTTTTTGTGTGAATAAACATGTTGTAATTGTTCCCTCTGGTGTTTTATGTGTTAGCTGTTTTGGGGTGGAGGTTCTCGTGTGATAAGCACCATAAAATAAAAATATGATCGCATAATATGATATAACACACTTACCCTTGCCAATATCCCACAGTCAGATTTCCGCAATCAACAATATAAAAGACTATTACCATTGTTTAGTCAATCTGACATTTGCCTATCAATTCTCTTATGCTCAATGTGTATATATTCATGTGGGTGTGCCTAAAATGTTTTTGTTTTATTTAGTTCTTCGTTTGCCTTTTCCATCGAAATGCTAACTAAGACAAACAAACAAATCATTTATATAATCAAACCTTTTCAAAGAAACTGTCCAACAGGAAAAAATAGTATTGCTTTGGCTTAATGAACATGTAATTCAAATGAAATAATGTCTATAGAACTGAAGGATTGAAAAGTAGAAAGGTAAAACACTCTGTGTGTAATTGCAATCAAATAGTACATGCCTCAGAGAAATAGTATGTTTACATAAGCAATTCCAGTATTGCAGTTGCTGCAATATTCAGTTCTTATAGACTTCAAATAAATTTGTAATCCCCAAATTTAAAATAACAATCGTATTTTGGAAAGGTATATTCAACATTTACAGCAGAACTGATAGTCATTTTATCCTATTCTATCCCGTAACTCGAAGTTAGGGGCACCACAGATGATCGTTTAACCAGCGTGCTCCATCTTTCTCTGTCCTCAGCAACCCTCATGGCTTCGCTCAGAGTCAAGAAAGGCCATTTTCAAATGTTGTCCTCCCTCCTCTCTTTCTGTCTCCCTCTTCTTCAGTCTCCTTGCACCGTGCCTTGCTGGATGGTCTTTGCAAGGCCTGATGCTCTAGTGACGTGGCCATACCATCGGAGTTTCCGTTTCTTCACCACTGTGAGCAGGTCATCGTATTGTCCAATGGCTTGTATGATGGTCTGTCGCACTTCGTCGTTGGTGATGTGCTGGGTATACAAAATGCCCAGAAGTCTTCTGTAGCACTGCATCTCCATGCTTTGTATTCTTCGTTGAATATCTGCTGTGATGGTCCATGTTTCGCAAACATATAGGAGGATGGAGATTACAAGGGAGCGCAGCAGCATTATCTTGGAATGTAGACTGATGATCCTGTCTTTCCAAATGGGCTTCAACCTTGTCAGGGCAGCAGTTGTGGTGCGCATCTTGGCCAACCTTGGCATTCCAGTCGCCTTGCACTATGACTATGTCCTATTTTGGCACTTGGTCAAGGATAGCCATAGATGGTCATAGAAATCCTCCACTTCGCTGTCTCCATAGTCTGATGTTGGGGTATAGGCCTGGATGATGGTGATGTTGAAAGGACCTGCTCTTAGACGGATGGTAATGAGTTTACTGGAGAGTGGGCGGCAACCCATGACAGTGGCTAGAAAGTCTCTGTGGACCAAGAATCCAATGCCGTGTTCGTGCCTGTCATCTCTCCTGCTCAAATAAAGCTTGTGGCCTTTGTCGGTCATTATTTCACCTAGGCCTTTCCAGCGCAGTTCGCTTATAACTAAAATGTTCCATCGATAGTGGTTCAGCTCGTGGGCCAGTTCTTCTAATTTACCCTCCGCAGTTAGGGTCCTGACATTCCAGGTATAGTCATTTAAATGGCCTTAAATAAGATTTCTAATGTTAAATAAGATTTCTAATTTCTAAATAAGATATATTAATTTTAATGTCCTTAAATAAGATTTCTAATATTGTGCCATAAACGCTTGTAACAATAAATGTCAACTAAAATAAACTGTACTGTGGAAAGAGCAACAATCCATTGAACGACTCATAAACTCACAGTCCACACAACGTCATGGATAGGCGGATGTCCGAGGGAGGTGAAGTGACCACAGGACAGCTGGACTCTAAACTCTCCACTGGCATTGTCCAGCACGGCGTCAGGCGATTGGGAGACGTGCATGCTGCCACCCTCGGCCTCTGGGGCCCCTGTAAGGAAAAATCATTACAATATCAATCAAAAACAAACAATTATTTTTTTTTTTACCACTTTGTCCTTTTTTATTTTATTGGGAAATTCTGGACCGCCTCCTCTGGGAAAGGCGTAGTCATTGCCTGTGGCTCGCCCAAACTCAACCTACCTAATATTAGTTGTATTTTTGAAATTTTGTTGGGGGAACAAACAGGGATACCCGGAGAAAACCCCTCCGAGACTTTGCCAGAGACGAAAGTCAATAATATTCTGAGAAACATAACGCCCAGATACCGGATCAATCCCACACATGTCAGCGCCATTGGTTTCTGGCCTGGGAACAAGGCAAGTTAGTCCCACCTTAGAGGGTAAAACATGCGTCAGTACCCACCTGGATGACTACTGAAATTAAAGCTGCAATGTCCTTGCGTGACGACTTAAAAAACAAAAACAGTTTGAACTATATAAAAAGCAACGTAATACAGTTCTTACTCTCATAAGAAATGTAAAGAAACAATATTTCCAAACCTTATTATAAATTGAAAACACTAATATCACTTGTATTTGGCAAGCAATGAACGAATTTTGCAAAAAAATCTCGAACAAAAAAAAACAACCAATCAATATATGTTTACTAATGATAAATTTAATAAATATTTCCTTTCATTGACTGACTCTATTATTACATCTAATATCATAAACGCAAACACAGATACAATATATGATAGGATCAATCAGTTTTGCAGAAGCAAACTTCATGAATCTGCCTCATTTATTATACCCCGGTTAACAGAACATGAAGTAACTTCTCTAATATTACAAATGATAAGGTTCTGGACATCTATAATTTAAATGCGTTCATTATAAAATTGTCTCTTCTATATATTATTAAACCTTTAACCTACATCTACAATATATGCATTGAACAAAATCATTTTACCTCAATATTTAAAGAAGCTAAAGTAACACCTTTACCTAAAACAAGTGATACTTCAGTTCTTGACAACTTTCGACCAATTTCCATTCTGCCTGTTCTATCTAAACCCCTAGAAAGATATATTCATATTAACCTTATGAAATACTTAGAAAATAATGCTCGTTTTCATCCTTTTTAGTCTGGCTTCAGACCTAAGCACTCTTGTCAAACAGCGCTCTCCCATCTTTGTGATGTTTGGCTTAATGCTATAAACAAGAAACACATTAATTGTAGGGGCAGTTTTTCTTGACCTTAAAAAGGCTTTTGACCTAGTTAACCATGACATCTTAATTAATAAGCTAAACTACTATTTTCAAAACTCTGCATCTGTATTATTTTTAAAATCATATTTATCAAAGAGGCACCAATCAGTATATACTAATGGTTCATTTTCGTCTCCTGGAGAAATCAATTGTGGAATTCCTCAAGAATCGATCCTTGGCCCTATTTTATTTTTTATATTTATCAATGACATGCTTCTCACACAAAATGTTAACCTTGACCTATTTGCTGATGATTCATCCTTTCATACTCATAATAAAAATCTACAATTGGTAGAACAAATTCTTCAAAAAAGCATAAATGAAATTGATAACTGGTGTGACAACAATAGAAAGAAATTAAATCCTAATAAAAGGAAAAGTATGCTTCTCACTAAAAGACAAAAACGTCAAATTAGATCTTTTTGCCTTAATCTAAACTTAGGGTCATACAATATTGATCAAGTTCGTGAACATAAATTGCTAGGAATAATCATTGATGAAGATTTTAGATGGCGGTCACACATTAACCATATCTGTAAAAAAAATTGAAATACGTTTTCCTTCTAAATAAACTCAGACATTTGGTATGGTTGGTGCATTAAAGTCTTTTTTCTATGCCCACTGTATGTCTCATTTTAATTATGCATCAACTATTTGTTGTAATGCAAGTGATGCGCAAATAAAACAGCTAAACAGTCTTCATAAAAGAGCAATCAAGATACTCTATAAGTCTTATAATATAAATACAGATATTACAACTAATGAGAAATGCAAGGAACTCCGAATACTACCACTTCAAAAACAATTTATATTTAATACATCTATCCTTATGTTCAAAATCACACACTGAGAAACACTTGCATATTATATTTCTTACTAAGCCAGTTGATGAGCATAGACTTTATAATTATAAACTACCCCTCCCTCGCATCGATTTATACAAAAAAAGCCTATCATTTAATGGAGCTGCTGTATTGAACTCTCTCCTTCTGGAGTGTAAACATTGCGACATAATATTTTCTTTCAAATATTACCTATGTAAGCATATGCACAATTAATTATAAAAGTGATATTTTGATAAGAAAACAGATTTTCATGTAATTATTTAATTTATTTATTATATATTTATTTAAATTTTTAGAATTATTAATTATTGTTATTACTATTATTATTATTATTCATATTATTATTATAATCTTGTTATAATAATAATAGTGATGATGGTGGTGGTAATGGTGGTGTTAGTAGTAGTAGTAGTAATAATAATAATAATAATAATAATAATAATAAGAAGAAGAAGAAGAAGAAGAAGAAGAACATTATTATTATTATTATTATTATTATTATTATTATTATTATTATTATGATTATTATTTTTATTATTATTATAAGGGTGAGTGATAAGGAGGGGGTGGTTGCCTAAAATTGTTTAAAGATAATAATGAAGATGTTGGTGTGATTGTGTGTGCATGTGTGTTCTAAAGTGCATGTGTGTGTGTGATTTATATGATTTCCAAGTTAATGTTAAAGGTTCTTTACTATGTTAGGGGACAGATTGGAAGATTAGACTTTTTAATTATTCTAAAATTTTTATACCTAATTAAAAAAAGTTTCAAAGTTTCAAAAAAAGTTTCAAGTTAGACCACTTAGTCACAACTCTCGCTCACTATAGAATCTCTCTCTCCCCCTCTCCTAAATGAAAACTTTGTTGTTTATTTATTATTTTATTTATAATTCCAAATTTGGTAAATATATATGCAAAACTTATCCATAAACAAAGTCATTAAATTTCAATGAATTATAAGCAAAACTGTGATAGGTGTGATGATTTTAATGAAAGTGAGGGTAATTTTCGGGGAAGGTTAAACTGTTTTGTGTATATTTATTTTATTTATTTATTTAATTGTTCATATAAAGCGTTTATTCCAGCTTAAGAGCTGCTCAAGGCGCTGGCCAATGCATGATCTAACTCAAGCTGCTCGAGGTCCTCACTTGCAACCTGTGAGCATTTTATCTGACGCCCAGAGAACCGAGCACAATCCTGGGTGATCAGCCATGGAGGAAAAGGGGCCTAGTGCTTGTTGGGTGTGGTTGTGTAGCCTTTTTAGAACATGAGCGTCAGGATCTTTAAAGTCTTTGCAATGGAATGCGTTTGTGCACAGACTAGAACTTAGTTTATACTCCACATCCGAAGGATACATGTGACCAGAAACAATATAACGAAAACTTAAATATAGTGAAAGACAAGAACTGGAAGTCCTCTCCATCTTCCACTCTACTGCCCCTCCCCCTACACACACCCCACCCACTCTTTAACTTCAAAGTAATCCACCCGGGTGTCTTAATACAAGCAGCATCATCGGTCGGTTTACCTGCAACAAGGACGAAGGCGACACTAGTGAAGTGCACAATGGGGTTGGCCCTGTCATCAGTGCCGACAACAATGCTGTAGTTGCCAGACTCCAACAACGTGGCACCCGTGATGACGATGCTTCCTCCATCTCCTGTCCATCTCACTCGTCCAGAGAAAGCAGGCATGGGATTAAAATGACCTGCAGCCCACATAGCGATTACCTCGTCTGCACGCCCACTCGCCTGCACAGTGAATACACTATTTTAGCATTCTATCCCCTATCCTATCCTATCCCATAACTCGGAGGTCGTAGGGGCACCACAGATGATCGTGTAACCAGCGTACTCCATCATTCCCTGTCCTCAGCAACCCTGGTTGCTTCGCTCAGTGTCAAATCAGTCCATTCTCGAATGTTGTCCTCCCACCTCTTTCTCGGTCTCCCTCTTCTTCTACCTCCTTGCACTGTGCCTTGCAGGATGGTCTTTGCAAGACCTGATGATCTGGTGACGTGTCCATAACATCGGAGTTTCCATTTTTTCACCACTGTGAGCAGGTCATCGTGTTGTCCAATAGCTTGTGGGATGGTCTGTCGGACTTCGGCGTTGGTGATGTGCTGGGTATAGGAAATGCCCAGAAGTCTTCTGTAGCACCTCATCTCCATCTTTTTATTCTTCATTGGAGATCTGCTGTGAGGGTCCATGTTTCGCAAGCATATAGGAAGATGGAGATGACAAGGGAGCGCAGCAGCCTTACCTTGGAATATAGACTGATGGTCCTGTCTTTCTAAATTGGCTTCAACCTCGCCAGGGCAGCAGTTGTTTGTGCAATCCTGGAGAGGACTTCCTGACGGGACCCATTGTCTGATAAAATGGCTCCTAAATATTTGAAGCTATGCACTGTGTTGAGGGATTGGCCTTGGACTTTGATGTCCGTGTTGATGCCATTGGTGTTGTTGGTCATCATTTTGGTCTTCTCTGCTCTTAATGCAATTCCATAGGCTCTGGAAGTGGTGTCAAGCCTCTGTACAAGCTGTTCAAGTTCTTGTTCCTCTCCAGCCAATCCATCAATGTCATCCGCAAAACGAAGGTTGGAGATTGCTCTTCCCCTTATGCTGACTGTGCCTTCGTGATTTTTGTTGTTGTTGCATCAAATTTTATTCATCAGATTAACATAAGTTGTACTGATGTAACATAAACAAATTACGAAATCTACCATGAGCACATCATAGATATTTTCCACATTATCAAACCATAAACATTATTATACTACTGACATACACATACATTTGTAACAACATACATTCCCTTATAACAATTAGTTCACATTAAGAAACAATTTTTTTTAAAATAAATAAATAAAAAGTGGGACCGTTCAACTTCACCTGTGAAGAACGAAGTATTTATAAATGTCATTTATATAAATGTCATTTTACGCCTTCGTGATCTGCAAGGGCATCTGACATGATGCGCTCTAGGAAGATGTTGAAGAGTGTTGGAGAGAGTAGGCATCCCTGATGCACACTGATTGTTGTTCTGAACCAGTTTCCGATGGCGCTGTTGTGAAGGACTGCACTGGTAGCCTTGTCATACAGGCTTTTGATGACTTCAATAATTTTAGGGCTGATCGATGTTGTACACTCTCATGGTTGCCCACAGAGCCGCATGCCACACTCGGTCAAACATCTTTTTGAAGTCTACGAACACATGATATAGATGTTGTTGGTGCTGTAGGTATTTCTCGCAGATTATTCTGAGGTTGAAAATCTGTTCAGTGGTACTTCGCCCTGCCATGAATCCTGCTTGCTTTTCTGCTATGATTTGTTCAGCTTGGGGTTTCAACCTGTTGAGTATTATTTTCAGGAGGACCTTGCTGGGATGGCTTATGAGGCTGATGGTGCGGTAATTTTCACATTCCTGAAGGTTACCTTTTTTGGGAAGAGTGATGACAATTAAGCGACTGGGTCCATAGTGTAGGCCACTCCCCACTCTGCCAGATCTTGTTACAGATAATGGTGAGTGCGTCAATCATCGCTTCTCCTCCTGCTTGAAGCATTTTCGTGGGTATGTTGTCCACTCCCGCTGACTTCCCCTTCTTCAGCGATTGCATTGCTGCCTCAACTTCTTCTCGGAAAATGGGAGGATTTCTTCTTTTTCTCTGTTCTCTGGACATGCTAGAACTGATGGGTCTCCGTTTGGTGTGTGGTTGTAAAGGTCAGAGCAGCACTCTGTCCATCTGTCCAAGACTTCTTGTTCTTCTGTAAGGCATATGCCAGACTTGCATTGGATCGTGGAGACGTTGGGCTGTTTAACACTTGTCAGCCGCTTCACAGTCTGGTAAGCCTTCTTGCTGTTGTTCTTGTTCAGACGGTTCTCTATTTCCTGGCACTGATCTTCTATCCAGTTCTCCTTTGCTGTGGGCATGCCTTTTCGGATGTCATTGTTATTTTTTGCGGTAGGCATCAGCTCCCTGTGAGGTGTGCTTTCTCTCATTTTCATTTTAGTATTAAAATAAATTATTTTACCCAAAAAATACATTATCTTAGTAGTAAAATACATTATTTTACTATACAAATAAATGATCTTAGTATTAAAATTAATTATTTTAACACTGAAATGAATCAGAAGGTAAAATAAATCATAAGTATTTTTAAAACGTGCAAATCAAACATACCTGCACAAGATAAGGAATTACACATTTGATCTACAGATGCAGGTCAAATACATGATTGTTAAGCATGAACAGTAGCAATGCAACTACCAAACAAAATAACATTACCTATTTATTTACTTATCTATGGTACGTTTGCTAAGCTTTCATGCTAATTGCTGTATATCATCTAATAAAATGAAAATATGTCCATTGGACCGTTGAATGTGATAGATACAATGATAATGTTAGTAAGAATGTGAGTGATCAACCTCTCCTGGTTAACAGGAATCTATAGAACCGGGAACAATTACAACTTTTCTAACAATGAAAATGCAAACCTGAAATATCCACTGGATGTCTTCAATGCGTTCTCCATTTGTCAACGTGAAGTTCCAGGGTAGGACAATGTCTTCTCCAACGCACGTGTTGACCACGGCATGATCTGGCAAGGTGTTTGTCCATTGCAAGCCACTATGCACTACAAAGATTCCAATCTCAGTTTGAGATGTACAATTTGCTTGTAATGATGCCTGTTTAAACAATGATGAAGTAATGACCTTCCGAGTTTCTCCCCGCATTTCCTATTGATTAAACCACATCAATAATTGTGGTGGGGGAAACGCACCGAGCATGCTCAAATATAGGCCTACTACTCAAAATAATTGAAGGGCCACTCTCATATTTCATTTAGTTTAATTATTTTTTGCTGCTATCAATAATATCGCTTATATTGCTTATTTCAAAACTTATCCTGTACAGTAACATTCAAGACAATCTTATTCTGACAAGTAATCACATGTGTGAGTTTTGAACTTTCTGCACTGAGTTGAAAAACAAACCCAATTTTTAACCAAAAAATGACTCTAATTTACTGTTGTCTTGCTAATAAAGCAAAAGTTTCAACATTAAAAAGTGATTTGCACACGAAAGGCTTGCATTTTCTGAGTTCAGTTCAACAATCGGCGCTTTTTTCTGGGTATAAATGGCAGCGCTTTTGCTGCTTTTCTAACCATGCCCCCAAGGCGACGATTGACTGATGCGGGTAGAGGCAGAGCTATTGCATGGCTTCAGGAAGGGGTGGGGGTGAGAGAAGTTGGCAGGCAGCTGTCCCGTTGTCCAAAGGCTGCGGGAGCGCTTTAACAACACTGGAAGCGTCCAAGAACCAAGAAGGTCCGGACGCCCCCGCGTTACCACTACAAGACAAGACCATTTCATCACCCTGTCAGCTCTGAGGATGAGGTCCGCTACAGCAGACACCATCAGAAGACAGCTTCACGCAGCCAGCAATGTTAACGTCAGCGACCAGACAATTTGCAACCGTCTACACGAGGCAAACCTGCGATCAAGACGACCAGCAGTACGGTCTTTGTTCACCCCAGCTCACCGTGCAGCGCGTTTGGCCTGGGCTCGGCGTCATTTGGTGTGGACTAGGCAACATTAGTCAAGGGTGCTCTTTACAGACGAGTCTCGGTTCTCTTTGTCTTTCAACGACCGTCGAGTAAATGTTTGGAGGCGTCCACGGGAGCGTTTTGCTGATGCGACGGTGCGCGAGCATGACCGCTTTGGTGGTGGATATGTCATGATGTGGGGTGGCTTCGCATTAAACTTCAGAACACCCCTGCTCCAAATTCATGGCAACTTAAACGGTATTGGCTACAGGAATGACGTCCTACAACCTAGGGTTCTCCCAGCTCTGCGGGCCATTGAGGAAGGTGCCATACTACAGGACGATAATGCCAGACCCCACCGAGCGCGTATCGTCAATGACTTCCTGCAGCAACAGCACGTCATAAGGATGGATTGGCCGGCTCGATCACCCGATTGAAACCCATAGAACATCTGTGGGATGTCTTAGGTCGACAGACACGGGCAAACCTCCCTCCAGGAGCTAACCTTGGAGTTCTGGCCCAAGTTCTCCAGCAAGAGTGGTTGGCCATCCCAGGAAACATCCTCCATAACCTGATACGGTCCATGAGACAACGATGCCAAGACTGCATTGATGCAAACGGTGGCCATACCCGATACTGACTCTATCGATTTTTGATTTCTAAAGTTTTGATTTTGTAAATGAGGGGTATGTCCAGTTAAATTGAATTTAATCGAATTTTAAGCGACTGATAGCTAAAATCCTTTTTGTTGTTGATGCAGAAATGATTGCAATAAAATATGATGAACTAATAAATTGAATTCGTGTTTCTGATTTAAAGAGAGACCCATATGTCCAAGTGGCCTTTGTATTATTTTGAGTAGTATACTTCACTTTATTAACAGTGCCCAGACTCCAATAATCAGGGCACTCCAATAATCACCATTATTTCTTGTTTCGTGTTATAAAATTCAATTATGTATTTTCCTCTCCACCTCCTCCCCCTCTCCACACAAATAAATCCCTTTTCAATATACATTACTTTATATTATCTGCTTCTCATTCATATTAAATTAAATTTTCAATTGTTCTTTTGATGTATTTAACATAAAATAAAAAGTCTTACCAGAAACTAAGGCGAACAATATGTAGCAGTAAAGAAACACCATTGTTAATGACGAGTCTTGAGCGCGATTTAAAGTCAAATGTTCAATCACATTCAATACTGTCACTAGTTTTGTATCTTATAACAGCTGCTTCTACTTTGATCTTCTGCAGGAAAGTAACGAATACGGCAACTATACAGCTAGCAGAGGTAGATTGTTTTTTTAATATATTGACGAGATAATAACTAGAATATACTGGTTTTTGTCATATACTGATCACGTGCAAACTGGTCCAAAATAGAGGTAGGCTACAATGTTGCAAGCATAGAAACAAGATGGCAAGCCATTCAAAAGTATTTCCAGATACTCGATCACACACATAACTGAAAACGAGCTTTCACAATTTTTTTTTTACTTTCGAGGGCAGTGTTGTGATTTGACTTTATCCTACTGAAGCAACAGGAAAACATGGAATGGTAGGCCACTATCCAAACAATTTGAAACTGCAAGCACAAAATTATAAAAATTGGCTTAGCCAATACAGTGCAAAATGTGTTTAGTAAATGGTGGAGCAACACGCTTAACAGTAGTTATAAGTATCCGCAAATAAAAAAAAAAAGAATTTTGGACGTTATTGTTGAGACAAAGCAAAATGGGTGTTTTGAACAAAACAGCGAAATTCTGAGTGAAGGACCAACTGACCGACAACCTGACTGATATTAAAGGATTTTCCCTGATTTGAATTACCTGTAGGCCTATACCCAAACTAAACAAAATCTTTTCAGCCATTTTTGAAATATTGAGCAAAACCTGTTTAGCAACAAAATTAATCCAATGACCTTGACCATTACAACACAGCAAATATGATGGCACTAGATACAGGCCACTAATCTAGGTATGTTCCTATGAAGCTTGGTCAAAGTCCGTTCAGCACGTGGTTCTTGAGATATGGCTTCCAACAGAACGATTGACCGACATAGGGTTAATTCAGATAAGTCTGGAAATACACAAATACAAAGTCAGGTGCTCATGAATTGGCGACACTGATAACTCTTATCTAATCATCCTTACTGGAAAAACAAACTGTTGGGCACATGACTGAAACGTGCAACAACAAAACATTCCTTGTCCAGATAACATGGGTCAAGCACATTAAATATAAAACAGTGATAGAATGATCGAATTGATATACAACAATTTCGCAACTGTACAGAGGTGCTTTCTGAAAAATGGCTTTCCAAGGCCACTGAAAATTCCGGTTTAATTCTGGAGTTGTCTCCAGACCAACACTATTGATAAGTACTTCATCATCATCATGTCCCTCTTGCTCGTTCATGTGTACACGCCCTAACATGTACAACTTCTTCACTGCTATGCAAAGAGATCAGGTACAAACGTAACACAACACAGCACAACAATATAATACAACTGTTAATATCGGACAAAAGGACGGACTCCAAATAAATGTATTTGCTATTTGAATAGCGTTTTTATTTTCTCTCATAAAAATGGAACCAACATACCAACAACATATTTTTAACATATCTAGTTATCCACACTGCATGCTAACAGATAAAACATGAATGTGAACTAACAATGTTTATCCATAACTATATAAAGTAAATTTAATAAATCTGATGAATCTTCACACAAAAAAGAAGTTAAAGTTAGTTATTCACTGCTTAAAGGGTCCAGCGGACTGCAAAGAGCCGAATCAAGACCACAACTTCGCTGAAAGAGGACTCACCCCTGATCCGCATAAAAGATCTGCCGAAACAACCCTAGTGGTAACACTGAAGGCAATCCACCAGCTGGTCACTTTACAATAAAGACATCCCACTCAGGGGACGCTGAGGCTATGCTCTAATTTTTTCGAATCCCGTTTACAAAAACAAAATAGAATACTAACATCATTATAAAACCTCAGTGATAACACCAGAGAGAAAGGAAGAAGAGAGAGATCACTTCGCGATATCGCCTCGATGAGAAGTGATGTACGGTGGAGGAGTTACGTCCCTTCAACCTCACATGGGCTTGCTTTCTGTTCTTAGTCTCTTGTCTATATATGGGGGTTTTCTAATTATATTTAAAAAAAATGTTTTAGACCGCGATTTTCACCTTTTGCTGTTGAAAATGTTTGAAATAAGGCTTTTCAAATTTGAGAATTTTTTTTTTAATGCACATCTGTTTATTTTTTCATGACTTGCTGCCTCTTGACCGTAAGGGTGTTATGAGCGCTTCCTAAACTGTAACCCGTGATATAGGTGGCTTTTGAATTGTTTTGTTGCTTGAAATAAACAGTATGTATAAGATAAATTGAGTTAAAATAAAAATAATAATAATAATAAAAAAAAACACACACACTAGTCTAGAATATGTGTCATACATGCGTAATTTATTTTTTGTTCCGTATGGGGTTATACAGAATACGGATTGATTGGCAGTTTTAGTGTGTATAATTTGTGCGTGTGTGTGTGTGGGTGTGTGTGATATAGAAAGAGATGGAGATCGAAATATAAATAAAGATATTGACTAATTCGAAACGTAAATCTAGTTGTGCACACGGAAATTCATTTATTTACAAAAATATGCTTCGATTGATTTCAACATAATAATTAGGGTACGTAATCATTATACTCTCTCTCTCTCTCTCTCTCTCTCTCTCTCTCTCTCTCTCTCTCTCTCTCTCTCTCTCTCTCTCTCTCTCTCTCTCTCTCTCTCTCTCTCTCTCTCTCTCTCTCTCTCTCTCGTATTTAAAAAAAGGTGAACAAGGCAACTTTTTGTGATCACAAATGAAACCATCCTGCAATCAACCCTATATATTTCATTCAAATTGACAATACATTCAGTGAGTCCTGTGACAAAATAAAGGGTTGGCATCTGTGTTTTATATTAGAATATTCTGCCACAACCTAATTTAATTATAACAGGATACGAAGTTGAGGAATTACAGACACAGTTTGGTGGACAGCAAATAACAAGCCGCTGAAATTTTACTTTTCTCATACTGTCTTACAATCTTTTTTTTTTTTTTTTTAGGGCTAAAAACAAACCGTTTCTTACACGAAACATCACCTTAGTTCCAATCCGTCTTGTATCATTGACAACCATTCATTGACCGGTCTTGGTCATCATAATTCTTTTATATCACGATTCTTGTCTGTCAGAATAGATCTACAATTTCTTCAAGAACTTACCGTTCTTCTTCCTTTGGGAAACCAAAAAAAATCTTCCCCTTGCATGCTGCCTTTAATCTTGCGTTTGTGCAGTTCAAAGCTGCACAGTGGTCACCGTAACTCTTCCTGCGATTTATTTTCCCCCTCTCCATCAGATCTTCGCTCTGTGACGCAGCCATTTTCACACATGTTACAATCAAGTCGCATAACTCTTGACGCGTCATCACACCAAAGGCGTCACTGCGCGGTCTAAGTATTCCTGGTCTATGATAACACTGAGCCAGTCACTTTACAATAAAGGCATCCCATGCAGAGGACGCTGAGGCTATACTCTAATTTATGGAACCCCGTTTACAAAAACAAAATAGAATACAAACATCATTTTAAAATATCAACAAAACACATACATATAAAATGCCTACATTGCCAAATAATAACATCATAGGAAGCCCCAGTGACCATTTGGCAGAAAGCGTCCAATATTCCCAATCTGATCCAACAGACCTCATACACAAATGAGGAGTTTTGTCCTGAGTTTTCAAGAAAAAAGGTAGGTGACTGGTCTAGTGAAGAAGATAATATATTAGATTGATAGAACAGAGTAGAAATGAGAAAGAACATAGGAGAAAGACAGCGACAGTGGGAATTTAAAGCACTAAATTTCCAGAAAGTTAGGATACTATTTATACTGAAACCCCCAACACCCCCACAGAAGGTTAAAAATTAAAAAAAAAGAAAAGAAAGGCTTATGGTGGGTATCTTACAATTAGGATTCAAAATAATGTTTTGTTAGGAAGTGACATGCAATTAGAAATACAATTTGCAGGCTAGGCACTAAGACGTGCAAGAAATATATTTCCATTACAAATTTGTATTTAAAAAATGAGAGCTATGGATCTATCCATGGAAGATTTCATGAAAGTGTTACGTAGAAACGCACTCGATAGTTCGTGTGTGACACGCGCGATAGATCAGATCGTTTTATTTTGCAAAGCATGCAATAATAGAATGTATTTATCCTTGATTTGATTTTGCGTTCTAATTAGAAGAAGATTTGTATCACGTTGGTAATTTTAGTTGGTCGATATTATTTGAGAATTTTCTAGAGTTGGTTGTTTACTATCGATCGAAGCGTATGGATAATTCTAGTGGTAACTAAAGAAGCTTCCATCCCAAATAAGGTTGTATCGCTGAATAAAGTTGGAAAACTACATACGACGACTTTGACTTGTTGCTGAGTGAGCAAGCTGCGTGGATAAACGAATCTGAGTTACACTTTATCAGGTTTCAAGCATCGGGGCTGAATCAACTGATAAAAAAACCAACACCGAGTGTAACATAAAGTAACAGTTATCTTAATGACTGATGATAGCAGCACAAGTTGCAGGCACTATGACTTATATTAAACCAACTTTATGTGCGACAACAACCTCTAATCAAGAACAATAAAATAATTTACCCGATACACTTTTCATTGAAAAACAGAACAACGATAACAACGAATAAGGATGTGGCTAGAAGCCTTTGGGAGATCACACCATTTCAAGAAAAAGAGCCGCCATTTCTTGCTAAAAACTGATGGAATCAAAATGAAGGTGTTTGCGCTATGACTAGCAAGGAACCAAAAACGTAGCTGAGACTCACCCGAGTACCTCTCAAGCTGTGTGGCTTGCAATAAAACATAGGTTTACATTAGGTTTACTTTTGGTCCAGCGGACTCTACCGAGCCAAATCAGGACAGGACGCGAACTTGTTTTTTCCAACCTAGTTCCAGTCACTTTCCCGAAAAAGGCAATTACCGAAGTCGAACGAAGCTCTCCGAGTCGAGCGAAGCTATCCGATGTTTTACGAACGAATGCTGGCAGGACTACGTGAAACCACAGGCTGGGAATTCTCGTCTTTCGTAGGCCTCAATTACACACTATACTACGTACGTATTTAGGAGTTTACAAAGACAAAAGAAAAGACTTCAGAGCCTGTGGTGAGACATCCGTGCATAATTAGCCGCTGCTAGATCTAATTCTATTTCGATCTGCACAGCTTCAAGCTCAAGTCGAGATTTGCATTTTGAAGCAGTTAGTATTATTATTATTATTTTATGATGAATAATATACTGACACAATTAGTAATAAGGAGTAAAAGTAATACATAACACATAAAGTACACATACAACGATTTCACATCTATATCAACAATAAAACCATGACAAAACTTCAAAGCGCTATGGATACGTTGATGTCCCTTCAGCACAACAAGGCAAAGCAAGTTTATAATGGTCTCAAAAAACAGTGACATTTTTATTGCAAGCACCAAAGCAATTATTTATTTAACTAATATTATTCTTTTTAACTGATACAGTACATTTGTTATATGTATTTCAATTATTTGTATTTTAATGAGAAACAGGTATTAAAAAAATGTTGCGTGGCGGGCGGAAATTTCTATAAATCATCTGAAAACTTTGGTAAATCTATAAGAAAAAATAACCAGTAACACCATCTGAATATTTCGGGTTACACCCAACTTCAGCAAAAACGAACAAAACGTCACTGACCATATTTACACCATTGAGCACGCACAGCAGCACACTATTCTTTTTTGTTTGTTTTAAAGTAGGAATAATAATAATAATAATAATAATAATAATAATAATAATAATAATAATAATAATAATAATAATAATGATAATAACAACACCCAAACAAAACAAATAAATAAATTAAAGATTTAACTAAATAACTATACTACTACTACTACTACTACTACTACTACTACTACTACTACTACTACTACTACTACTACTACTACTTGCGAATTAGGAATGCCATAATGATCAACACGATTGATTGTGGGCGTACACGGCAAGACAAGAAGTTGTGGTCTCGATTTTGTGGTCCTGATTCGGCTCTTTGCAGTCCGCTGGACTCTGTAAGCAATGAATAACTAATAAGCTTTTAATTTAACTCTGATCTCGAGTTGTCTTGATTTTGTGGTTCCGATTCGGCTCCTTGCAGTCCGCTGGACCTTGTAAGCAATGAATAACTATTAATTTAACTCTGATCTCGAGTTATAAAAAAAAAAAAAATTCGCTTAGCCTACTCGTCCTTCTCCGGAAATTTCAAGATTCGAATATTATAAAGTATAGGCCTAAATATTATTAAATAGAATAGATATAGTTTATACATTTATTTACGTATAAAACAAACAATACAGGTCTAATAATTATATTCAGCTAGTGATCTTCTTCGCTGCGCGGAGACTGACTTATAATATAATAATGTAGATTAAGCCTATGTATACTGTATAACTACAGTGTCTACTTGGTTCTACTAGGCAGGAAATGGGCAATGCTATTATTAGCCTTTACTGCTGAGAACTAACAAAATGCAAATCAAGGAACGCAACTATTAAATATGGTCGATAATAATTGTCCTCATATTATGCTCATATTAACAAAGTATACCGTTGCGAAATGCTAAATCTGTATAAATCGAACAGAATTAGAAGCAGCAGCGATCATTTTTAATGTCAGCTAGTCGTAGTCATGCAAGCATTATTTCGTAACACATCGGAGAGCTTCGTTCAACTTCGGTGATTGCCTTTTTGGGCGAATGACTGGAACTAGGTTGGAAAAAACAAGTTTGCGGACGGGATCACTCTCGTGAAGCTCCTGCAGTGGCTTTGCTCGTTGATCAAAGTGCTTCTTCGTTTTCTGCTTGTATCTTTCCTCATGCTGGCGTACATGCTCAGGGTCTACAGTACGAGGTGCTAGAGTCTGTGGAAGGACTGGCAAGGTTGTTCTAAGTCGTCGGCCAAATGCCAATTCAGCCGGGCTCACTCCCAGAGCTGGGATAGGTGTAGCGCGGTAGGTGAGAAGCGCTAAGACGTAATCTATCTGTTTCAGGATGTCTTTCGCCGTCTTCACTGCACGCTCAGCCTCACCATTGGCTTGCGGATATTGAGGACTGGACGTCACGTGATTAAAATTCCATTCAAGAGAAAATTTCTTGAACTCTGATGATGAGAATTGTGGACCATTGTCGGACATGACAGTTTCTGGAATGCCATGTGTTGCAAAATTGTCCTTCATCTTGTTGATAACTGCTGTCGTTGACAGTGTACTCAGGGATGAGATGTCAATCCACCTGGAGTAATAGTCTACACTAATCAGATAGTGCTTTCCCTTGCATTCACAGATGTCTGCTGCGACCCTTTGAAATGGTCGTTCTGGCAGCGGCGACACAAGAAGTGGTTGTCTCGGCTGTGATGGTTGCTTCTGGAGGCAAAATCTACAGGCTGAGACACGATTCTGAATGTCTTTGGATATTCGAGGCCACCAAACACATTGGTTTGCTCTTTCTCGGCACTTACTTATGCCCCTGTGACCATCATGGATTCTTTCCAGAATTTCTTTTCTCAATGAGTACGGGATTACTATGCGGCTACCCTGAACCAAGAGTCCGTCATGCACACTGAGTTCGCTTCTGATAGCGAAGAAGTCTCGTGCTGCTAATTTTACATCCTGCTTGTAGTCTGGCCATCCGCTAGTCGTATACTCTATGGCATACTTGATGTTGACATCATCTTGCGAACACCTGCGAATCTCGGCAAGCTTGGCGTCGGACACTGGCCATGAGGATGAAATCATGCTGACGTAGTGTTCTACATCTTCTCGTAGCGGTGAATCATCACAGCTTGGTTGTGGACTTCTTGACAAAGTATCTGAGGTCACCATGGTTTTTCCAGGACAATACTCTGCAAACGGATTGAACCGCATCAGGCGCATTAGCATGCGCTGACATCTGAGTGGCGTCTCAGATAAGTCTCTGGAGTTTATGAGTGGGACAAGTGGCTTGTGATCGGTTTGAAGTGTAAATCTTTCAAGCCCCATCAAATATCGATCAAAGCGCTCGCATGCCCACACTGAAGCAAGGCACTCTTTTTCGATTTGTGCGTATCGCTGTTCTGCTTTGGACAGTGTTCTTGAGCAAAACGCAATCGGCCACAATTTGCCGTCATGCTCTTGAAGAAGAACGCCTCCAAGACCGTAGCTACTCGCGTCTGCGGAAACTGTCGTTGGCTTGGCTGGGTCAAAGTAGGCTAAGGTCGGTGCTGTGGTCAGCATCTCCTTGACCCGTTTGAACGCCTCTGCTTGAGCAGGTCCCCATGTCCATGCGTTCGCTTCAACCAGTAATTCGTTCAGTGGTCTCAGGGTCGTCGACAAGTTCGGTAAGTACCTTCCAAGGTAGTTTACCATGCCCAGGTATCTCCTCAGTTCGTTCACGTCTGAAGGTTCTGCCAACTGCAGAATGGCGCTGATCTTGCTCGGATCAGGTCGTACGCCTTGAGCACTGACGATGTGTCCTAGGAAAGTGATTTCACTCTTCCTGTACTCGCACTTTTCTTCATTCAGTTGAAGACCCACTGCCTTCAGTCTTTCGTGGACTTTTGTGAGTAAAGTTTCATGCTCTGCCTCAGTTTTGCTGTGACACAAAATGTCATCAAAGTAGCAGATCACGCCTTCTATTTCCCCTAGGATTTCTATCATTGTCCTTTGGAAAATCTCCGGAGCGGATGAAATGCCAAAAGGAACTCTGGTGAAGAAGAAGCGACCAAACGGCGTGATGAACGTCGTCAACTTTGCTGTGGACATGTCCAGTGGAATCTGCCAAAATCCAGACATTGCGTCGAGTTTTGAAAAGACTGACGAACCTCGAAGTTGATGAATGATGTCATCTATTGTTGGGATGACGTAACGCTCACGTTCAACTGCTTGGTTCAACTTCTTCAAGTCCACACAAATGCGAAGTTTTCCATTCGGTTTCACAACAGGCACCATCGGCGACACCCAGTCGGTCGGTTCGGTGACTTCTTCAATAACGCCTTCATCTTTCATGCGTTCTAGCTCTTTCTTCACTTTCTCATAAAGGGGTATAGGAACTCGCCTAGCTGTGGCAACGCTGTATGGAACAGTCCCTTCCTTCAGTTTGATCTTCACTGGTCTACACTGAACTGTACTCAAAGTAGTATCAACTCGTTTGACAAGGTTGAGTGCTGTCGCAGAACTCCTACAAAGCAAGCTATCGACCTCATTGTCGATGACGTAGACGATCGCGTCCACTTGGTTTAGGACAGTTTTGAAGTGCCCTAAAGTCTTCAGTTGTCCCCCAGGACTGTGTAGGGTAATACGATGACATGGCGAAAGCTTTGGCTTACCAAGACGACGCCACGTAGACTTACTCACGACGTTAACCTCAGCACCTGTATCGATCTTGAAATCGATTAGCACTCCCTCTACTTCCAGTTTTATTCGCCACGGAGTATCGTTTGAATTCACTGCTCCAACGTAAAACTTCTCCGTGATGATGGAATCATGGCTCTCTCGCCTCTCTGTCTCTGTCTCAACTTCATGCAAGCTCTTGCCATGCTTGTTTCTGCACACTCGTGCAAAGTGTGAAAACTTGCCACATTTCGCACACTTCTTCCCCTTGGCAGGACATCTTCCTTTCATATGTGACCTGCCACACTTGCCACACGATGAAACATACTCTGTGTGTCTCTGCTCACCTTTGGGTGAATGGGCTGAGTTGCTCTGACCTTGGAGCGAAATTTCTTTCTTGATGTGATGACGACTTCTTTTCAGTCTGTCAACGTTGGCGCTTGCACTTGCACTTGATCCTCTCTGCGCTTCCAACTCTTGTTTGACTTGCTCGTGCTGTCTAGCCATGAAAATGGCGGTCTTGAGGGTCAGCTCAGACTGCAATTGTAGCTTTTCTGAAACCTCATGGTCTCTCAAGCCAAGCACTAACCTGTCCCTAATGGCGTCTTCCTTCTTCTCGAAGTTTGCGTGCTCAGAAAGCTCATATAGCGATCTGACGTATTGTTCAACCGTTTCCCCCACTTTTTGTTCTCGTTTGTAAAATATGGCTCGTACATGGATAATGTTCCTGGCTGGAATGAAGTATTCATCGAACTTCCCCAACACGATGTCAAACACTTGTTTTTGATCATCAGTTTCAAAGGTGAACTGTGAAAAAATCTTGTCAGCTTCAGCTCCCATTGCATATAAGATAGAATTAACCTGGATTTCTCCATCTTCTTTGTTCAGCTTTGTTGCCATGCGGAACCGTTGAAACCGTCCTCTCCAGGCTGGCCACGCACTTGAATCCAGAAAATCAAATTGTTGAGGTGGTTTGAACGCCATTTTCTTCTTCACAAATGTCACTAATATCACATAAAATTTGCTTCACTTCTTGACACCATCTTTCGTTGCGTTATTATTACTAATGTGGACGTATTTGTAAAGAGAATTCAGCATACGGAAGGCAGTTGTTGAGAACCATTTTATTCTTCCTTCTCTTACGTCATCTACACGTCATCTAAATGAGTCATGCATTTCATAGGCGCATGCTATTATACAACATGATCCACAGCTTCTTCTTTGACCGGTGCTTTCCAAGAATCTCCGTGGCGGCATCTGTCACAGCTAAGTTGAAGGTGGTGGTCAAGGTGTTGACATCTACTTCACCAGCTCCCAAAATGAGCAGTGGTGCAAATTTCCCTCCAATTGTGGCCTAAAATATTTATGTCACCTCCGGGTCTTGCAGTTTGTCCAGGTCGAACTTCAGTCTAGTGCACTTTGCTGTGTTTACTCTCTTTAAGTGAAGCCGGAAAGACATCATCACAAGATTGTAGTCACTTCCGATGTCTGCTCCTGGAAAAGTGCGTGTCCTGCCAATGTTGATGCTTGATCTGAAGCGTTTCTTGACCATCATTAACATTTACCGAGTAAGTCCCTTTAATAGAATTTTGGAAACCCTCCCCCAAAAACTAACTGATCCGCCCCTGTATTATAACGGAGACTTATAGGGGCAGACCTTATCCTCGGATTTCCTGATAATAAAAATGATGTATTGTAATTTTTAAAAAAAAAAGGGGGTGGAAGGAGGGGTGGGGGTTTCGGAACCCCCGAAACCCCCTTCTCCTCCCCTAGCACAGCCCTGCTCTCTCTCTCTCTCTCTCTCTCTCTCTCTCTCTCTCTCTCTCTCTCTCTCTCTCTCTCTCTCTCTCTCTCCCAGAAACATCAAACCCCTGTCCATCCTCGCCCCCACCGCCTCTACACTCCTCCACCCACCACCCTACACACATAATTATTGTAGAAACTTTCGCTCTGTTGATTGTCGCGCAGTATCGTATAAGAAGAAAACTGAGGAACATTCCTGTTTCATTTATTAGCTACTGACTCCTGCAGTGTAGCATGTTACTGTCACGTTCATGCGTATATGAAAGGTACGCCTTTTTCACAAGAAGGCACGGATCTGTTTTCGCTGCTGCTAATAATCATTTAGAATACTGCGCATGCACCCTTCAGTATTGGGATGTGAGAGGAATGGAGTGCTGTCTCACAGGCGCTTGTATCTGGAAAGCGCTTGTGTGTTGTCTATATACTGGGAATAAAACAAAAGACTGCTAGCATTCAAACTTTACAACATTAATTAGAAACAAACGGGTACATAAACCAAAACTTTGGACAAAAGCAAGACAAAACAAGCGCACATTGTCCAGCTAAGCTCAGCTTCGTCAGGCAAAACACTCCTCTCACAACATCCCCCCATACGGACGTCTGTGGAACTGCTGGCCGTTTGTCGCAGGATACTCCGTATATGTAACTTCATTTTGCCCGACTGCAAAATTCAAAGAAACCCGGCTGTCAACCACCGGCTGAGCCAACTACTGACGAGTTTCGGGAATTTGCCTACTCTAATATCAGCTTTCTCAATTGCCTTAAGGGTTGTTGGGTTAAGTCGGAGCAGGGAGATAGGACGGCGGTAGGAGAAGAAGTGGAAAAGGCAAAAAGCTTACTAAGCAGGAATATTATTCATTCAAGCAAATAAGAAGCAAACACAACGACAGTTTGATGACTTCATATTTTAATATTATTTTTATAAATTTCATATGTATAGTAAAGTTTTAGTTTTAATCTTTTTAATAATATAATATGTATGGGTACAATGCTTTCAATGCTTTGTGGTTATAGGCGGAGTATGTATGATAGTAGTGGAGAGGGGGGTAAGGTGGAGAAAAGTATGGGGGAGGGGGGGGGGTCAAAACAGGCCGTGAAGCCTTTCTACATGCCCCTTCCTCAACTTGGCAATAACTGATCAGTGGGTCTGTTGAGCATGTCATTTTCATAAGCATTTCATTCATCATAGCAATAAAACATATTTTTAAAACTCTGGAAGTATGTTCAACTGCTTTTAAAGCATATTTATGTTTGGTGCATTCTTAAGTCAAACCGGTACATTATTCCAGTTAGTGGCAAGTTTGAAAAGGAAAACTTCCTTATATTAGTATTTCGGACATGCGTGTAATTTCGCAATGAGGGGATGCAATTTTGTATGTTTGTATCAAGTCCCCTCTAATTCCACGGCCATACAATTATTGCAGTCCTAGGTGTGAGCAATATCTTTTATTATATATAAATAAAGTGTGTGTGTGCGGGGGGGGTGTGTGTGTTTGTGTGTGTGTGCCTTTGTGTGGGGGTGTGTGTGCGTGTGTGTGTGCGTGTGTGTGTGTGTGTGTGCGTGTGTGTGTGTGGGTGTGTGTGCGTGTGTGTGTGGGCGTGTGTGTGTGTGTTTGTGTATGTGTGTGTGCACACTTACACAGTGTTATCTGGACAAACCAGTGAACATCTACATAACTTGTTTTGACAGACCTACTTGTTTTGACGTCAGAACAATGATCCGTTAGGGTTAGGGCTGAGTTAGGGTTAGTGTTCGAACACTTAACAGTACTTAAAAAGTGGGACGAAATATGACCCATTGTCAGCACAACTATGTGGCGTTTCAGGAAAGTCATGATAATACTGTTTACCCTCGGCTGTATGTGTGTGTGTGTGCGTGTGTGTGTGTGTGTTCATTATGTCACACGTTTTGCTTTCGGTGAGAATTTGTAATATCAGAATTTATACTTTGATTATTTCTTTCAGAACTAGTATGTATATGTGTATAGGACTTTCCCGGTAGCTCAATGGATAGTGATCTGGTTTCCTATGCTGAAGGTCGTGGGTTCGATTCCCGCAAGGGGCGAACTAATATGTGACTTAGGTACGAGACTATTGAGGTCACCGAGGGTTTTCTCCGGATACTCCAGTTTCCTCCCTCCCTTTATTAATAAATACCATTATTATAATGGTATTGGATGCAGTCAATCTAAAACTGTCAAACATAAAAATTCCATTTCGTTTTTCGTACTTCTAATATAGCCATCTTCCTGCCATCACACCACATAGTGAGAGATAGATGTGTGCCTGCTGTGTGTGTGAGAGTGGGTGAAACATGTAAGCCTGTGTGTTGGTACAGGTCGCCGCGCTTTGAGCCTGATTAGTAATTTATAGGAAAGCGCGTTTATTGCATCCATTAATAATATTATTATTATAACTGTGACTGGATTATTCTATATACACCACGTCGTATTTTTCGCAATGTGGCAGTTTAAAGAAATTGGACCCACTCAAGTCATCAAGATTATTATAAAATATTTCTCTGGGTTTACCCCCCCCCCCCTCCTCCACCCAGCAAAATAAAACAAAAAACCCCACAACTAATGAGAGAGAGAGAGAGATATTAAATAAAACTGAGTGATCTGTTCTGAATGTATTGTGTTTACCATAGTGTTTTACACACTGACGCGCTCAAGACAATAGGGTCGAGATACATAAAGTAAACTCGTTACATGCAAGGTTCATCTTTATGCAGTGAATCAAGACACCCTAACAACACCGTTTATTCACAATTTCTTCTTCATATATTCACCACCAGCAGCTCCAACAACAATGGCTTGTTTAGCAATTGCGTAACGCTATGTAACATGAAACGGTAAACCATGGTGCCAAGTTCAAGGTCCTTTTATATGAAACTGGCCTATTGAACTGAATTGAAATGAAATCAAATGCTAAAGTTGTTGACATTTTGTCAATGCGATCTTGAACTTTCATTCCAGATGGTGATTTATTTCACAGCAGAATAAAAGTCCAAACAAGAGCTAGGACCCAAAATGATTTATTTGTTGTTCCCATTTTTACACCAGGGAAATTTGACATGTGGGCAATGTAACATAAGCAAAAAATGTGACAAAGACAATAAATATCATAGTCAATGAAGTTTTAAAATCATACTATTAAGAAAAGCAATTATTACAACAATAAAATACATACAGTGATATAAATAGCATGCGACCAAATGAAAGCTTGGCTAAAAATAAATTACAACTGTTAAATATATCAGTTAAGAGGTGGAGAAATTATTTTTGTTTTATGATGAGCGTGAATTAAATACAAGCAAATGTTAAAGATTTCATTCAGGTAGGCCTAAAATTATTAAAAAGCAAAAACAAATGCATGGAAGAAACAGAATAAAATAAACTAATTAACAGTTAAAAATGATAAGGTAATTCATTATTAAAGTAACAAGGATGAAAGAGCTAAAAAAAAGTAATTATCACAGTCAATTTTATGTCTAAAACATCAAGATTGCATTTATTTCCAGGAAAGCACACAAAGACGCAAACAAACAGTAGTGCATCAATCAGCTACTTGGAAGTATATGGTAATGGTAAAGCGTTACCTTCAATTTCTTAAGTCATAGGGGACATCTTTTTTGTCAGGGCCAACTTTGTGAGGGCGGTGGCCATTTCTTCTCACTTTCAGTTTCCCAGTTTCATCACAGCCAGGTGGATTTGGGTGTGGTTTAATTTCTCTCCAAATGTGACGGTCACAATTCTAATTGCTAACTCTACTGATTTCTGTGTAACTTCTTAAAACATCAATCAGTTTTAAAAAAAACCTCTATGTTGCAGCGTGGAACAGAAAATCAATTAATATATCTTGTTTTTTAATTACATGTTGAAAGAATTCATTTTTTTGTTTTTGTTTAAATACCAACATTGGAATCATTGACACATTTTTGGGCAATGCAAGATGGTTGCCTGTGTGTGTAAAAGTGGAGATAATTAAAGAACCTATAATATTGTAGAAAACTATTTTTTGAAAAAAAGAAATAAAATACATTGTCCAAGATATCCCCACACAGAATAAATCATGGAATATAGAACTATAGATATGCCATTTACAAAAAATACAGTAATATTGGTTGAAATTTTAGTCTGTCATGCAAAATGGTCAAGACAATGACCAGCGCAAAGTTCTGTACAAAACAATTCAGGCCAACGTGCAAACATTGCAAATAATAAATCATTACTAAAAGAACATTCGCAGTTGTAAAGTATGATGATCATGGAACCCATCCATCACAAGTCAATTGATCAGTTCATTAATCAACGTATCAGTCAATCAATGAAGCAAGTAGTGAAGAGCATACTAGTATTAGTATGGCAAAAGACTATACCAGTATAGTCTAGTATTAGTATAGTCAAAGACTACCAGTATAGTCTCGTATTAGTATAGTCAAGGACTATACCAGTATAGTCTAGTATTAGTATAGCCAAAGACTATACTAAACCGGTGACCAAAATCAACATCAGACACAAATCAGTCTTTTAGTCAAGTAATGACATATCTCAAGTTTATTTAAAAAAAAAAGAAAAGATTTGAAATAACACAAAATAAGTACATAAATGTAAAAATTTAAAAAAAAAGGAATAAGAAGGCTATCTCCCCTTCCCACCCCCTACCTCCCCCTCCCAACAACAACAACAAAAATTACACATGCATATAAAGAAATAACAATACAGTTTAAACTACAAAAAAGAAAAGAAAGAAAACAAAAGAAAACAAATACAACACAAAAACAAAAGGAAAGAAAATTAAAAATAAAGAATATGAATATAAGCTTAATCATAAAATAAAACAAAATAAAAATAAAAACTAAAACTAAGGCAAAAACTAAAACTACAGTCTCCAGTAGACTTATTACCATCCGTCTGAGAGCAACATTACCATCATCCAGGCCTATGCCCCAACATCAGACTATGAAGACAGGGAAGTGGAGGATTTTTATGAAAATATACAGACGGTCCTTGACCAAGTGCCGAAGAAGGACATAGTCATAGTGCAAGGCGACTGGAATGCCAAGGTTGGCCAAGATGCGCACCACAACTGGGGAGACACATGTGGACCCCACTGCAACAACGAGACAAATGACAGGGGTCTGAGGCTATTGGAGTTTGCCAGATACAACAATCTGGTACTGGCAAACACGCTTGGTCTCCACAAAAAATCCAGACGATGGACATGGCACAGTCCCGGCGGGGAACATCACAACCAGATCGACTACATCATGGTCAAGAAACGCTTCAGATCAAGCATCAACATTGGCAGGACACGCACTTTTCCAGGAGCAGACATTGGAAGTGACCACGATCTCGTGATGATGTCTTTCCGGCTCCATTTGAAGAGAGTAAATACAGCAAAGTGCACCAGGCTGAAGTTCGACCTGGACAAACTGCAAGACCCGGAGGTGGCAAAAATATTTCAGGCCACAATTGGAGGGAAATTTGCACCACTGCTTATTTTGGGGGCAGGCGAAGTAGATGTCAACACCATGACCAATACCTTCAACTCAGCTGTAACAGATGCCGCCACTGAGATCCTTGGCAAGCACCGACCAAAGAAGAAGCCGTGGATCACACCTGAACTTTTGGATCTGTGTGATAAACGAAGAGAGTTAAAAAAGAAAAAGAACACCTCACAGGGAGCTGATGTCTACCGAAAAATCAACAATGACATCCGAAAAGGCATGCGCACAGCAAAGGAGAACTGGATAGAAGATCAATGCCAGGAAATAGAGAACAATCTGAACAAGATCAACAGCAAGAAGGCCTACCAGACTGTGAAGCGGCTGACAAGTGTTAAACAGCCCAAAGTCTCCACTATCCAAAGCAAGTCTGGCATATGCCTTACAGAAGAACAAGAAGTCTTGGACAGATGGACAGAGTACTGCTCTGACCTTTACAACCATACACCAAATGGAGACCCATCAGTTCTAGCATGTCCCGAGAGCAGAGAAGAAGAAGAAATCCTCCCAATTCTCCGGGAAGAAGTTGAGGCAGCAGTGCAATCGCTGAAGAAAGGGAAGTCAGCGGGAGTGGACAACATACCAGCGGAACTGCTACAAGCAGGAGGAGAAGCGATGACTGATGCTCTCACCATTATCTGTAACAAGATCTGGCAGAGTGGGGAATGGCCTACACCATGGACCCAGTCGCTTGTCATCACTCTTCCCAAAAAAGGTAACCTTCAGGAGTGTGAAAATTACCGCACCATCAGCCTCATCAGCCATCCCAGCAAGGTCCTCCTGAAAATAATGCTCAACAGATTGAAACCACAAGCTGTACAAATCATAGCTGAAGAACAAGCAGGATTCATGGCAGGGCGAAGTACCACTGAACAGATTTTCAACCTCAGAATAATCTGTGAGAAATACCTACAGCACCAACAACATCTATATCATGTGTTCATAGACTTCAAGAAGGCATTTGACCGAGTCTGGCATGCAGCTCTATGGGCAACCATGAAAGTGTACAACATCAGCCCTAAAATTATAGAAGTCATCAAAAGCCTGTATGACAAGGCTACCAGTGCAGTCCTCCATAACAGCGTCATCGGGAACTGGTTCAGAACAACAATCGGTGTGCGTCAAGGATGCCTACTCTCTCCAACACTCTTCAACATCTTCCTAGAGCGCATCATGTCAGATGCTCTTGCAGATCACGAAGGCACAGTCAGCATAGGGGGCAGAGCAATCTCCAATCTTCGTTTTGCGGATGATGTTGATGGATTGGCTGGAGAGGAACAAGAACTTGAACAGCTTGTACAGAGGCTTGACACCACCTCCAGAGCTTATGGAATGGAAATAAGTGCAGAGAAGACCAAAATGATGACCAACAACACCAATGGCATCAACACGGACATCAAATTACAAGGCCAATCCCTCAACACAGTGCACAGCTTCAAATATTTAGGAGCCATTGTGTCAGACAATGGATCTCGACAGGAAGTCCTCTCCAGGATCGCACAAACAACTGCTGCCCTGACAAGGTTGAAGCCCATTTGGAAAGACAGAACCATCAGTCTACATTCCAAAGTAAGACTGCTGCGCTCTCTGGTCATCTCCATCTTCCTATATGCTTGCGAAGCATGGACCCTCACAGCAGATCTCCAACGAAGAATACAAAGCATGGAGATGAGGTGCTACAGAAGACTTATGTGCATTTCCTATACCCAACACATCACCAACGACGAAGTCCGACAGACCATCACACAAGCCATTGGACAACACGATGACCTGCTCACAGTGGTGAAGAAACGGAAACTCCGATGGTATGGCCACGTCACCAGATCATCAGGCCTTGCAAAGACCATTCTGCAAGGCACAGTGCAAGGAGGTAGAAGAAGGGGGAGACCGAAAAAGAGGTGGGAGGACAACATTCGAGAATGGACTGGTTTGACACTGAGCGAAGCCATGAGGGCTGCTGGGGACAGAGAAAGATGGAGTATGCTGGTTAAACGATCATCTGTGGTGCCCCTACGACCTTCGGGTTATGGGACAGGATAGGATAGGATAGGATAGGCATCTAGGTTTTGATAACATTTATGTTATAGTTGTGCTCAGTGCTGTAATGTTGTTATTGGTCGGCATAGAGGAGAAAACCTGAGAAGGACGTAGTATAATAATAATAATAAGAACTTGTGGTGTCACTTTGTAGCCAGACCCTGTCACCCACAAGCAGGTGAACAGTTGCTTGGGTCGTACCCATGGTATAATAACCAGAATACGGCAGTGCATATGCACGTGACAACACTGAACCGTTCTTTGAAATGTACATAGACACATACTGGTCACTGCTCATCCCTGTTCCAGCAGATCCAACGAAGAAATACATACCACTCCTTGAAGCTGTGAACACGCCGGATGACCCGTTGAAAGCGCTGCCCTCGTTGGTAAGGACGGTCCAAGGAAGTATGGTGCCCGTCGTACCCAAGAATGTAGAGGTCAGGGTGGCGTGGAAGGAAACCCTCACTGACAATACATCTGTCACAAACACACATGCGCAGAGCAAACTGTAGTGATTGAAACAGAGAGCGTGCCAGTCAAAGCTTTAATATGTATTTTAAATTATTTATGAAATTTTGATCATAAAAACAGATATGTGTCGTGATTTGAGTGTATCATGTAGGTTGTGTGTGAGTGTGTGTGTGTGTGTGCGTGTGCGTGTGTGTGTGTGTGTGTGTGTGTGTCTCCTGCAGCTGTTTCACAACACACTATGAGGGCAGAAACACTATCACTGCTTAAGTGAAGAGCAGCATAAGCGATAGTTTGCCATTCTGATACGGAATTTAGTTTGTCAAAGGGAAAAACGCTACATTATCTTTCTTTAATAATTATATTCTATGTCTTAGATTTCAATTAAATTAACGTGGAATGTCAGTTGTAAAATGTCGAACAAATTCATCATCATCATCATCATCAACATCATCTTCAATAAATCAAACAGTCAGTCAATCAATAATTAATCATCATCATCATGATGTGGTCTTCTTCTTCTTGATGTTGAGGGCCCATGATCATTGCATCGATCGCATGGATCCCCTTCAATCTGCATGTGGTGTTGAAGACGCATGTCTCACTCTTCTGAATTTAGTTGTAAATCATTTAGACATTAGTGGCACACATGCTATCAACTTTTTCATGGATTTTTCTTCAGCCTTCAATACTATTCAGCAACACCTACTACTAAAGTGATCTTTGGACTTAGGCACAAATCATACTACTGTTGTGTGGATCAGAGAGCTATGGATCAAGGAGTTTCTATGCGATCGGCCGCAGCGCGTCAGTCTGAGTGGCGTACTCACAACATAAATTATTGTTAACACAAGAGCACCTCGAGGTTGTGTTTTGTCACAGATTTTGTTTTTAGATTTATATATTTTTAGATTTTGTTTTTAGATTTATATATTTTTAGGTTTATACAAATAAAATTTGCTGTTCGAGCTAACTGTTTCGGACACTTATCTAGTTTGCTGCTGACATGGCGCTGATTGCCAAACTCAGGGGCGAAGACTCTCTGGCTAAAGTTTCTCCAGATACAAACTCTAAATGCTTGGTTTAAAGATAGCTTTCTCGATCTCAACATCTCAAAAACAAAAGAACTTATTTTGGACAATGTTTATAGGAGAACGTCATGCAACACACCTATCATTATTAATAATGAGGCAGTAGAACAGGTAGCACATTTTAAATACCTTGGTACTGTTATTGATAAATTATCATTTCAGGATAACACAGATGCGGTCTGTAAGAAAGCCCATCAGCAAACTGTATTTGCTTAAGAAACTCAGCCTTTGATGTCAGTAATCATGTTCTTGGGTCGGTGTACCGCAGCCTGGTAGATAGCATTCTCACCTTCAACATCATAATATATAATGTGGTTTGGTCTGCTCACCGCTGAAGAAAGAATCACAATTGAATAGCATTGTGAACATGGCAAGCCAAATAACTAGCATGCAACAGAAACAGATGAGTGAACTGTCAACTGCAGTCGCTAGGAAAAAGGCAAATCACATCATATGTGGCCTTCATCTAACCCCTGAATCATTGTTTTCAGTACTTGCTGTCAGGTCAAAGGCTTCGGATGCTGCTCTGCTAAGAAAAAATGACGCAAGAACTCTTTAATCCCTAGTGCGATCTCAATCCTCAACAATCGCTAGCTCTGTTGCCTAGTCAGCCAAGCCAGTTTTATATGCGTAACTGAAATGTTAACTTTCATATTTATTTTGATGATTTTTATGCACCCTTTAGATGTTTTAGTCATACTTATCACGTACAGGTGGCATGTGATGGGTTAAGGCTAAGTGTGTGAATGTACATGGGTGTGTTCAGTTTGATGAATGTTTATTCTGCATTAATGTATATATGGAGACATCTATATTCTATGTATTCATTATATATTAATTATGTATATGAGTGTTTATGTATGTGCAACTTAATTTAAACATGAATATCACTATGTTATTATTGTGTGCGTTTATTATGTATTTACTTATACATTGTATTGACGAATTATTTAGCGTGAATGTGTGAGCATGGATAAAGGCGAGATGGAGGGACAAAGAGAGAGAGGGAGAGAGAGAGAGAGAGAGAGAGAGAGAGAGGGAGGGAGAGAGAGAGAGAGAGAGAGAGAGAGAGAGAGAGAGAGAGAGAGAGAGAATATTTCCAGCTGAGCCATATGACTGTTGTATGCATGGAAAATTGTATTTTTGTTCATTTACAATTTTATGCAAAGTTTGAGCTGAATGGCAAAGGCAATTTTCCACTTTTATGTATAATGTGAAAGTTGGGCAATAAAGATATATTGTATTGTATTGTTTTGTATTTATTGTATTGTATTGTATTGTATTGTATCATCATCCACCTATTTTAATTTGATGAACTTGGCGGCATTTCACAAATGACGTTCTGAGCAATACGTTTCTGAACATATTCATTTTTTTCATTCAAATCTCCATGCCAGTCTTACTACGGTCGCTTACCAACTTTAGATTGAAGAAGAGCCGTCTTGTTCTTCAGGTCTGCGTTTTCATTCTTCAAACTCTCCACCTGTTGATTAGTGGAGTTCAACTGTTGCTTGGTGGCCAGTAGTTCATATTGGAGCTGTTGCTTGGTGGCCAGCTGTTCATGTTGGAGCTGTTGCTTGGTGGCCAGCTGTTCATGTTGGAGTTGTCGAATGGTGGCCTGTTGTTGCTGTGTGGTGGTGGTGAACAGTGCCTGCAGAAGGGCGAAACTGACCTTCAATTGGTCAACATCCACAGCGCCTCCTCTGGTCAGGAGGGATTGGGGTGCAACACACTGACTGGCAGGGGTTGAGGGGGGTAGGGTGCAGCTGTAGTTTCCTTCAGTTGGGGGGTTGGGGAGGAGGAGGACGAAAGTGCCGTTGTTTGGGCCACTGGTGCTTTGCAGCTTGCTACCGTCTGCTGCCTGTTGAGAGGAAAATATATTAACCATAAATAATGAGGCTGCTTTGAATATTACAGGCCAGAGTTGCAATGTACTATACTAAAACATGACAGCGACTGATCATAATAATATAGCTAACTGCAGACATAATAATATGATATAACACGCACACCCAACCCTTGGTGGCAGCGTTGGGATAGGACAGTTATAGCCGGATTGGTTAATCAGGGTAGTTTTTTTTTTATGGGGGGAGAGGTCAGTGTTTTGTTTTCGTGTTGTCTCGTAAGTAAGCTTAATAATGGATAGAAAGGAGTAGGGTAGTAACGTGCACTAAGATGCAGGAGAGTATGTGGGTATTCTTCTTATGTTTATTGGTTAATAATGCTATAATTTATTATGTATGCCTTAGTGTACTGGTTATGGCATCTCCACCAACACTGTGTCATCCAGGCTGTGTGTGACATGGTATGAGCCTCGACCGTTACAACACAGGAGCTCTCGGTACAACCTGGCACCTCAAATGACTTGAGCATCTGGAGGAACCACACTGGTAGCTGACTGCCATCTAGCAGGACGCCAACTTAGAAGTCCATAACGGAAAAGTTCTGTTTATCATTCGCTCGTAAATTTGTTCAAAAATAAACTTTTAAAGAATGCCAGTTGCCGGTTGTATAAAGCCACATGTATAGATAAGATAACTTTATTATGTCTTTCAAGAAATTACATATAGTTAGTTGAAGGAGTGGAATTTTCTATAGTCAAGCATCTTGTATAATTTGTAGCCACTGAGAAATAGTATTATTATTACTGTTTACAAAATTATTAAGCATTGTGTATAATTAATACCCTGTACAAATCATTAGTTAAGTAATTAATAACTCTACAGCCACTTGTGAAACTGTATAGGCTGTGAAGGAAGAAAGACTAAAGAAAATCACCATCTTATTTATTATTATTTTTTGTTTAACAGTTTAGTTTTTATTATATATACGAGGACAGTCCAATAAGTACTTAGCCTTACCGGCCAATAGCGCCAGTATCGCAAGAGCAATTTACTATCGTGTAGTACAGTCTCGTAGACGGCTACTGTCGAAATTTCAGCCGGATCGGACTCTTAGTTTTATGTTGATCATGTGTGGAAGCGGGCGTGTCCGCGGATTTTAGAAAAAAAGTGCTCTTCCACCATGATAACGCACTGTGACGGGGTTTTTATTGTTGCTGGGCTCTGCACAATGGACTGCTATTACCTCCTCGTCTTAGTCGGTGAGGATAGCTAGTTATCTTCCTTTGACTTCACTTAATACATTTATTTGTTTAGCTCGGTCTGTGTTAAGGCTGGGGTACAGAGATAGATAGAAAAATGGTAAAAGATCACTGTCGCACTAGCTTTCACACCGCTATGAATCATATGTAGTCCAGCCACTTGATAACAGTAAAAATCACACATTTATTTCCTCTACTCTATACACGATCTTCGAAGTATGAAACTAACTTAAAAGTTCAATTGTCAATGCGAATGACTCGATCGCTGATAATCTAGGCAGCTACTTTTTCTTCATCGGGCACTGGCTACTTTCTGCCTTAAGGGTAAGAAGTCTTGATGAGTGGACTACTGTGGTCCTGTTTATACAGAGTTTTAGTGCACGGTTTCTTGTTGCACTTAACTGTGGGGTTGAAGCGCTGCGTTGAGGTCGCTTCTACGACAAGCTGTGTTGTCGTTGCTTGTGTTCGATGGGTGGGCTATCTGCGCACAATGCTGTAGATGCCTCGGCAGCCAACTGTACGCGTTGACGTGGTTGTTGTCGTTTGTTGAGTTGGGCTCACGATATACCGCCTGCTCGTCTGTAACATATGAGACGAAATTCTGCACAACCCTGTATAATAGGTCTGTGCAGAGCGTCTCACTGAAAGCCAAAGTAGCCCTCAGTGATAGCTCCACATCTCTATACATAAGCGACGAACATTCTGCTAAGTCCGTGGTCCACTGGAATATCCACTCTAATTTCCTATACATATATAAATATAAATCGTGGCTAACTATACACATAAAGAATTAATAATATTATAAACATTCTCAGGTACAGCCACTGGTCTGCAAGCCTACATATAGGTTAAACAACAGTGGTTCCATACATCTTTCAACATGGCGTCGGCCGGTCATGCTACAACTGTGTTACGCATGATCACTTCTGTCGTCTGCTAGAGACTAACAGTAACCTAAACAAGCAAAATCTCAAAGTGTGCAGGGTAAACAGGTCCTCTTGTTACACGCACCAGTTCACACCTCCACCCTTGCCACGGCCAAATTGGTTGAATTGGGCTACAAACTACTGCCCCATCCACCGTATTCTCCACATTTGACCCCGTACGACTTCTTTTTATTTCCAAACTTGAGAAAGTCACTCGCCGGGCAGAAATTTAAGTCAAATGAAGAGGCCACCGCCGCCACGGAGGCCTACTTTGCAGACCTCGAGAAAACGTATTTTTCAGACGGGTTAAAGAAGTTGGAGCATCGCTGGGTCAAGTGTATCGAACTAAAAGGAAACTATATTGAAAAATAAATCCCCACTTTTTCAAAATTTTCGTTTTTCTTTCGTAGGCTAAGTACTTATCGGACCACCCTCGTATCTATTAATTGTGATTGAAATGTATAGATTATAGTTTGTTTTTGTGTGAATAAACATGTTGTAATTGTTCCCTCTGGTGTTTTATGTGTTAGCTGTTTTGGGGTAGAGGTTCTCGTGTGATAAGCACCATAAAATAAAAATATGATCGCATAATATGATATAACACACTTACCCTTGCCAATATCCCACAGTCAGATTTCCGCAATCAACAATATAAAAGACTATTACCATTGTTTAGTCAATCTGACATTTGCCTATCAATTCTCTTATGCTCAATGTGTATATATTCATGTGGGTGTGCCTAAAATGTTTTTGTTTTATTTAGTTCTTCGTTTGCCTTTTCCATCGAAATGCTAACTAAGACAAACAAACAAATCAATTATATAATCAAACCTTTTCAAAGAAACTGTCCAACAGGAAAAATTAGTATTGCTTTGGCTTAATGAACATGTAATTCAAAGGAAATAATGTCTATAGAATTGAAGGATTGAAAAGTAGAAAGGTAAAACACTCTGTGTGTAATTGCAATCAAATAGTACATGCCTCAGAGAAATAGTATGTTTACATAAGCAATTCCAGTACTGCAGTTGCTGCAATATTCAGTTCTTATAGACTTCAAATAAATTTGTAATCCCCAAATTTAAAATAACAATCGTATTTTGGAAAGGTATATTCAACATTTACAGCAGAACTGATAGTCATTTTATCCTATTCTATCCCGTAACTCGAAGTTAGGGGCACCACAGATGATCGTTTAACCAGCGTGCTCCATCTTTCTCTGTCCTCAGCAACCCTGATGGCTTCGCTCAGAGTCAAGAAAGTCCATTTTCAAATGTTGTCCTCCCTCCTCTCTTTCTGTCTCCCTCTTCTTCAGTCTCCTTGCACCGTGCCTTGCTGGATGGTCTTTGCAAGGCCTGATGCTCTAGTGACGTGGCCATACCATCGGAGTTTCCGTTTCTTCACCACTGTGAGCAGGTCATCGTATTGTCTAATGGCTTGTATGATGGTCTGTCGCACTTCGTCGTTGATGTGCTGGGTATACAAAATGCCCAGAAGTCTTCTGTAGCACTGCATCTCCATGCTTTGTATTCTTCGTTGAATATCTGCTGAGAGGGTCCATGTTTCGCAAACATATAGGAGGATGGAGATTACAAGGGAGCGCAGCAGCATTACCTTGGAATGTAGACTGATGATCCTGTCTTTCCAAATGGGCTTCAACCTTGTCAGGGCAGCAGTTGCGGTGCGCATCTTGGCCATCCTTGGCATTCCAGTCGCCTTGCACTATGACTATGTCCTTCTTTGGCACTTGGTCAAGGATAGCCATAGATGGTCATAGAAATCCTCCACTTCGCTGACTCCATAGTCTGATGTTGGGGTATAGGCCTGGATGATGGTGATGTTGAAAGGACCTGCTCTTAGACGGATGGTAATGAGTTTACTGGAGAGTGGGCGGCAACCCATGACAGTGGCTAGAAAGTCTCTGTGGACCAAGAATCCAATGCCGTGTTCGTGCCTGTCATCTCTCCTGCTCAAATAAAGCTTGTGGCCTTTGTCGGTCATTATTTCACCTAGGCCTTTCCAGCGCAGTTCGCTTATACCTAAAATCTTCCATCGATAGTGGTTCAGCTCGTGGGCCAGTTCTTCTAATTTATCCTCCGCAGTTAGGGTCCTGACATTCCAGGTATAGTCATTTAAATGGCCTTAAATAAGATTTCTAATGTTAAATAAGATTTCTAATTTCTAAATAAGAGATATTAATTTTAATGTCCTTAAATAAGATTTCTAATATTGTGCCATAAACGCTTGTAACAATAAATTTCAACTAAAATAAACTGTACTGTGGAAATTCAACAATCCATTGAACGACTCATAAACTCACAGTCCACACAACGTCATGGATAGGTGGATGTCCGAGGGAGGTGAAGTGACCACAGGACAGCTGCACTCTAAACTCTCCACTGGCATTGTCCAGCACGGCGTCAGGCGATTGGGAGACGTGCATGCTGCCACCCTCGGCCTCTGGGGCCTCTGTAAGGAAAAATCATTACAATATCAATCAAAAACAAAAAAATATTATTTTTTTTACCACTTTGTCCTTTTTTATTTTATTGGGAAATTCTGGACCGCCTCCTCTGAGAAAGGCGTAGTCATTGCCTGTGGCTCGCCCAAACTCAACCTACCTAATATTAGTTGTATTTTTGAAATTTTGTTGGGGGAACAAACAGGGATACCCGGAGAAAACCCCTCCGAGACTTTGCCCGAGACGAAAGTCAATAATATTCTGAGAAACATAACGCCCAGATACCGGATCAATCCCACACATGTCAGCGCCATTGGTTTCTGGCCTGGGAACAAGGCAAGTTAGTCCCACCTTAGAGGGTAAAACATGCGTCAGTACCCACCTGGATGACTACTGAAATTAAAGCTGCAATGTCCTTGCGTGACGACTTAAAAAACAAAAACAGTTTGAACTATATAAAAAGCAACGTAATACAGTTCTTACTCTCATAAGAAATGTAAAGAAAAAATATTTCCAAACCTTATTATAAACTGAAAACACTAATATCACTTGTATTTGGCAAGCAATGAACGAATTTTGCAAAAAAATCTCGAACAAAAAAAACAACCAATCAATATATGTTTACTAATGATAAATTTAATAAATATTTCCTTTCATTGACTGACTCTATTATTACATCTAATATCATAAACGCAAACACAGATACAATATATGATAGGATCAATCAGTTTTGCAGAAGCAAACTTCATGAATCTGCCTCATTTATTATACCCCGGTTAACAGAACATGAAGTAACTTCTCTAATATTACAAATGATAAGGTTCTGGACATCTATAATTTAAATGCGTTCATTATAAAATTGTCTCTTCTATATATTATTAAACCTTTAACCTACATCTACAATCTATGCATTGAACAAAATCATTTTACCTCAATATTTAAAGAAGCTAAAGTAACACCTTTACCTAAAACAAGTGATACTTCAGTTCTTGACAAATTTCGACCAATTTCCATTCTGCCTGTTCTATCTAAACCCCTGGAAAGATCTATTCATATTAACCTTATGAAATACTTAGAAAATAATGCTCTTTTTCATCCTTTTTAGTCTGGCTTCAGACCTAAGCACTCTTGTCAAACAGCGCTCTCCCATCTTTGTGATGTTTGGCTTAATGCTATAAACAAGAAACACATTAATTGTAGGGGCAGTTTTTCTTGACCTTAAAAAGGCATTTGACCTAGTTAACCATGACATCTTAATTAATAAGCTAAACTACTATTTTCAAAACTCTGCATCTGTATTATTTTTAAAATCATATTTATCAAAGAGGCACCAATCAGTATATACTAATGGTTCATTTTCGTCTCCTGGAGAAATCAATTGTGGAGTTCCTCAAGAATCGATTATTGGCCCTATTTTATTTTTTATATTTATCAATGACATGCTTCTCACACAAAATGTTAACCTTGACCTATTTGCTGATGATTCATCCTTTCATACTCATAATAAAAATCTACAATTGGTAGAACAAATTCTTCAAAAAAGCATAAATGAAATTGATAACTGGTGTGACAACAATAGAAAGAAATTAAATCCTAATAAAAGGAAAAGTATGCTTCTCACTAAAAGACAAAAACGTCAAATTAGATCTTTTTGCCTTAATCTAAACTTAGGGTCATACAATATTGATCAAGTTCGTGAACATAAATTGCTAGGAATAATCATTGATGATTATTTTAGATGGCGGTCACACATTAACCATATCTGTAAAAAAATTGAAATACGTTTTCCTTCTAAATAAACTCAGACATTTTGTATGGTTGGTGCATTAAAGTCTTTTTTCTATGCCCACTGTATGTCTCATTTTAATTATGCATCAACTATTTGTAGTAATGCAAGTGATGCGCAAATAAAACAGCTAAACAGTCTTCATAAAAGAGCAATCAAGATACTCTATAAGTCTTATAATATAAATACAGATATTACAACTAATGAGAAATGCAAGGAACTCCGAATATTACCACTTCAAAAACAATTTATATTTAATACATCTATCCTTATGTTCAAAATCACACACTGAGAAACACTTGCATATCTTAATATATTTCTTACTAAGCCAGTTGATGAGCATAGACTTTATAATTATAAACTACCCCTCCCTCGCATCGATTTATGCAAAAATAGCCTATCATTTAATGGAGCTGCTGTATTGAACTCTCTCCTTCTGGAGTGTAAACCTTGCGACATAATATTTTCTTTCAAATATTACCTATGTAAGCATATGCACAATTAATTATAAAAGTGATATTTTGATAAGAAAACAGATTTTCATGTAATTATTTTATTTATTTATTATATATTTATTTAAATTTTTAGAATTATTATTGTTATTACTATTATTATTATTATTATTAATATTATTATTATTATAATCTTGTTATAATAATAATAGTGATGATGGTGGTGGTAATGGTGGTGTTAGTAGTAGTAGTAGTAATAATAATAATAATAATAATAATAATAATAATAATAATAATAATAATAAAAATAATAATAATAATAATAATAATAATAATAATAATAATAATAATAATAATAATAATAATAATAATAAGAAGAAGAAGAAGAAGATGAAGAAGAAGAAGAAGAAGAAGAAGAAGAAGAACATTATTATTATTATTATTATTATTATTATTATTATTATTATTATTATTATTATTATTATTATTATTATTATTATTATTATTATTATTATATTTTGATTATTATTTTTATTATTATTATAAGGGTGAGTGATAAGGACCTTCTTGACAACTATTCTAATTATTAATTGTGATTATTATTCTAATTATTAATTAATTAATAATTAATTCTAATTATTAACAGTGTCAATAAATAAATTAAAGAAATTTGACTTGACAAGGTTTAATAATATATAGAAAGTTGTCAAGAAAGTTGTCCCTGCTTTTTATTTTGTACACTGACAGCTGCAGAAGTACCCAAGAGTGTAGGTTTTTAGTTAAATTTTCAGATGACTCTGCCTTGTTGTCTCTTTTTCAGGGCCCGGAAAACGATCATGGTCTTGCCCTTTCTGATTTTGTTAACTGGTGCGATAATAATTTTTTTGGAAATGAACGTGTCTAAAACAAAAGAAATGCTTTTTGATTTTAGGACAGTGAAGGATGATGTCCGTCCATGTGTTATTCATGGTGAAGATGTGGAAGTTGTTGACACATATAATTATTTGGGTACAGTTTTTGATAGTCAGCTGAAATTTGATGTCAACACCCACAGTCTTGTCAAACGTGGTCAGCAAAGAATGTATCTTCTTAGGAAACTAAAATCCTTCTCTGTAAACACAAAGATCCTCAGTTTGTTTTACCAGTCTTTTATAGAAAGTTTGCTGACTTTTTCTTTTATCTGTTGGTTTCACGGTCTGACTGTGAAGGATAGGAACAGCCTGAATAGCATAGTCAATGTCTGCTCAAAGATTATTGGAGTTAGGCAGAGAGATCTTTCTTCTTTCTGTGATCAGCAGATCTTACGGAAAACCGGGAGCATCCTTAATAGTCATCAGGAACATTGTTTGAAACCCGAGTTCACACTGTTGCCATCCAGACGCCGATATGCTATGCCCATCTGTAAGGGAAATCGGCGTTCTAAATCTTTTATTCCCAGTGCAATCCGACTTTTTAATAGTACTAACCGCTTTTAGTTTTCGGCACTTTGGGGATCTTATTTGTTATATAGTGTGAGTCTCCCTTTAGTGTCTATGTGTACTGGCTGCACTTTTTAATCAACTTGTTGAATTTTGTTGACTTTTGTGATATCACTTGTGATCTTGATTCGCGTGTGTGTGCTTGTGTGATGTTTTTTAAATTTATGTATTTCTTGTTTGTTTGTTTGTTTGTTTGTTTGTTTTTTTGTGTGTGTGTTTGTGTGTGTGTGTGTGTGTTTTTTTTTCCAAAAATGGTTTATGATACATTTTTTGAGTTTTTTTATGCTGCCTCATAAACTTATAATGTAATTGCCCTTTGGGATGAATAAAGTTGTATTGTATTGTATTGTATTGTATTGTAAGGAGGGGGTGGTTGCCTAAAATTGTTTAAAGATAATAATGAAGATGTGTGATTGTGTGTGCATGTGTGTTCTAAAGTGCATGTGTGTGTGTGATTTATATGATTTCCAAGTTAATGTTAAAGGTTCTTTACTATGTTATGGGACAGATTGGAAGATTAGACTTTTTAATTATTCTAAAATTTTTATACCTAATTAAAAAATGTTTCAAAGTTTCCAAAAAAGTTTCAAGTTAGACCACTTAGTCACAACTCTCGCTCACTATAGAATCTCTCTCTCCCCCTCTCCTAAATGAAAACTTTGTTGTTTATTTATTATTTTATTTATAAACATAAACATTCCAAATTTGGTAAATATATATGCAAAACTTATCCATAAACAAAGTCATTAAATTTCAATGAATTATAAGCAAAACTGTGATAGATGTGATGATTTTAATGAAAATGAGGGTAATTTTGGGGGAAGGTTAAACTGTTTTGTGTATATTTATTTTATTTATTTATTTATTTGTTCATATTAAGCGTTTATTCCAGCTTAAGAGCTGCTCAAGGCGCTGGCCAATGCATGATCTAACTCAAGCTGCCCGAGGTCCTCACTTGCAACCTGTGAGCACGTTATCTGACGCCCTGAGAATTGAGCACAATCCTAGGTGATCAGCCATGGAGGAAAAGGGGCCTAGTGCTTGTTGGGTGTAGTTGTGTAGCCTTTTTAGAACATGAGCGTCAGGATCTTTAAAGTCTTTGCAATGGAATGCGTTCGTGCACAGACTAGACCTTAGTTTATACTCCACATCCGAAGGATACTGTAAGGAACGGGATTTTCCCGGTATTTTTTAATCAAAATTAATTAATGATTTTTTTGATTGGCTAAAAGCCTTGAGCCAATGAGCGAAGAGATACTTTGAATTAGAGGGGAAAGTAGTCAGTCGACTGGTTGGTGTTATACTGTGAGGTCGAGTGTGTGTGTAGGCCATGGAAAAGGAAAAAAAAAGATTAAAAAGAAAGTAAATTGAAAAAGAAACTAAAGGAGGTAGAAAGCGTGAAAGCCTGTCAAGGTGAATAGGGTCTACGGTCTTTCTCTCTGGAAGTGGATGCTTATTTTGTGCTGTAAAGAATACAGGTATTTGCAAGGTTTTTCATGATTGTAAAATGGCGGATAAGTATATTTTTGTATTGAAAGGTAGTGAGCTGTTGTCCACTGAGATGGAATGTTGAATTTTCATTGATGCAGTAATATTATTAATTATGTGGGGCGATAGTTGTAGAGTAGTAGATAATGAAGTATGAATGAAATGCGTGAGCTTGGTTAATAGTAATTTTCATTCATGAACTGATTACCTGGATATGAATAGTAATGGTGGAGGAAGGAAAGGGTGATCGCATACGAAACAGAATGGAACAAAGCGAGGAACAAAGGGAGGTGAGAAAGGGTGAAACTAAAGAAGAATATATAAAGTATCCGAGTCAAAGAATTGACGTTTGAATATGTATATTGTACAGCGGCCTACTTGGAGCCTGTTGGGGCTACTGGCCTACTTGGAGGCCTACTTGGAGCCGAGAGACCAACTGGAGATTGGGAGCCTGTTGGGGCTACTGGCTTACTGGAGAGCAGAATTGGCTCTATCCTGTCCGAGGCGAGGACAAGGGGATCTCAGAGGCACCGGAGGGGAAACGACTCTGTTTCCACATTGGATCCAAAACGACGTCTTCTCCGAACGGACTGGGGCAGGAGGATAGTCCCTCCGTTCGTCGACGTTCATTTATCGTTGACGCTTCTCTATCGTCGACCCCGTCTCGCGTCGACGTGTGTTTGGCAACGTGTGCCAGATTTTGTGAACCCGGGACCCTCGGAAAATAAGGTACTGTAAAGTTGAGCATTTGTTGCATTGACCAGGACAAGAAATTGCCGGTCTCGATTTTCCGTTCTGAGTGTCAGACTCGTCGACGTCGCATATGTGTGAGACATTGGGATAAGCCCATCTGTGATAGATTATTTGTATGAAAGGATTGGAGTGAAAGTGATATAAAAAGTGTTGATTATTTATATAAATTTTGAGAACGTTTTTGAGAACGTGGAACGGATATCTGGTGTTGGTGTTTGTCTGTGTTGGGAAGAATCCGTACGTTTGTGGGTGTGCCCGTAAACAGAGAACGTGCACGCACGCATAATTCACTTTAGGAGTCATATACAAATATTTTGCACTTACACTAAATATCCATTCATTACATTTGGTGACCCTGTTTGTTCTCTGTGTTAGTATTTGTATCTAGGTCAATTCTTTCATATTATTGGGTAGAGTTTAGATTGTCTCCCTTGTTTGCCTGTGAAGTGATTTGTGACTTGCGATTGTGTGATGTTTGTTATTATTAAGTAGTGGTTTTAGACCGTCTCCATTTTCACGGTAGGGCGCTCCTGTATAGTTTCAGAGTTGCTCAAGGGCTTAGTATCTTTTTCTACCTGTGGGGTCTATATTCTTTTTCATTGCTCTTTCTGCTTTACTAGTATTGGTTTGTTTACATTGCTTGTAGTTATCTTTGTTCTGTAGGCCTAACTTTGTGTGTGTGTGAATCAGTGAATGAGTTAGTAGTTCCACGTTCTTATTTTATTATAGGTTAGTTACAAAGCCCCTTAGTGTTAATTTAATTTTGATTTTGTTTTTTCTTTTAAATTTATTATTAGAAATTTTGCAATTGATTGTTGAAATTTTCTTTGCTTAGTGTTAATATACTTCTTGATTTGTTCTTTGACGTTATTATTAGAAATTTTGGAAATATTTGTTGATTATATTGTTGTTTAGTATGGGTATAATTCATTATCTGTTTCTTTAACTTGAACATTAATAATTTTGAAATTTTCTGTTGAATTGTTCCTTTGTTGTGTATATATATTTCAGTATTGATTGAACTTATTGTTTGAACTTACGTTATTATTTGAGTTAGTGGTGTGGAATTCGTTTATATTATTGCTGTTTTGTCTTAGTAGGTGTTAGTATTCGCCATACTTGTTTCTATTTCAGTATATTTATTAAAGTAGTGTTGACTTTGAGGTATTGAAATTTTTTTATTTTTATTTTTTGGAAATAATTTATAGGGTTTAGATATTTGAGGACTTAGATTAATTGAACACTGCTGTTATCGATTTGGTATTGAGTTATCTGCGCCTATTGCTTATTATAACAATAATTTATTTAAAAAAAGGAAATTATATTGTTGATATTGGATTGTTCATACTTTGTCATTTAATTGATTTGCTTTACTGCTGTTTATTAGTTAGATTTGTTGATATTTGATTGTTAGTATTTTAGTATTGTATTGATTTGGTTCCTACTATTCATCAGTTTATTGATTTGGTTCCTGCTGTTTATTGATTTCTTAGATTTGTTTCACTTTGAGTTTATTTTTGACTTAGCTTGGCTTGGGCTATTGTAGTTTTTATTTTTACCATTCTTTCTTGGGTATTTGGGACTTAGTGTATATATTGTAGTTTAGGTAGGTGCTGATTTTGATTTATATTTTCAAAAAAAATTAAACTTTAAACATGGATAACTATGATGATCTTTTTGAAAAGTTTATCAAACAAGCTGCTACTCTGGAAGTCGCTGATAAACATAAATATGTACAAGAATGTTTTGATCGACTTGATAGACAGAGAGAACGGGAGGCTAAACAAATGGACAAAGAAATGGAATCCAAGAAGTTAGAAACACAAAAAGAAATGGAATCCAAAAGGATGGACATTGAACTTGAGAGGGAAAAAACAAAACAGTTAGAGATACAAGCTAGTCAGGGTGGTCATGTTGCTGGTCAAGATCATGATCATGATCAAACTTATGCGAAGCATCAGTTCAAAGCTCGACCTATTTTTCCTAAACTTCCTATGTTTAGAGAGAAGACTGATGATATTGACTCGTACTTGTTTCGTTTTGAAACAAATGCTACTGCACTTGGCTGGGAAAAGGGTCAATGGGTTGTCTATTTGTCGGCTTTGCTTGAAGGAAACGCTTTGAGTTTGTATCATAGTTTAGCTGCAAATGGACATTGTGATTATGACATTTTGAAAGATATAATTTATTGAAGAAATTCCAATGTACTGCTGAAGGTTTCAGAGAGAAATTTCGTTCCACCAAACCGGACGCAAATGAACCGTTTCAAACTTTTGGCATTGAGCTTAATCGATTGTTTGATCGATGGGTTGCACTTTCTGGGGTAAAGCGTACGCTAGATGGCATAGTTGATTTGGTACTGGGTGAACAATTTCTCCAGAGTGTTTCTGCAGATCTTGCCACTTTCATTCGCGAACGAGGATTGGTCAGCCTCGAGGACATGGTGAATTGTGCCGAAAGTTACCGTCTTGCTCGTCCAGGTTAGAATTTGGCTCGCAAGGCCAGTACTTCTGCCTTCGCGTCGGTTGGTCAATTCAATACCGTTGCTGAAACTAACGCTGCTTCGGGTCGTTCGGATTTTCGCGGTGGGTACGGTGGTTATCGACGTCAGGTTGGTTACCGTGGCCGCTGGAACTTTAATCGAAGTGCGCCATCCACTGTTGCAGATTCTCAGCAAGGTCAAAGTCGTGGTGGATTCGGACGTGGCTCGTCCATGAATTTTTCTGGTAAATGTCAACTTTGCAAAGGCAGTGGCCATTCTTCATTCAAATGTCCACTTAGAAACAATCCGACAAATCCATGCTACATTTGTGGGTTGGGGGGACATGTAAAGAAAAATTGTCCGTTTGCTTCTTCTGCACTCAAAACAGATACACAAAAGACTCAGATTGGTTCTGCTGCATTGCCTGTTGATCCTGAGGTTGTCTGTTCAGTTGCTAGTCCTGCTGTGGGTCATCTACATTTGGAGTTGGGTACAGTGAAGGGTACTCCGTGTTCTGTACTTCGTGACACAGGTGCTACTATTTGTGGTGTGCGTCAGCGATTGGTGTCATCTCTCGAGTACATCGAAGGACAAGTTCGTTGTAAGACTTTTGGAGGTGAGATTACTGTTTATCCACTTGCCAAACTTGCAGTGTCCACTCCATATTTTTCAGGTCAGTTGGTTTGTGCTGTGCTTCCTGACCCAGTTGCTGATTTGATCATTGGGAACATTGCTGGGTTGACAGATTCTGTTGTTGGTGCTCAGGTTTCAGTTGAGTTGAGTGTGGCGGCTGTCACTACTCGAGCTCACACTGCGAAGAAAGATTTTCCTCATACTCCTTTAGTTGATGTTTCTCAAGACTTTGGTATTTCTCGTCAGGAGTTGATTGATTTTCAGAAATCAGATGCCAGTCTTGCTTCTTGTTTTGCTTTTGCTCAGTCTGGAGAAAGGAAAGCTGTTGGTTCTGCTATTTATTTTTTCTTTGAGGATGCAGGTGTTTTGTATCGTTCGTACGAGAAGCCTGGTCAAATTCTACAGCAGATTGTTGTTCCAGAGAAGTTATGTGCTGCTGTTTTGGCTACTTCACATGATCAGTTGCTTGCTGCTCATTGTGGTACTCGTCGTACTTTGACTCGAGTTCTTTCAAAGTTTTTTTGGCCTGGAGTGTCAGCGGATACTTCAAGGTACGTTCGTACTTGTGATGTGTGCCAGAAGTCAACTTCGAAGGGGAAGGCTCCGCCAGTTCCGTTGGTTGTAGTACCTCAGTCATCTACTCCATTTGAAAGGGTCCACATTGACTTGGTCGGTCCTTTGTCTCCACCTTCGGAGGAAGGCCATCGATACATTTTAACATTGGTCGACTTGGCGACTCGTTTTCCGGAGGCCGTGCCACTGAAAAACATCTCTTCAGTTGAGGTTGCAGAGGCGTTGCTGTCGATTTTTGCACGGCTGGGTTTTCCAAAGGTGATTTTGTCCGATCAAGGTACTCAGTTTACATCTGAACTGATCAAGCAGTTCTACGCCTTGTGTGGCACTAGGGCGATTCGGACGTCTCCATATCATCCTCAGGCAAATGGAATTGTGGAGATGTTTCACAGGACGTTGAAGGCGATGCTTGGGAAGGTTGTTCAGTCTCATCCAAAGGCGTGGCATCGTTACTTGCCTGCTTTACTTTTTGCTTGTCGGGAGTTACCGTCGGAGAGTACTGGATTCAGTCCCTTTGAGTTGATGTTTGGTCGCCAACCTCGTGGTCCGATTTCGTTGCTTGCTGATTCTTGGACCCAGGACCAGTCTTCAAAGGATGCAGATGCACAGCCATTGTATTTGCATGTTTTCGAGTTGAAGAACATCATTGCTGAGACTTGTGAGTTGGCTAGGCAAAACTCTGCACAATCATCAGCAAAGAACAAAGCTTACTTTGATAGGTCAGCTAAGAAACGCACTTTTGGCGTTAAAGATGAGGTATTGGTTCTGTTGCCATCCGAGACAAATAAATTACTCATGAAGTGGTTAGGACCATACACCATACAAGAGATAAATCCCACATCACAAGTTATTAGATCATAAACAAAACACAAATCAATAAACTCAACAACACCAAATTCCCCACAAAATTATCATCCTCACAAATGGAAAACACAAGCAAATCCACAACATCATCGTTACCATTACAAAGAACCAAAAAACCCTCGACTCACAACCCAACCACTTCAAAAGCAAACAGCCAAACAAAGAATCAACAAACATCTAGCAACAACTCTGCACAATCATCAAAAAAGAACAAAGCAACTTGAAGTCAGCAAAAGAAAAATTACTATTTTTCTTCAACAAACAAAACCACTCACAAAAAACACCAAAACCAAACCCACAACAACACAAAATAAGACATAGAGCTAACAAAAGACGACCATCCCCAAAACGCTATTTTATATCATTTGAGACAGTCCTTCTAAATTTGATAAAAAAACACATCACACAACCCAATGATATGATGTAACTATAAACTCATCAAGACAGATATCTCTTGTTGTACAGTGATCAACAGATGTTACCAAACGAATCGAAGAGACAACCACATTTTCAATGAGTTGTTGCCACACCATCTATCTGTCTCATTTTGATGATACACTAAACAAACGATTCTGAATTTGTTTTTTTTCTATCTGACATCGGATGTAGTTTTGTATACATCCACGTCATAATTGAAACGAAACTGTCACATTTGAAGTTATAAATCTTCCCATAAACCATTCGCCCTTGGTGCAGAAGAAAGATCATTCGTGCGGTTCTGCATGATTATATGATAACTCCATTAACCGATTCCCAAACCTTGTACAAAAACTTGCAGCCAAATTCGCAGACTTAGCCAAGATACTACATCAAAATAATAAGACTAGCCACCCACAATAACCATACAAAATCATATCCTACATAACAATATAACTCCAGGAATAGCTATGAATTTTTTCGATGACATCCTGTGCACATATTTTTTTACAACATATTTGTGAGGGGAGTTCTCAAAAAAAACTCATTACTGCTAGGCCATCGAAGAGTTTCCCAAATAGAAACAAATTTAACACCCCCACCACAACCAACAAAAAACCACAAACTATTCTACAGATGCTACATCCCACAAACCACCCAAACACACATTTCATCTTACGAAGGATTACCCCCATGTGTGGTCAGCTTATCTCTGTTACATGCATGAAACTTTTTCTCTACTGCACCAGTCTTGCATACGTTCCAAGATTTTGTTTTACTCTGATGCCAGTTCGTTTGGTGTTGGTGTTCTTATCCAACAAACTCATTTTCAGCATCTCCATCAAAATGATATCAGACTACACTTTTGTATATTGCTTCATATTCACAACCTTGACCCCCTCCAACCCATGCTCACATAAATACATGTTTTCAAGAGTACAATTTGAACTGTTCTATAACTCTCTTTTCTGTCGCTTCTCTTTCTCATCCGTAAATTTTGCGGAAGAACTTCTGTTAACTTGACATATCTTGAAAAAAGAAACCTCGGTGTCTCTTTTTCGTAAATTAGTGTAAGGAACATTTTTCTATTTTTTTAATAATATGTATAATTGATTATACTCCCCATTGCCAATATTTTGAAAATTTCAAGATACTTTTTTAAAAAAGATACCTGTGTTAATTCCAAAAAGAAAAAAAAATTAAAAAGAAAGTAAAAAGAAAAAGAAATAAATAGGTAAATTGAAATTCCAAAACGAATTTACTCTTCTCTTTTTGCTTATTTTAAAATATGAATCCAATATTTGCAATTTTTGTCAAAATATATTAAATTGATAGTTTTGCTTTTATTTGATGATGAATTTTCAATAATTTTGAATTTTTTCATAACTTATAACATCTTTGTACAACAAAATAATGAATCAAAAAAAATGCTAGCTTGTGCTGTTGTTTTTCATTATGAACAAGAAATTTATGAATAATAATGTCCCTACATACATCTACTTCAGATGAGTCTACATCCCTACTCACTAAAATAAGATTGAAAATTTAATGAATATAAATATCCTAGTCAGAACTGATGAATATATTTGCAGCGGCCTACTTGGAGCCTGTTGGGGCTTCCACGACTTGACAGACCAACTGGAGACTTGATGCCAGTTCTACTGGTTTATTATTACTGGAGAGCAGAATTGGCTCTATCCTTTTCCTGGACAAGGGGATCTTCAGAGGCACCAAAACGACAGTAACATTTAAGATCTTGCTCATTACGAACTGTCTCGAAGTCTCGCCGTCTCGCGTTTGATATCGTCGACTCGTGTGAACCCGACGTTGTGACAAGTGTCGAAACCAAAATAGTTGCAGATTTCAATGACCATGTCGATCTCTTTTCTATAGTGTCAGACTCGTCGACGTCATATTAGACAATGATATTAGATTTGTATGAAAATTGGAGTGAAAGTATATAAAAAAGTGTTGATTATTTATATAAATTGAGAACGTATTTTGAGAACGTGGAACGGATATTGGTGTGGTGTGTTTGTCTGTGTTGGGAAGAATCCGTACGTTTGTGGGTGTGTCCGTAAACAGAGAACGTGCACGCACGCATAATTCACTTTAGGAGTCATATACAAATATTTTGCACTTACACTAAATATCCATTCATTACAGATACATGTGACCAGAAACAATGTAACGAAAAGTTAAATATAGTGAAAGACAAGAACTGGAAGTCCTCTCCATCCTCCACTCTACCACCCCTCCCCCTACACACACCTCCCCCACTCTTTAACTTCAAAGTAATCCACCCGGTTGTCTTAATACAAGCAGCATCATCGGTCGGTTTACCTGCAACAAGGACGAAGGCGACACTAGTGAAGTGCACAATGGGGTTGGCCCGGTCATCAGTGCCGACAACAATGCTGTAGTTGCCAGACTCCAACAACGTGGCACCCGTGATGACGATGCTTCCTCCATCTGTCCATCTCACTCGTCCAGAGAAAGCAGGCATGGGATTAAAATGACCTGCAGCCCACATAGCGATTACCTCGTCTGCACGCCCACTCGCCTGCACAGTGAATGCACTATTTTAGCATTCTATCCCCTATCCTATCCTATCCCATAACTCGGAGGTCGTAGGGGCACCACAGATGATCGTGTAACCAGCGTACTCCATCTTTCCCTGTCCTCAGCAACCCTGGTTGCTTCGCTCAGTGTCAAATCAGTCAATTCTCGAATGTTGTCCTCCCACCTCTTTCTCGGTCTCCCTCTTCTTCTACCTTTTTGCACTGTGCCTTGCAGGATGGTCTTTGCAAGACCTGATGATCTGGTGACGTGGCCACAACATCGGAGTTTCCATTTTTTCACCACTGTGAGCAGGTCATCGTGTTGTCCAATAGCTTGTGTGATGGTCTGTCGGACTTCGTCGTTGGTGATGTGCTGGGTATAGGAAATGCCCAGAAGTCTTCTGTAGCACCTCATCTCCATCTTTTTATTCTTCATTGGAGATCTGCTGTGAGGGTCCATGTTTCGCAAGCATATAGGAAGATGGAGATGACAAGGGAGCGCAGCAGCCTTACCTTGGAATATAGACTGATGGTCTTGTCTTTCTAAATTGGCTTCAACCTCGCCAGGGCAGCAGTTGTTTGTGCGATCCTGGAGAGGACTTCCTGTCGGGACCCATTGTCTGATAAAATGGCTCCTAAATATTTGAAGCTATGCACTGTGTTGAGGGATTGGCCTTGGACTTTGATGTCCGTGTTGATGCCATTGGTGTTGTTGGTCATCATTTTGGTCTTCTCTGCACTTAATGCAATTCCATAGGCTCTGGAAGTGGTGTCAAGCCTCTGTACCAACTGTTCAAGTTCTTGTTCCTCTCCAGCCAATCCATCAATGTCATCCGCAAAACGAAGGTTGGGGATTGCTCTTCCCCTTATGCTGACTGCGCCTTCGTGATCTGCAAGGGCATCTGACATGATGCGCTCTAGGAAGATGTTGAAGAGTGTTGGAGAGAGTAGGCATCCCTGGTGCACACTGATTGTTGTTCTGAACCAGTTTCCGATGGCGCTGTTGTGGAGGACTGCACTGGTAGCCTTGTCATACAGGCTTTTGATGACTTCAATAATTTTAGGGCTGATCGATGTTGTACACTCTCATGGTTGCCCACAGAGCCGCATGCCACACTCGGTCAAACATCTTTTTGAAGTCTACGAACACATGATATAGATGTTGTTGGTGGTGTAGGTATTTCTCGCAGATTATTCTGAGGTTGAAAATCTGTTCAGTGGTACTTCGCCCTGCCCTGAATCCTGCTTGCTTTTCTGCTATGATTTGTTCAGCTTGGGGTTTCAACCTGTTGAGTATTATTTTCAGGAGGACCTTGCTGGGATGGCTTATGAGGCTGATGGTGCGGTAATTTTCACATTCCTGAAGGTTACCTTTTTGGGGAAGAGTGATGACAATTAAGCGACTGGGTCCATAGTGAAGGCCACTCCCCACTCTGCCAGATCTTGTTACAGATAATGGTGAGTGCGTCAATCATCGCTTCTCCTCCTGCTTGAAGCATTTTCGTGGGTATGTTGTCCACTCCCGCTGACTTTCCCTTCTTCAGCGATTGCATTGCTGCCTCAACTTCTTCTCGGAAAATTGGGAGGATTTCTTCTTCTTCTCTGTTCTCTGGACATGCTAGAACTGATGGGTCTCCGTTTGGTGTGTGGTTGTAAAGGTCAGAGCAGTACTCTGTCCATCATTCCAAGACTTCTTGTTCTTCTGTAAGGCATATGCCAGACTTGCATTGGATTGTGGAGACGTTGGGCTGTTTAACACTTGTCAGCCGCTTCACAGTCTGGTAAGCCTTCTTGCTGTTGTTCTTGTTCAGACGGTTCTCTATTTCCTGGCACTGATCTTCTATCCAGTTCTCCTTTGCTGTGGGCATGCCTTTTCGGATGTAATTTTTATTTTTTGCGGTAGGCATCAGCTCCCTGTGAGGTGTGCTTTCTCTCATTTTCATTTTAGTATTAAAATAAATTATTTTACCCAAAAAAATACACTATCTTAGTATTAAAATGCATTATTTTACTATACAAATAAATGATCTTAGTATTAAAATTAATTATTTTAACACTGAAATAAATCAGAAGGTAAAATAAATCATAAGTATTTTTAAAACGTGCAAATCAAACATACCTGCACAAGATAAGGAATTACACATTTGATCTACAGATGCAGGTCAAATACATGATTGTTAAGCATGAACAGTAGCAATGCAACTACCAAACAAAATAACATTACCTATTTACTTATCTACAGTACGTTTGCTAAGCTTACTTGCTAATTGCTGTATATCATCTAATAAAAGGAAAAAATGTCCATTGGACCGTTGATTGTGATAGATACAATGATAATGTTAGTAAGAATGTGAGTGATCAACCTCTTCTGGTTAACAGGAATCTATAGAACCGGGAACAATTAAAACTTTTCTAACAATGAAAATGCAAACCTGAAATATCCACTGGATGTCTTCAATGCGTTCTCCATTTGTCAACGTGAAGTTCCAGGGTAGGACAATGTCTTCTCCAACGCACGTGTTAACCACGGCATGATCTGGCAAGGTGTTTGTCCATTGCAAGCCACTATGCACTACAAAGATTCCAATCTCAGTTTGAGATGTACAATTTGCTTGTAATGATGCCTGTTTAAACAATGATGAAGTAATGACCTTCCGAGTTTCTCCCCGCATTTCCTATTGATTAAACCACATCAATAATTGTGGTGGGGGAAACGCACCGAGCATGCTCAAATATAGGCCTACTACTCAAAATAATTGAAGGGCCACTCTCATATTTCATTTAGTTTAATTATTTTTTGCTGCTATCAATAATATCGCTTATATTGCTTATTTCAAAACTTATCCTGTACAGTAACATTCAAGACAATCTTATTCTGACAAGTAATCACATGTGTGAGTTTTGAACTTTCTGCACTGAGTTGAAAAACAAATCCAATTTTTAACCAAAAAATGACTCTAATTTACTGTTGTCATGCTAATAAAGCAAAATTTTCAACATTAAAAAGTGATTTGCACACGAAAGGCTTGCATTTTCTGAAGGCGACGATTGACTGATGCGGGTAGAGGCAGAGCTATTGCATGGCTTCAGGAAGGGGTGGGGGTGAGAGAAGTTGGCAGGCAGCTGTCCCGTTGTCCAAAGGCTGCGGGAGCGCTTTAACAACACTGGAAGCGTCCAAGAACCAAGAAGGTCCGGACGCCCCCGCGTTACCACTACAAGACAAGACCATTTCATCACCCTGTCAGCTCTGAGGATGAGGTCCGCTACAGCAGACACCATCAGAAGACAGCTTCACGCAGCCAGCAATGTTAACGTCAGCGACCAGACAATTCGCAACCGTCTACACGAGGCAAACCTGCGATCAAGACGACCAGCAGTACGGCCTTTGTTCACCCCAGCTCACCGTGCAGCGCGTTTGGCCTGGGCTTGGCGTCATTTGGTGTGGACTAGGCAACATTGGTCAAGGGTGACTGAAACCCATAGAACATCTGTGGGATGTCTTAGGTCGACAGACACGGGCAAACCTCCCTCCAGGAGCTAACCTTGGAGTTCTGGCCCAAGTTCTCCAGCAAGAGTGGTTGGCCATCCCAGGAAACATCCTCCATAACCTGATACGGTCCATGAGACAACGATTCCAAGACTGCATTGATGCAAACGGTGGCCACACCCGATACTGACTCTATCGATTTTTGATTTCTAAAGTTTTGATTTTGTAAATGAGGGGTATGTCCAGTTAAATTGAATTTAATCGAATTGTAAGCAACTGATAGCTAAAATCTTTTTTGTTATTGATGCAGAAATAATTGCAATAAAATATGATGAACTAATAAATTGAATTCGTGTTTCTGATTTAAACAGAGACCCATATGTCCAAGTGGCCTTTGTATTATTTTGAGTAGTATACTTCACTTTATTGATTGATTGATTTATTGTTGCTTTAGGTCCAGCGGACTCTTCCGAGCCAAATCAGGACCGGCTTCACTTTATTAACAGTGCCCAGACTCCAATAATCAGGGCACTCCAATAATCACCATTATTTCTTGTTTCGTGTTAAAAAATTCAATTATGTATTTTCCTCTCCACCTCCTCCCCCTCTCCACACAAATAAATCCCTTTTCAATATACATTACTTTATATTATCTGCTTCTCATTCATATTAAATTAAATTTTCATTTGTTCTTTTGATGTATTTAACATAAAATAAAAAGTCTTACCAGAAACTAAGGCGAACAATATGTAGCAGTAAAGAAACACCATTGTTGATGACGAGTCTTGAGCGCGATTTAAAGTCAAATGTTCAATCACATTCAATACTGTCACTAGTTTTGTATCTTATAACAGCTGCTTCTACTTTGATCTTCTGCAGGAAAGTAACGAATACGGCAACTATACAGCTAGCAGAGGTAGATTGTTTTTTTAATATATTGACGAGATAATAACTAGAATATACTGGTTTTTGTCATATACTGATCACGTGCAAACTGGTCCAAAATAGAGGTAGGCTACAATGTTGCAAGCATAGAAACAAGATGGCAAGCCATTCAAAAGTATTTCCAGATACTCGATCACACACATAACTGACAACGAGCTTTCACAAATTTTTTTTTACTTTCGAGGGCAGTGTTGTGATTTGACTTTATCCTACTGAAGCAACAGGAAAACATGGAATGGTAGGCCACTATCCAAACTATTTGAAACTGCAAGCACAAAATTATAAAAATTGGCTTAGCCAATACAGTGCAAAATGTGTTTAGTAAATGGTGGAGTAACACGCTTAACAGTAGTTCTAAGTATCCGCAAATAAAAATAAAAAGAATTTTGGACGTTATTGTTGAGACAAAGCAAAATGGGTGTTTTGAACAAAACAGCGAAATTCTGAGTGAAGGACCAACTGACCGACAACCTGACTGATATTAAAGGATTTTCCCTGATTTGAATTACCTGTAGGCCTATACCCAAACTAAACAAAATCTTTTCAGCCATTTTTGAAATATTGAGCAAAACCTGTTTAGCAACAAAATTAATCCAATGACCTTGACCATTACAACACAGCAAATATGATGGCACTAGATACAGGCCACTAATCTAGGTATGTTCCTATGAAGCTTGGTCAAAGTCCGTTCAGCACGTGGTTCTTGAGATATGGCTTCCAACAGAACGATTGGCTGACATAGGGTTAATTCAGATAAGTCTGGAAATACACAAATACAAAGTCAGGTGCTCATAAATTGGCGACACTGATAACTCTTATCTAATCATCCTTACTGGAAAAACAAACTGTTGGGCACATGACTGAAACGTGCAACAACAAAACATTCCTTGTCCAGATAACATGGGTCAAGCACATTAAATATAAAACAGTGATAGAATGATCGAATTGATATACAACAATTTCGCAACTGTACAGTACTAGGTGCTTTCTGAAAAATGGCTTTTCAAGGCCACTGAAAATGCCAGTTTAATTCTGGAGTTGTCTCCAGACCAACACTATTGATAAGTACTTCATCATCATCATGTCCCTCTTGCTCGTTCATGTGTACGCGCCCTAACATGTACAACTTCTTCACTGCTATGCAAAGAGATCAGGTACAAACGTAACACAACACAGCACAACAATATAATACAACTGTTAATATCGGACAAAAGGACGGACTCCAAATAAATGTATTTGCTATTTGAATAGCGTTTTATTTTCTCTCATAAAAATGGAACCAACATACCAACAACATATTTTTAACATATCTAGTTATCCACACTGCATGCTAACAGATAAAACATGAATGTGAACTAACAATGTTTATCCATAACTATATAAAGTAAATTTAATAATCTGATGAATCTTCACACAAAAAAGAAGTTAAAGTTAGTTATTCACTGCTTAAAGGGTCCAGCGGACTGCAAAGAGCCGAATCAAGACCACAAAATCAAGACCACAACTTCGCTGAAAGAGGACTCACCCCTGATCCGCATAAAAGATCTGTCGAAACAACCCTAGTGGTAACACTGAAGGCAATCCACCAGCTGGTCACTTTACAATAAAGACATCCCACTCAGGGGACGCTGAGGCTATGCTCTAATTTTTTCGAATCCCGTTTACAAAAACAAAGTAGAATACTAACATCATTATAAAACCTCAGTGATAACACTGAGCCAGTCACTTTACAATAAAGGCATCCCATGCAGAGGACGCTGAGGCTATACTCTAATTTATGGAACCCCGTTTACAAAAACAAAATAGAATACAAACATCATTTTAAAATATCAACAAAACACATACATATAAAATGCCTACATTGCCAAATAATAACATCATAGGAAGCCCCAGTGACCATTTGGCAGAAAGCTTCCAATATTCCCAATCTGATCCAACAGACCTCATAAACAAATGAGGAGTTTTGTCCTGAGTTTTCAAGAAAAAAGGTAGGTGACTGGTCTAGTGAAGAAGATAATATATTAGATTGATAGAACAGAGTAGAAATGAGAAAGAACATAGGAGAAAGACAGCGACAGTGGGAATTTAAAGCACTAAATTTCCAGAAAGTAAGGATACTATTTATACTGAAACCCCCAACACCCCCACAGAAGGTTAAAATTTAAAAAAAAAAAACAAAGGCTTATGGTGGGTATCTTATAATTAGGATTCAAAATAATGTTTTGTTAGGAAGTGACATGCAATTAGAAATACAATTTGCAGGCTAGGCACTAAGACGTGCAAGAAATATATTTCCATTACAAATTTGTATTTAAAAAATGAGAGCTATGGATCTATCCATGGAAGATTTCATGAAAGTGTTACGTAGAAACGCACTCGATAGTTCGTGTGTGACACGCGCGATAGATCAGATCGTTTTATTTGGCAAAGCATGCAATAATAGAATGTATTTATCCTTGATTTGATTTTGCGTTCTAATTAGAAGAAGATTTGTATCACGTTGGTAATTTTAGTTGGTCGATATTATTTGAGAATTTTCTAGAGTTGGTTGTTTACTATCGATCGAAGCGTATGGATAATTCTAGTGGTAACTAAAGAAGCTTCCATCCCAAATAAGGTTGTATCGCTGAATAAAGTAGGAAAACTACATACGACGACTTTGCCTTGTTGCTGAGTGAGCAAGCTGCGTGGATAAACGAATGTGAGCAAGCTGCGTGGATAAACGAATCTGAGTTACACTTTATCAGGTTTCAAGCATCGGGGCTGAATCAACTGATAAAAAAACCAACATCGAGTGTAACATAAAGTAACCGTTATCTTAATGACTGATGATAGCAGCACAAGTTGCAGGCACTATGACTTATATTAAACCAACTTTATGTGCGACAACAACCTCTAATCAAGAACAATAAAATAATTTACCCGATACACTTTTCATTGAAAAACAGAACAACGATAACAACGAATAAGGATGTGGCTAGAAGCCTTTGGGAGATCACACCATTTCAAGAAAAAGAGCCGCCATTTCTTGCTAAAAACTGATGGAATCAAAATGAAGGTGTTTGCGCTATGACTAGCAAGGAACCAAAAACGTAGCTGAGACTCACCCGAGTACCTCTCAAGCTGTGTGGCTTGCAATAAAACATAGGTTTACATTAGGTTTACTTTTGGTCCAGCGGACTCTTCCGAGCCAAATCAGGACCGGACAACCCCTGATCCGCATAAAAGATATGCTGAAACAACCCTAGTGGTAAAACTGAAAGCTCTCCACCAGCCAGTCACTTTACAATAAAGACATCCCACGCGGGGGACGCTGAGGCTGTACTCTAATTTATCGAACCCCCGTTTACACAAACAAAATAGAATACAAACATCGTTATAAATTATGAACAAAACACATACATATAAAATGCCTACATTGCTAAATAATAACCTCATAGGAAGCCCTAGTGACCACCTTGCAGAAAGCATCCAATATTCCCAAGCTGATCCAACAGACCTCATACACAAATAAGGAGTCTTGTCCGGGAAGAGTTTTCAAGAAAAAAGGTAGGTGACTGGTATACCCCCGTTGGGGTGCCGGGGGTTTCAGTATAAATAGTATCCCCACTTTCTGGAAATTTAGTGCTTTAAATTCCCACTGTCGCCGTCTTTCTCATTTGCTCTTTCTCAGTCCTGCTCTGCTCTATCAATCTGCTATATTATCTTCTTCTTTGCTAGACCAGTCACCTACCTTTTTTCTTGAAAACTCTTCCAGGACAAGACTCCTTGTTTGTGTATGAGGTCTGTTGGATCAGCTTGGGAATATTGGACGCTTTCTGCCAGGTGGTCACTAGGGCTTCCTATGATGTTATTATTTAGCAATGTAGGCATTTTATATGTATATGTTTTGTTGATTTAATTTTTAATAATGGTATTCTATTTTGTTTTTGTAAACGGGAGTTCGATAAATTAGAGTGCAGCCTCAGCGTCCCCTGCGTGGGATGTCTTTATTGTAAAGTGACTGGCTGGTGGAGGGCATTCAGTTTTCCCACTAGGGTTCTTTCAGCAGATCTTTTATGCGGATTGGCGGTTGTCCCGTCCCGATTTGGCTCGGAAGAGTCCGCTAGACCTAAAGCAACAATTATGTAATGTAATGTAAGGTGACTGGTCTAGCAAAGAAGAAGATAGTATAGCAGATTGATAGAACAGAGCAGGAATGAGAAAGAGCAAATGAGAAAGACAGCGACAGTGGGAATTTAAAGCACTAAATTTCCAGAAAGTGGGGATACTATTTATACTGAAACCCCCGGCACCCCAACGGGGGTATAAAACATTGGTGGGATCCGAGACTAAATGTAAGGTCTCTGGCAGGGTAAAAACCTCTTATCGCGACCAATCTCCCTGATCAGAAATGAAGATTAATCACAAACCAAATGTTCGATGATGTCTATTGAAAATTTTGTAAGATGAAGTGTTTTAATATGAACTGAAGATTTGTACACAACCTGCATATGCCACTACTGACATATTTCACAATGCAAAAGGTGCATAAACCCCGTTTTGTCCAACACATTAGTAACAAACAACCAATTGAAGAGAAATAATTTGCACAAAGTGAATGAATGAACAGTTAATTCATTATTATTCAAACAACGAAAGTAACCCAACTTCAATTAGTTTAACAAACAAATAGTTAATTTTTTTTTTTACAAATCATAATAAAACGCAAAATAAAATCCAAACTTGGCAAGCAGTTGAAGCAATCAATTATTAGAACCAACAGAAGGAAACAGGGTTATGAATTGCAAAACAACAAAAAGACATTTATTTTATTATAATGTTTTTTGTTTGCCCTTGTTAAAATACTAAAATCTGCAATATATAACATTTTAAAAATACAAAACAACTCACAATAGTATTCCATCTGTTACAATATTGAAATATCCAATATATAGTTGAAACAGACTGTTAAAATATCACAATACAAACGGATAAGGACGGATAATAACAATGGACAGGACAGCTGCACTTGTGGTCATTGATATGCTATGGAGAGTGTGTGAGCACTGATTTACACAATCGCATAATGGAATTCAACCATCAAGCCTCTTGAATGACTATTTTTACACTCGTTCTCCAAAACTACCGAAAATAAGGGTTTCACATAGAACTTGATACAAAATGTCTGTCCTCTGTGAATGCATGTTCCCCATAGCATTCACCGAAGATGGACGGTGTAGTAGGTGTGGAATGTAAAATGTACCAGGGTTGCTGCAGTTTGTCATACCAGTGTACATAGCATACAGCAAAATCCATATGCAACAACAGGTCTACACTATCTAGGTGTTTAAACCACATACCAGGGTACATAGCATACAGCAAAAACCCTATGCAACATCAGGTCTACACTATCTAGGTGTTTAAACCACATACCAGGGTAAATAGCATACAGCAAAAACCCTATGCAACAACAGGTCTACGCTATCTAGGTGTTTAAACCACATACCAGGGTACATAGCATACAGCAAAAACTCTATGCAACAGCAGGTCTACATTATCTAGGTGTTTAAACCACACCTAGTAGTGCATCAAGTCAATAGGTCAGATTCCACTATACACAGGCGACCTTGACTAGCTCAGTGTCAGAGATTTATCAATCACATGCTGTGTGTAAGCATACACCCGCAACAGCCTGACATTCAGACCAGGGTCAGTGTTGCATTCAGGCCGACTGACTCCATATAGTCAGATAGCGGTAAAAGCTCAGTTACTTAGAATAATGGTAACGACAAGGGTTTCCCCAAACCTTTTTAACAGTTTTTTGAGGAAAGTACCCAGAAACAAGGACGTATAAGTCTCTCTCTCTCTCTCTCTCTCTCTCTCTCTCTCTTTCTCTCTCTCTCTCTCTCTCTCTCTCTCTCTCTCTCTCTCTCTCTCTCTCTCTCTCTCTCTCTCTATATATATATATATATATATAATTGTTTTTTTTGTTTGTTTTTTTTTTGGTACGAGTATTTAACCTCTCCCACAATATGCAAGCCCTCACAATCTTCTCCCTAAAAAACTTCAATCATTGCAATCATTCTAAACAATCTCCAGACGAACACCGTCTTTCGTGCTCCACAAAGAGCAAAGCTGATATTTCCCGTCTTCGGCGACATTCTATTTATTTATTTATTTATTTTATTTTATTTTTTTAAGAGGGGAGGGGGGTGAGTGGCGGAGGGAGGAAGGGCGCCACGAGCGGAAGAAATGAAAAGAAAGAAAACGATATTCCTAATGGATAATATAATGGATTACGACAGAAGTGCCCACGCGATCGACCGGTCCATCGCGAAGGCATAGTGACTGAGTAGATGGCATAGCAGTAAAAAAAATTGACGTCAGCCTATTATATGACTATATATATATATATGTTTTGCATTTTGGTGGTAGGTAGATCATTTTGGCTTGGTCATTTTAAAAGTACCTCGCATGCTGAAAAAGTCATAGTGTGGGCAACCCTGGCTTACATTGACGTTTTAGCAAAAAGACAAATAGTCAAAGTTCCGTCCCTTTGCTTGCTTATTCCGATTCGCGCCAGCGCTTCAAAATGCCGCGAACGCCGTCGTTGAAGTCCTCCGATTCGAAAGGTGTGGCAAAGCTCAGTACATATTTTGGGAGCATAGGAGGTAATTGTTAATTTGATAATTTAATCTTACAAGTAAATAACATATCCTGTCCTATCCTATCGTATCCTATCCCATAACTCGGAGGTCGTAGGGGCACCACAGATGATCGTTTAACCAACGTACTCCATCTTTCCCTGTCCTCAGCAACCCTGATTGTTTCGCTCAGTGTCAAACCAGTCCAGTCTCGAATGTTGTCATCCCACCTCTTTTTCGGTCTCCCTCTTCTTCTACCTCCTTGCACTGTGCCTTGCAGGATGGTCTTTGCAAGACCTGATGATCTGGTGACGTGGCCATACCATCGGAGTTTCCGTTTCTTCACCACTGTGAGCAGGTCATCATGTTGTCCAATGGCTTGTGTGATGATCTGTTGGACTTCGTCGTTGGTGATGTGCTGGGTATAGGAAATGCCCAGAAGTCTTCTGTAGCACCTCATCTCCATGCTTTGTATTCTTCGTTGGAGATCTGCTGTGAGGGTCCTGTTTCGCAAGCATATAGGAAGATGGAGATGACAAGGGAGCGCAGCAGCCTTACCTTGGAATGTAGACTGATGGTCCTGACTTTCCAAATTGGCTTCAACCTCACCAGGGCAGCAGTTGTTTGTGCGATCCTGGAGAGGATTTCCTGTCGGGACCCTTTGTCTGATACAATGGCTCCTAAATATTTGAAGCTATGCACTGTGTTGAGGGATTGGCCTTGGACTTTGATGTCCGTGTTGATGCCATGGGTGTTGTTGGTCATCATTTTGGTCTTCTCTGCACTTATTTCCATTCAGTAGGCTCTGGAGGTGGTGTCAAGTCTCTGTACCAGCCGTTCAAGTTCTTGTTCCTCTCCAGCCAATCCATCAATGTCATCCGCAAAACGAAGGTTGGAGATTGCTCTTCCCCCTATACTGACTGTGCCTTCGTGGTCTGCAAGGGCATCTGACATGATGCGCTCTAGGAAGATGCTGAAGAGTGTTGGAGAGAGTAGGCATCTCTGACGCACACCGATTGTTGTTCTGAACCAGTTTCCGATGGCGCTGTTGTGAAGGACTGCACTGGTAGCCTTGTCATACAGGCTTTTGATGACTTCAACAATTTTAGGGCTGATGTTGTACACTCTCATGGTTGCCCACAGAGCTGCATGCCAGACTCGGTCAAACGCCTTTTTGATGTCTACGAACACATGATATAGATGTTGTTGGTGCTGTAGGTATTTCTCACAGATTATTCTGAGGTTGAAAATCTGTTCAGTGGTACTTCGCCCTGCCCTATGTTACACTCAATTCGATGATGGTGTTTTCTTTATCAGTATTTGATTCAGCCCCAATGCTGAATTCCTGATAAGGTGTAACTCAGATTCGTTTATTCACGCAACCTGCTCAAGCAGCATACAAGTCACAAAGTCGACGTATGAAGTTTTCCACTTTTATTCAGCATACATCAACAACTGCATACAATTCTCAACTCAACTCAACAACTTTCAAATTTACTTTCCAGCTTCACTATCAACAACAATCTCTCTCATTTTTGAAACAGCGCGGCACTTAAATAGTCTCTTGATACTCCCAAATAACCTGGATCAATCTCGTTTGACGCAATTTAACCAATCGCTTCTAACTTCGTCATTACTGTCTTACGTCATACATAATTATTTCCCGTCCCAGAATATTCGCCATTATCTACGTCCATCAAGAAACTTCGATCGATAGTAAACAAGGGGATCCAGAGAATTCTAAAACAGTATCGACCAACAAAAATTATCAACGTTATACAAAGCCTCTCCTAACAACAATGCAAACTCAAATCAAAGGTAAATAAACTCCATTATTGAATACTTTGCAAAACGAAACGATTAGACCTATCGTGCGCGCTTCCGACGTACTACCATTCGCGTTTCAACGTAGCATAACCCCCCACTCAAGAAGAAATTTACCCAATTTCTTTCAACAACGTTGAAACGTAATGCACAAACAAAGTTCAGAATTAAAACTTATTTCAGACTGTCTGAACACTGTCAATGTTCTCAGCTCATTCACACAGAGTCAATGTTCTTCCATCCGCAAGTCTATCTGGATATTGTCAATGTTCACAGTTCATCCACACAGTCAATGTTCTTTACTCACACACTCTGCTGAGGAAGTCCGCACCAACATTGTCTGATCCTTTGATAGATTCTACTCGCATGTAAAAGTTCTGCAAGTATATAGCCCATCTCATGATTCGACTGTTCACAAACTTGGCAGAGTTCAAGTAAGTTAGCGGCTTGTGATCAGTCTGTAACACGAACTTCACTCCTTGAAGGTACAGTTCGAACTTCCGGATTCCCCATATGATGGCAAGGCACTCTTTCTCCATGGTCGAGTAATTTTTCTCAGCCCTGGACAGCTTCTTGCTGGCGTAACTGACCGGAAATAGTTTCCCTTCGTGTTCTTGCATCAGTATGGCGCCGATGCCTTCGTCCGCTGCGTCTGTTCTTAAGACGAATTCCTTGGAAGTGTCAGGCAGTCGTAGCACCGGATCCTTCGAAAGGAGGTCGCGCACAGTCTGGTATGCCTTCTCCTGAGACGGTCCCCACTGCACTTGGTTTGGACAGCCTTTCCGCACCAGGTCCGACAAGGGTGCTGTGATGGCGGAGTAGTTTGGTACAAACTCCCTGTAATATCCAGCCAACCCCAGGAAAGATCGCACCTGCTTCTTGGTTGGGGGACGTGGAGCGTTCAGAATCTTGGTGACGTTTTCTAGTAGAAGCCCCTTTTGTCCTTCTTTCAGCAAATGGCCGATAAAGTCGACGTTGTCAGTCCCCAGAATGCACTTACTGGGTCTCACGGTCAGGTTAGCTTCTGTTAGACGGTGAAACAGCTCCCTCAAGGTCTGCAGATGCTCTTCCCAGGTGCGGGTGTGGACTAGCAAGTCGTCCCAGTAACACACGACGTTGTCCATCCCATTAAGCATCTTCCTCATTCCTCTCTTTAGGGTAGCTCCGCTGTTGACCATGCCAAAGGGCATCCTTAGGCACTCGTACGTCCCATCAGGAGTTATGAAAGCAGTCTTTGGTATGTCCTGTTGACGCACGGGAACTTGCCAATAACCCTTGCTGAGGTCAATCTTTGAGAAGATTCTACTCCCCGATAATTGGCGGAAGAGGTCTGCTGCGGTAGGCATCGGCTCAGGGTCGAAAATGGTGATCTTATTGACCTTCCTGTAGTCGATGCATACTCTGTTGCTCCCGTCCTTCTTCTTCACGACCACGACAGGGGACGCGTAGGGGGAACTGGACTCCCTGATGATGCCCATCTTCAGCATCTCATCGATGTCTTTCTTCAAGGATTCACGGGCCTTGAAAGGGATCGGGAAGGGCTTGGATCGAACAGGGGTATTCGAAGTGAGGTGGACTTCGTGTTCGACCAAAGTTGTAGAGCCAGGGACATCGCTGAAGTTGTGGGGAAACTCGCCCATAAGGTCCTCGAGCTCCATCTTTTGACCTTCCGTCAAGCTTGGTCCTAGCTTAACATCATCGATGCCTTCTTTGCTGTGGACGTCTCCCAGTTCCAACAGTTCCTCGCTGTCAAAGCTCAGTACCCACCGATGACCTTCTTCACTCGGAGGTCTTATTTCGCCGATTAAGTCTAAGGCCACCCTCTTGAAAGGTCGGTCGATCAGAGGCATCCTCTGCATAGGCACTTTCGGGACCCTTCCTCGAGGTATGGTCTTCTGGCAAATGTCACATGATCGGCAGAAACGGCTGACGTCCGCATGAAGTCCTGGCCAGTAGAATACCGCCTGGATTCTGTCTGACGTCTTCCTGATGCCTAGGTGACCTCCCATGATAGAGTCATGAGCTACTTCCATCACTTGGCGCCTTAGAGGTAACGGTACCAAGACTTGACGTAGTGGTTTCCCTCCGTTGACCCTCGGGTGCTGGAAGATTCGGTACAGGATCTTGGCCTTCACCTCAAAATAGACCGTACCACTGCCTTTGGTCACGTGGTCTTGGCGGTTCCTGTACTTGTTTAAAGTGCTATCAGCTTCCTGGAGCTGTATCAGCTTATCTCTGTCCACGATGGCAGCTTTGGAGTTGTCGGCGACCTTCAGTGGCGTAGACATCTTGTCTCTCTTGGCCTGGGCCCTGGTAGTAACAGCACTGACGATCTCTGGTCGGCAGGGCTGAGCCGGAGTAACCACATTGTCCCGTAGCAGCTCTGTAAGGTCTCCATCGGGAAATGGCAATGGATCCTCCTCCACAACTTCGACGCGTTGGGTTGAGGCAGGACTCCACTCTGGATCGGGGTCGTCGGGTCGTCTCGCGCCGTCGATATTCCCGATCATCAAATCATACAGCGGCTTCTTCAGGCAAACCGCTTCGACTTCGCCTATGTAGAAAGGGGTGTTGACATGAATCTTCGCAACTGGCGCTTTCAAACATTTGCTGTCGGCCATAAGTGTCCATTTTGAATCGCCAGTGAACTGTTCTTTAGCGATTAGGTCTTCTCTGACGATGACCCCACTACAGCCAGAGTCTCTTAAGACAGTCACTTCATGATTTCCGACGCGTCCCTTTGAAACAGGCATGTTCTGGACGGTCACAGCTGCGCTGGCGACGACGGGGATGGATTTTCCGTTGGCAAGGAGAAGTTGGCCATCGGTCATGCACTCTTGCACGTCTGCAGGAGTAGCTGTGCGCTCGGTCTCACTCGGAAGAATGACGATCCCGCCGCACACCTGATGGTCAGATCTACTGGTTTGCCGTTGATTGGAGAACCGCCTCTGCCAGTTGCCCGCCGCTACGTTGTCCGTACTGCTCCGCTGTCCGCTACTTTTGTTTTGAGGACAATTAGCCGCCCTGTGGTCTGTAGCGTTGCAGGTGAAACAGCCTCTTGAATGCCCTTCCCTGGGAGGTGGCGTGGAGTCCGTCTGTCTCTGGCTCGTCTGGCTCCCTTGGATCTGGTTCCCATGGTTTGCAGTCTTCTGAAAATGTTTCGTCGCGCTGGGTGGCCCCATGGTCTTCCCATGAGCGATGAGGTATCTTTCAGCAGCCTCAGTCACATCTTTAAGCGTCTGCAGCTTTTGTTCTTCTAAGTGGGTCGCTAGGTCCTTGTGACAGGCATTGAGAAATTGTTCCTTCACGATCAGGTCATGGAGACTGTCGTAAGACTTCCTTTCGCCTGATAACTCCACCCACTTGTGTAGGTATGACGACAGGCGCTCCACAAACTGCTTTGGCGTCTCGTCTGACTTAGGCCGGCATTCACGGAAGCGTTTACGGTAGCCCTTCTCTGTAAAGTTGTAGCACTGCAACAGGGCCTCTTTTAAGACGTCGTAGTTTTTGGCGTCATCGTTCGACAGTCTGGTGTAAACTTCGAGAGCTTGCCCCGTCAGAAGTGCACTCAGTCGAATTGCCCAGTCTTGAGGTTGCCAGTTAGAGCTTTCAGCGAACCTTTCGAATCTCGCCAGATAACTGTCAATCTGGTCCTTCCCGTCGACGAAAGCTGGCAATTTTGGAGCCGTATGGTCGTTGGTGACTTGTGGCGCATGCTGATTGTTTTGGATACGCGCCAACTCTAACTGGTACTGACGCTCACCTTCAAGACGCTTCAGCTCGAACTCTCTTTCTTCACGGCGACGTTGTTCTTCCCTTTCTTCCCGTTGACGCTGTTCTTCCTTTTCTTCTCGGCGTCGCTGCTCCTCTAATTCTAGACGCTTCTGTTCTAATTCTATTTCTTTTTCTAGACGCTTCTCTTCCAAGTCTCTTTCTTCGCGCCTTCGCTGTTCTTCTCTTTCTTCACGCAATATTCTCTCCTGGCATTTGACGTACTCCGTCAGCTGTTTGCCTTTTAGATTTAGTTCAACCCCTTTCTGCCAGAAGTCAGCCATCTTGATGCTTCTGGAAAGTTCTTTTCTAGAAAGTTCTTTTCTGGAAAGTTCTTTTTCTAGAAAGTTCTTGACTGGAGAGTTCTTTTTTCTGGAAAGTTCTTGACTGTGCTGTACCTTTCTAGACTGTTCTAGAACAGCACACTTTCTGCAGTAGCGCTGATGCTTGCCACTAGTCGCCTTCGCTGACGCAGGCCCCGCTGTCCTCGTCGCATGCGACGCTGCACCATGCTGGTGTTGATGTATACGCTCCTGTGCTGAAGTAGACGCGACGTCCGCTCGTCGCTCTCTGTAACACTGGCGATGTAGCTCCGAGACTGTTCCTCGACGTAGTCCTGCGGCAGCCACGTAGTCCCGATCTGTTGTTCGCTCACGAAGCAACTCTTCAGCGACTACACGCCCTTGCAGTCAACCCGAACCTATCGGTGATGTAGACCCAGTGTGTTGGCCCCTCTTGACGCAACTCGTTGGCGGCTACCCTCGATGACTGCCTCTCGTAACGTTGACTCGCTTGTTGTAGCAGTTGAACCCTTGGCTATGGCGTGAATCGCGGCTTGACCCCCAAAATGTTACACTCAATTCGATGATGGTGTTTTCTTTATCAGTATTTGATTCAGCCCCAATGCTGAATTCTTGATAAGGTGTAACTCAGATTCGTTTATTCACGCAACCTGCTCAAGCAGCATACAAGTCACAAAGTCGACGTATGAAGTTTTCCACTTTTATTCAGCATACATCAACAACTGCATACAATTCTCAACTCAACTCAACAACTTTCAAATTTACTTTCCAGCTTCACTATCAACAACAATCTCTCTCATTTTTGAAACAGCGCGGCACTTAAATAGTCTCTTGATACTCCCGAATAACCTGGATCAATCTCGTTTGACGCAATTTAACCAATCGCTTCTAACTTCGTCATTACTGTCTTACGTCATACATAATTATTTCCCGTCCCAGAATATTCGCCATTATCTACGTCCATCAAGAAACTTCGATCGATAGTAAACAAGGGGATCCAGAGAATTCTAAAACAATATCGACCAACAAAAATTATCAACGTTATACAAAGCCTCTCCTAACAACAATGCAAACTCAAATCAAAGGTAAATAAACTCCATCATTGAATACTTTGCAAAACGAAACGAATAGATCTATCGTGCGCGCTTCCGACGTACTACCATTCGCGTTTCAACGTAGCACCCTAAATCCTGCTTGCTCTTCGGCTATGATTTGTTCAGCTTGGGGTTTCAACCTGTTGAGTATTATTTTCAGGAGGACCTTGCTGGGATGGCTGATGAGGCTGATGGTGCGGTAATTTTCACATTCTGAGGGTTACTTTTTTTGGGAAGAGTGATGACAAGCGACTGGGTCAAATCAATGGTTTAGGCCACTGCCCACTCTGCCACATCTTGTCACACATAATGGTGAGTGCGTCGATCATCGCTTCTCCTCCTGCTTGAAGCAGTTCTGCGGGTATGTTGTCCACTCCCGCTGACTTCCCCTTCTTCAGCGATTGCACTGCCTCAACTTCTTCTCGGAGAATTGGGAGGATTTCTTCTTCATCTCTGTTCTCTGGACATGCTAGAACTGATGGGTCTCCGTTTGGTTTGTGATTGTAAAGCTCAGAGCAGTACTCTGTCCATCTGTCCAAGACTTCTTGTTCTTCTGTAAGGCATAAGCCACTTGCTTTGGATCGTGGAGACCTTGGGCTGTTTAACACTTGTCAGCGGCTTCACAGTCTGGTAGGCCTTCTTGCTGTTGTTCTTGTTCAGACTGTTCTCTATTTCCTGGCATTGATCTTCTATCCAGTTCTCCTTTGCTGTGCGCATGCCTTTTCGGATGTCATTGTTGATTTTTCGGTAGGCATCAGCTCCCTGTCAGGTGTTCTTTTTCTTTTTCTTTTTCATCTCTCTTCGTTTATCATACAGGTCCAAAAGTTCAGGTGTGATCTCTTTCGTTGTGTTATTATTACTAATGTGGACGTATTTGTAAAGAGAATTCAGCATACGGAAGGCAGTTGTTGAGAACCATTTTATTCTTCCTTCTCTTACGTCATCTACACGTCATCTAAATGAGTCATGCATTTCATAGGCGCATGCTATTATACAACACCTCCCTTTCTTAGCTATTGAGAATATCAGTTTTGAATTCTTTGATGAAAGGACAGTTATTAAACCTTTAGTTTTACTTTGGTTACTGTTTCTAAAGACTTTCTTAGTTTTAGTTTCTGTCTTATCTAATGTCTGCAGAGCGTCCAGCAACTTTTAGCTAAACTTAAACATCTTAACACTCAACAATAAAACACTGCTAAACACAGCTTTCGAGCAATGGTTATACTGGAACATCTTGCTTCCTGCATAGCGTCTTTATTTGATTGATTGGATCTCACTTGATGTTATCAAGTCAATCTGGATGAAGCTAAACTCATCATTGCTTATAAGCCAGTTCTAAATTTTTGTTCAACAATAATTGAAACTCAAATGTCCTACTACGTTACCTAAGTAGTAAATATAACCATGCCTACCTCAGGTCGCATTGCCTAACTTATAAGTCTGTGTATCTGGCTGGTTTCACCACACGGCGGCCTGAACGAGTAAAATACGGTTGTCCTACTGAAGAAGACGATGACATCGGTCTCGGCAGACTCGGACTTGGTATCGGATTCGATGTTGGACTCGATGGCGGACTCAGCTGTAAAGGCGGCTGTTCTGTCGGTGATTACTCTGGCTGTAACGACGCTTGTCTTGACTGCAACTGCAGCGCGCGCGAGGTCTTCACTGGATCGTTGTTCACAAAAGTCTCTCGGTTGCTAGCTGTGGCTGTGTCGGGTCTCAAATGTCGTCTATTTCGCCGTAACTCTCCCTCGGCAGTTCTGATGATGTAGGATCTGGGTGCGCACTGCCGTATTACCGTACCAGGACGCTTCCAGGTCTTCTCTCCATCCTCCTTCACAAGGACGGGATCACTCTCGTGAAGCTCCTGCAGTGGCTTTGCTCGTTGATCAAAGTGCTTCTTCGTTTTCTGCTTGTATCTTTCGTCATGCTGGCGTACATGCTCAGGGTCTACAGTACGAGGTGCTAGAGTCTGTGGAAGGACTGGCAAGGTTGTTCTAAGTCGTCGGCCAAATGCCAATTCAGCCGGGCTCACTCCCAGAGCTGGGATAGGTGTAGCGCGGTAGGTGAGAAGCGCTAAGACGTAATCTTTCTGTTTCAGGATGTCTTTCGCCGTCTTCACTGCACGCTCAGCCTCACCATTGGCTTGCGGATATCGAGGACTGGACGTCACGTGATTAAAATTCCATTCAAGAGAAAATTTCTTGAACTCTGATGATGAGAATTGTGGACCATTGTCGGACATGACAGTTTCTGGAATGCCATGTGTTGCAAAATTGTCCTTCATCTTGTTGATAACTGCTGTCGTTGACAGTGTACTCAGGGATGAGATGTCAATCCACCTGGAGTAATAGTCTACACTAATCAGATAGTGCTTTCCCTTGCATTCACAGATGTCTGCTGCGACCCTTTGAAATGGTCGTTCTGGCAGCGGCGACACAAGAAGTGGTTGTCTCGGCTGTGATGGTTGCTTCTGGAGGCAAAATCTACAGGCTGAGACACGATTCTGAATGTCTTTGGATATTCGAGGCCACCAAACACATTGGTTTGCTCTTTCTCGGCACTTACTTAGGCCCATGTGACCATCATGGATTCTTTCCAGAATTTCTTTTCTCAATGAGTACGGGATTACTATGCGGCTACCCTGAACCAAGAGTCCGTCATGCACACTGAGTTCGCTTCTGATAGCGAAGAAGTCTCGTGCTGCTAATTTTACATCCTGCTTGTAGTCTGGCCATCCGCTAGTCGTATACTCTATGGCATACTTGATGTTGACATCATCTTGCGAACACCTGCGAATCTCGGCAAGCTTGGCGTCGGACACTGGCCATGAGGATGAAATCATGCTGACGTAGTGTTCTACATCTTCTCGTAGCGGTGAATCATCACAGCTTGGTTGTGGACTTCTTGACAAAGTATCTGAGGTCACCATGGTTTTTCCAGGACAATACTCTGCAAACGGATTGAACCGCATCAGGCGCATTAGCATGCGCTGACATCTGAGTGGCGTCTCAGATAAGTCTCTGGAGTTTATGAGTGGGACAAGTGGCTTGTGATCGGTTTGAAGTGTAAATCTTTCAAGCCCCATCAAATATCGATCAAAGCGCTCGCATGCCCACACTGAAGCAAGGCACTCTTTTTCGATTTGTGCGTATCGCTGTTCTGCTTTGGACAGTGTTCTTGAGCAAAACGCAATCGGCCACAATTTGCCGTCATGCTCTTGAAGAAGAACGCCTCCAAGACCGTAGCTACTCGCGTCTGCGGAAACTGTCGTTGGCTTGGCTGGGTCAAAGTAGGCTAAGGTCGGTGCTGTGGTCAGCATCTCCTTGACCCGTTTGAACGCCTCTGCTTGAGCAGGTCCCCATGTCCATGCGTTCGCTTCAACCAGTAATTCGTTCAGTGGTCTCAGGGTCGTCGACAAGTTCGGTAAGTACCTTCCAAGGTAGTTTACCATGCCCAGGTATCTCCTCAGTTCGTTCACGTCTGAAGGTTCTGCCAACTGCAGAATGGCGCTGATCTTGCTCGGATCAGGTCGTACGCCTTGAGCACTGACGATGTGTCCTAGGAAAGTGATTTCACTCTTCCTGTACTCGCACTTTTCTTCATTCAGTTGAAGACCCACTGCCTTCAGTCTTTCGTGGACTTTTGTGAGTAAAGTTTCATGCTCTGCCTCAGTTTTGCTGTGACACAAAATGTCATCAAAGTAGCAGATCACGCCTTCTATTTCCCCTAGGATTTCTATCATTGTCCTTTGGAAAATCTCCGGAGCGGATGAAATGCCAAAAGGAACTCTGGTGAAGAAGAAGCGACCAAACGGCGTGATGAACGTCGTCAACTTTGCTGTGGACATGTCCAGTGGAATCTGCCAAAATCCAGACATTGCGTCGAGTTTTGAAAAGACTGACGAACCTCGAAGTTGATGAATGATGTCATCTATTGTTGGGATGACGTAACGCTCACGTTCAACTGCTTGGTTCAACTTCTTCAAGTCCACACAAATGCGAAGTTTTCCATTCGGTTTCACAACAGGCACCATCGGCGACACCCAGTCGGTCGGTTCGGTGACTTCTTCAATAACGCCTTCATCTTTCATGCGTTCTAGCTCTTTCTTCACTTTCTCATAAAGGGGTATAGGAACTCGCCTAGCTGTGGCAACGCTGTATGGAACAGTCCCTTCCTTCAGTTTGATCTTCACTGGTCTACACTGAACTGTACTCAAAGTAGTATCAACTCGTTTGACAAGGTTGAGTGCTGTCGCAGAACTCCTACAAAGCAAGCTATCGACCTCATTGTCGATGACGTAGACGATCGCGTCCACTTGGTTTAGGACAGTTTTGAAGTGCCCTAAAGTCTTCAGTTGTCCCCCAGGACTGTGTAGGGTAATACGATGACATGGCGAAAGCTTTGGCTTACCAAGACGACGCCACGTAGACTTACTCACGACGTTAACCTCAGCACCTGTATCGATCTTGAAATCGATTAGCACTCCCTCTACTTCCAGCTTTATTCGCCACGGAGTATCGTTTGAATTCACTGCTCCAACGTAAAACTTCTCCGTGATGATGGAATCATGGCTCTCTCGCCTCTCTGTCTCTGTCTCAACTTCATGCAAGCTCTTGCCATGCTTGTTTCTGCACACTCGTGCAAAGTGTGAAAACTTGCCACATTTCGCACACTTCTTCCCCTTGGCAGGACATCTTTTTTTCATATGTGACCTGCCACACTTGCCACACGATGAAACATACTCTGTGTGTCTCTGCTCACCTTTGGGTGAATGGGTTGAGTTGCTCTGACCTTGGAGCGAAATGTTTTTCTTGATGTGATGACGACTTCCTTTCAGTCTGTCAACGTTGGCGCTTGCACTTGCACTTGATCCTCTCTGCGCTTCCAACTCTTGTTTGACTTGCTCGTGCTGTCTAGCCATGAAAATGGCGGTCTTGAGGGTCAGCTCAGACTGCAATTGTAGCTTTTCTGAAACCTCATGGTCTCTCAAGCCAAGCACTAACCTGTCCCTAATGGCATCTTCCTTCTTCTCGAAGTTTGCGTGCTCAGAAAGCTCATATAGCGATCTGACGTATTGTTCAACCGTTTCCCCCACTTTTTGTTCTCGTTTGTAAAATATGGCTCGTACATGGATAATGTTCCTGGCTGGAATGAAGTATTCATCGAACTTCCCCAACACGATGTCAAACACTTGTTTTTGATCATCAGTTTCAAAGGTGAACTGTGAAAAAATCTTGTCAGCTTCAGCTCCCATTGCATATAAGATAGAATTAACCTGGATTTCTCCATCTTCTTTGTTCAGCTTTGTTGCCATGCGGAACCGTTGAAACCGTCCTCTCCAGGCTGGCCACGCACTTGAATCCAGAAAATCAAATTGTTGAGGTGGTTTGAACGCCATTTTCTTCTTCACAAATGTCACTAATATCACATAAAATTTGCTTCACTTCTTGACACCATCTTTTGTTGCGTTATTATTACTAATGTGGACGTATTTGTAAAGAGAATTCAGCATACGGAAGGCAGTTGTTGAGAACCATTTTATTCTTCCTTCTCTTACGTCATCTACACGTCATCTAAATGAGTCATGCATTTCATAGGCGCATGCTATTATACAACATGATCCACAGCTTCTTCTTTGACCGGTGCTTTCCAAGAATCTCCGTGGCGGCATCTGTCACAGCTAAGTTGAAGGTGGTGGTCAAGGTGTTGACATCTACTTCACCAGCTCCCAAAATGAGCAGTGGTGCAAATTTCCCTCCAATTGTGGCCTAAAATATTTATGTCACCTCCGGGTCTTGCAGTTTGTCCAGGTCGAACTTCAGTCTAGTGCACTTTGCTGTGTTTACTCTCTTTAAGTGAAGCCGGAAAGACATCATCACAAGATTGTAGTCACTTCCGATGTCTGCTCCTGGAAAAGTGCGTGTCCTGCCAATGTTGATGCTTGATCTGAAGCGTTTCTTGACCATCATTAACATTTACCGAGTAAGTCCCTTTAATAGAATTTTGGAAACCCTCCCCCAAAAACTAACTGATCCGCCCCTGTATTATAACGGAGACTTATAGGGGCAGACCTTATCCTCGGATTTCCTGATAATAAAAATGATGTATTGTAATTTAAAAAAAAAGGGGGTGGAAGGAGGGGTGGGGGTTTCGGAACCCCCGAAACCCCCTTCTCCTCCCCTAGCACAGCCCTGCTCTCTCTCTCTCTCTCTCTCTCTCTCTCTCTCTCTCTCTCTCTCTCTCTCTCTCTCTCTCTCTCTCTCTCTCTCTCCCAGAAACATCAAACCCCTGTCCATCCTCGCCCCCACCGCCTCTACACTCCTCCACCCACCACCCACCACCCTACACACATAATTATTGTAGAAACTTTCGCTCTGTTGATTGTCGCGCAGTATCGTATAAGAAGAAAACTGAGGAACATTCCTGTTTCATTTATTAGCTACTGACTCCTGCAGTGTAGCATGTTACTGTCACGTTCATGCGTATATGAAAGGTACGCCTTTTTCACAAGATGGCACGGATCTGTTTTCGCTGCTGCTAATAATCATTTAGAATACTGCGCATGCACCCTTCAGTATTGGGATGTGAGAGGAATGGAGTGCTGTCTCACAGGCGCTTGTATCTGGAAAGCGCTTGTGTGTTGTCTATATTCTGGGAATAAAACAAAAGACTGCTAGCATTCAAACTTTGCAACATTAATTAGAAACAAACGGGTACATAAACCAAAACTTTGGACAAAAGCAAGACAAAACAAGCGCACATTGTCCAGCTAAGCTCAGCTTCGCGCAGGCGGGCCAAACACTCCTCTCACAACATCCCCATACGGACGTATGTGGAACTGTTGGCCGCTTGTAGCAGGATATTCCGAATATGTAACTTCATTTTGCCTGACTACAAAATTCCAAGAAATCCGGCTGTCATCCACCGGCTGAGCCAACTACTGACGAGTTTCGGGAATTCGCCTACTCTAATATCAGCTTTTTCAATTGCCTTAAGGGTTGTTGGGTTAAGTCGGAGCAGGGAGATAGGGCGGCGGTAGGAGAAGAAGTGGAAAAGGCAATAAGCTTACTAAGCAGGAATATTATTCATTCAAGCAAATAAGAAGCGAACACAACGACAGTTTGATGACTTAATATTTTAATATTATTTTTATAAATTTCATATGTATAGTAAAGTTTTAGTTTTACTTTTTTAAATAATATAATATTGTAGTGTCCTTTCATAATAGGCCTAGTCTAGCGAGTTATGGGGAACGCCCACCCAAGGGAAATAACTAGAGGAATAATCATCAAGGGAAGTGACTCGCAAGAGACACGCCAATGGCCGACCGTTTGTTATCATAAGCATATGTGAAATAAGGAATAAAACACAGAACTGCAATACAAGGTGTCGACTCGATATGCATGCCTGCTAATACACACACACAAGAACATCACATTGGCGACGAGGACGGCGAACAAGCATCGCTCTTCTAGTAAGCTTTTCAATTGACTTCTTTTTTCGACTCGACCACGCGCCTTGCAAAACCGACCGGCCTCCATACGGCGGCTCCACTGATCCATGCCACGTGTGTAACGTCCGGGCGACGGCATCACAGGGGAAGACGAGTACTAAAACAAACGTGCTCCAAACATGACATCTCTACCGAACTTTCCTCCATTCTCTGTGTACTCCGAGGAACATTCGGCGGGTGAAAGATTCGACAAATGGCTGAACAAATTCGAGAACCTCCTGACTGCTCTAGAAGTAGACGAGGACAAACGCAAGAAGGCTCTTCTGCTACACTACCTGGGTGACGAGGCCTACGACATCTACGACAGCTTCAGTGCTGAAGAAAAGGGCAACGACGCAGCTTACGGCACAGCTAAGAAATCTCTGCAAGACTTTTTTAAACCTAAGAAAAACATTGCTTATGAAAATGTTCAGATTCAGACAAACTGTGCAACTTGAAAATGAATCTATTGACACATACTACACTAAGTTGCGACCCCTTTCCAAACTGTGCAACTTCCATGATTCAGATCTTGAGATACTCACCCAGATTTTGCATGGATGCAAATCAGCAAAACTCAGACGACGAGCACTAAGGGACAGCCTCACGCTGCAGCAAGTACTAGCTGAAGCAAGAGCGTCAGAACTAGCAGACCTACATGCGCAAGAGATTGAAAACCAAACCACGGCCCTTAGAGTCACGCACAGGTACAAAACCCCACATATTCAGCAAGATAACCCCAAACATAACCCCCAGTCAGCCAAACATCGCGCAGAAGGTAATCTCAAACAATACAATTCTGATTCAAGATATCGAAGCAGAAACACACAATGTATTTATTGTGGAGGTACATATCCTCATGCACAAACATGCCCCGCTAAAGGTAAAGAGTGTGCAGCATGCCACAAAATGAATCACTTTGCAAAAGTTTGCAGATCAAAAGGCAAACAAAGCGTCAGGCAAGTAGAAGATCATGACACACACACAAACTCAGATGAAGAAGTATTCATGATTCACAAGGAAGAGAAGGAACAAAAAGACACAAAACAAAACAAGAAAGATGAACATGCATTCAGCGATTATCAACAAACGCAAACTTCCAGCTTCATGCAAGAGAGAGAAGTAGATGGAAGTCAAACTGACAAGTCCCAATCTGCCTTAGACACACATACGCAGCAACAACACACAGAGGATACAGATGATGAATACGTATATGGAACACACACGGTCTTCAAACACGCACCTACAGTCACAACACGCATGCACAACAAAGAAGTCAAATTTCTTGTGGACACAGGTGCCACAGTGAACATAATTGGATACAACACATACAAATCACTGGGTTTTCCAAAGCTAGAAAAGAAATGTCCCAACATCTTTGCATACGGCACAAACAAGACACTACCTGTGATAGGTCATTTCAAGACAGACTTACAATGTAACGGAGAAAAGATCTCCACCAAGGTCTATGTATGGGTAACACTGACACCGAGCCAAAATGCAACTTGCTCAGCAACACAACTTCCCAAGAGCTAAAACACATTCAGTACACATTGTCCACATCCCATGATCCATCCCAGTCTGTGAAGAATTCCCAGAACTTTTTCAGACAGGGGAAATGGGAAAACTCAAACACAAGAAAATCACTCTTCACGTCGACACAGGCGTACAGCCAGTCACTCAAAAGGAACGGCGCATTCCTTTTCATGTTCGACATGACGTCGAAAAAGAAATCCAACGACTTGAACAACTCGATATTATCGAGAAAGTTGAAGGTCCTACTCCCTGGGTCAGCCCGATCGTGGTTGTCCCAAAGAAAGATGGTGGAGTCAGAGTCTGCATTGATGTGCGCGAAGCCAACAAAGCGATAAAGAGGGAGAAACACCCTATCCCTACACTAGATGACCTCATTGCTGACCTTAACGGCTCCACAGTCTTCAGTAAGCTAGACATGAGCAATGCCTACCATCAACTTGAACTCACCGAATCAAGCCGGTACATCACAACCTTTGCTACTCACGTCGGACTTCGACGATACAAACGACTCTTATTCGGAGTCAATGCAGCTTCAGAAATATTTCAAAATGCAATTGCTGAATTGCTCGCAGACATTCCGGGAGCAAAGAATCTCTCAGATGACATCATCATACATGGCAAAGATCAAGCAAGTCATGACCAAGCCCTACATGCAACACTGAGGAAATTGAGTGAAAATGGAGCAAAACTCAACAAAGAGAAATGCATTTTCTCAGCCTCACAACTCAAATTCTATGGTCACATTTTCAGCGCAGATGGCGTGAAACCAGACCCTGACAAAATACAAACAATAACACAGACACCCAACCCCACAAATGTCACAGAACTCAGATCATTTCTAGGCATGACACAATATGTCGCAAGATTCATTCCGGGCTACTCAACTCTCACCGAACCCTTGCGCAGACTCACAAAGAAAGACACGACATGGCAGTGGCATACAGAACAACAACACGCATTCAACAAACTCAAACAAGCTCTCACAGGAGCTCAGGTCATGTCATACTTTGAGCCAGTCAAGCACACAGAGATAATTGTTGATGCCAGTCCTGTAGGACTTGGAACAATCTTGGTTCAGGAAGGCAAACCCATTTGCTACGCAAGCAGATCACTCACAGACACAGAACAAAGGTACTCGCAAACAGATAGAGAAATGCTAGCTGTAGTGTTCGGAGTAGAACATTTCCATCTCTATTTGTTTGGATCAGACTTCACAGTGATCACAAATCACAAACCGTTGTTAGGGATCATGGCAAGTCATAAACCTACAACAGCCAGAATCGAGCGCTGGCGACTTAGGCTTATGCCCTACAATCTGCAACTTGAGTACCGCCCTGGTAAGGACGAGCTCAACCCTGCTGATTACATTAGTCGGCATCCTCAAGGCAAACCTCCTGTTGACAGTGATGTAGAAGATTACATCAACTATGTCGCAATCAATGCAATTCCCAAGTCCATGACCATTGAAGAAGTCAGACAGTCTACAAGTGTAGACAGCAAACTACAAAAAGTCATGGCTTCCATCCAGTCAGGAAGGTGGGATGACCCCGATATCTCTGAGTATGCCAGATTCAGAGATGAACTATCAGTAACAGATGGTATTGTTCTCAGGGATCATAGAGTCATCATTCCCAGAAATCTTCAACACAGAGCTGTTGAAATTGCTCATTCCACACATCAGTGAATCGTGCGAACAAAGCAATTGATAAGGGAGAAGACTTGGTTTGCAGGCATAGACAAGATGGTGGAAGATACGGTCAAAGCATGCATACCCTGCCAAGCTTCATACCCAGGCAATCCTAATTCTCGTGAACCAATCATTGCCACTCCCACACCAGCATCCCCTTGGAGTGAAGTCTCGCTCGATTTTACTGGCCCTTTTCCCTCGGGAGAATACCTGCTAGTGATGATAGATGACTATAGCAGATATCCTGAAATAGAAATAGTTCATTCTACTGCAGCCAAAACTGTCATACCCAAGCTTGACACCATATTCTCAAGACAAGGCATTCCTAAAATTGTCAAAACAGACAATGGACCCCCATTCTCTGGTCAAGAATTCAGAGAGTTTGCACAACAATATGGTTTCAAACATCGCAAAATCACACCACTACATCCAGAGGCAAATGGAGAAGTTGAGAGATTCATGCAAATAAAATGGTTCAAAAGTGTTGTGTAAAGTTTTGTCATAACAGATCGGATCGAGAGGCAGATCGTCGGTTCTTTTCTATTCCCAATGTGATAAATAAAAAGGGAGAATCGATAAAAGAATTGACCACAAGACGACGAAGAGAGTGGATAGCACAACTGCAGACAGTATTTATTTTATATGTTTGTGTGAGTTTTTTTTTTTTTTTAATAAATAAAACGATGAATAAATGGCAACGGCTTTAGTCAATGGAATTGCCTCCCTTTATCACTTCCGGCGTCACGAAGTGAATGCATATTAATCTTTAAAATAAATATTATCTGTTACATAGATCATTGCATTTTTTTTCTACTTCATTTCACCTCTTGTGGACGTTTTGAGGGTAATTTCATTTGGGCGTTTCGGCGGCTGGCCCTTTCGGCGGTGGACCTATGTTTCGGCGGTGTCGCCGAAAAAATAACCGCCGAAACAACCTGCACCCACTCCAAGGCTCGAAAACATGTTTGTTCCGATCATTTTGTGAACGGAAAGTAACTAGTAGTAGTAGTAGTAGTAGGACTAGAATAGGCCGTGAAGCCTTTATACGTCCCATCGTAGTTATCATTTGATATCGATTACAGGTCAGGTTTTTAAGCATGTAATAAATTTACCTAAATTATTCATCAAAGCTTCTAAATAATACTTCAAATTTTGGTAGTTTATCTATTTGATTTTTGAATGAATTAGTACAATTAAGGTATTTTAGATTAGTAGGAAGAGTGTTCCAAAGATTTGCAACTCTGTTACTAAAAACATTTTTCCGAAGGTTAGTTCTTGCATACTGGATAAAAATTTTGCCCTCACTAAGTTGTGTTATATTACAATCAGGTGATGCAAAGAAATAGTTCCATGAGAGGTCATTTATATGGTTAAATATTTTATAAGTTTCAATTAAATCTCCTCTTAAACGTCTTCCCTTGAGAGAATGTAAGTTTAAATATAGTAACCTTTCACAGTATGATAACCCTTTACATTCAGTTAGAATCTTTGTAGCTCTTCGCTGCACCTTTTCTATAGCTACTGACTGCCTCTTTAATAGTGGTGACCAAATAATATTCCCATACTCTAAATGAGGTCTCACTAAGGTCTTATATAGTTGTATAAACATATCTTTATCAATGAATACAAATGTCCTTTTTATTAATCCAATCATTCTATTAGCTTTATTAATACAATTTTCTACGTGAGGATCAAACGACAATGATGTATCAAATATAACCCCTAAATCTTTCTCCTCTGTACTAGTTTTAATTATCATGCTTTCTGCTCCTATTTTCATGTAATAGTTATTTTTTTGATTATTTTTTCCAATGTGCATTACTTTACATTTTTCTACGTTAAAATAAAGATTCCATTTGTCAGTCCAGAGTTGTAACTTATTAATATCGTTCTGTATAATATCACTGTCATCTGCCCCCCCCCCCCCTAGATTTTTGTGTCATCCGCAAATATTTTACATAACGATTGAATGCCCTCTGGCAAATCATTAATAAAAATTAAGAAAAGTATCGGGCCTAAGATTGATCCTTGCGGAATTCCGCTAACTACATCTAAAATAGATGATCTTGCATCTCCTATTCTTACTTTCTGCATCCTCCCAATTAAAAAATTTCGTACCCATCTTAATACTGAGCCAACTATGCCATAGGCCTCCATTTTCAATAACAGTCGTTCATGGGGAACACTATCAAATGCTTTACGAAAATCAAGATATATCACATCAACTGGGGACTTATCATCTAGGAATGCAGTCAGGTCTTCCATAACTTCCATTAATTGAGTTGCACAGGATCTTTTTGCACGAAAACCATGCTGACAGTTTGAAAATAAATCATTGTCAATAAAATGTGAATTTATACTGTCTCTAATAAAAGATTCAAGAACTTTACACGCAACGCATGTAAGACTCACAGGTCTATAATTGCCAGGTTCTGACCTAGTTCCTTTCTTAAAGATAGCAGTCACCTCTTCATTTTTCCAGTCTGTAGGAACAAAACCAGTTTCTAAAGATTTATTAAATAAATTTGCCAATGGAATAGACAGTTCTTCTGCTAATTCCTTCAACACCCTTGGTGGTATTCCATCTGGTCCTTGGGCCTTAGAAGAATCCAGTGCCTTAAGCTTTATTTGAACTGCTTCCGCTGTAATTCTAATATCTGATATAGCTGTACCATTTGACTTTGAACAGCGCTCCATTTCCGGAATATTGTTTAAATTTTCTTTTGTAAATACACTAGAGAAGAAGTTATTTAATAACTCAGCTTTGTCAATGTCTGATACAGCAAGACCACCATGACCGTCATTAAGTGCACTTACACCTATATTGCTTTTATTCCGTTCTTGAAAATATTTCCAAAATTGCTTTGGGCTTTTACTGCAATTTGCTGCTATATTTCTTTCATAATTTTTCTAGCTTTTTTAATAACACAACCACATTTATTGCGTATACTTTTATATTTCTCAAAATCTTTACCATTTTTAGTTTTTAAAAACTTTTTATATAAATTATATTTCTTTTTAACAATTTTAACACATTCCTGTGTCATCCAGATTGGCTTTATTTTCTTATTATCAGTTATTTTTATCTTTGGAATATATTTATCCATTCCTTGTAAAACTGCATCCTTAATATCCCCCCATAATTTCTCCACATCTCCATTTAAATTAAAGGTTTTTTCTCTGACATATTGTCTAAACTTATCGTAATCCCCTTTATCTAATTTATATATATATATATTTGATTTTGCACTGGTTTTTCTAATGGAATATATAAATCAAAGACCAGTACGTCATGGTCACTTTTTCCCAAGGGATCAAAATGTAAAATATCAGATATTAATTTGTCCTCACTAACAAGTATTAAATCATCAACTGTAGACCTTTGGCCTTCCCTATGTCTGGTTGGTTTAGTTACTTTTTGAATTAAGTATACGTCTCTGAGACATTCAACAAACATATTATTACGTTCTCCTGACCAAGAACCATCCCATTTAATATCAGGATAGTTAAAGTCCCCCATTATCAATATTTTGTTATATTTTCTAATTTCTTGATGCTTAAATAACTCAAATAATAATTTAGTATTCTCCTCTGAAGAATTAGGACTACGATAAATACAACCAACAAGTACAGTTTCGTTTTGTGCACCATTGTATGAACACCAGAGGGATTCATCAAACTGTGAATTATTTAGTTCATTGCATTCCCTAGCGTTTAGTTTTTTGTCGAAGTGTTATGAAGTGGATGTATAAGATTTTAATTTAGCATTTATTTTGGCAATCTTGTAGGTTCTCTATCCTAACTCCTTTCTTCATACATGAATAAAGTTATTTACAAGACAGAAAAGGAAGTAATATACTGGAATGAATGAATGCAAGCAAATCAAGATAGATGAAATAGTAGTTCACATTCACTACCACATGTATACTAAACAAACAAAGTTATTAAGATTACAAAACGTGTTAAACTATTTACATGAAAATCGCTTTTGTTTCACATGCCTATTCATAGGCCTATCAGCACTGTGAAACCAGGCCTTGCCGAGATTCAAAAACATAAATGTCCAAACGTTTACGGGTAGGGTCTTGGCGTTCCTAAGCCAGCACAATGAAGTGTACAATACCGTATCCCGCTCCGAATGACGATTTAGTATAATCTCTCAACACCTCCCTGACGTGGCGTACAATCCGTCCGTCGACGATGTCCCACCATCTGAGGTCGACAACCGAGTCGTTGGTGCCGCTCAGAAAAGCCCCGCCAGGTGACACTCTTCACCAAGGTCCTCTCTCTTCCTACCAGGGTCAAAGTCGCCTCTTGGTAGATGCACTGTTCATATATATATACAAAGGTGTCCATAAGTTTCAAATAAACTTTTAAACATACGGCAAACACTCATTGTCTAGCTTCAGAACACAAGGAAGACCCATTTAATAATTAGTAATAATTCAAAGACATGTATTCTTTATAGAACACTTAATAATACCTAATTATCAATTCATAATACTTATAAACTTTCATATTAATAATGCTTTCACACGCACCCTTGCACTCTACGCCACAAACCAAACATGATACAAAATATACACTGCGTTGAAGTAAGGCTTGAGGAAATATAAAATACATATTTACCTCAGAGAGTGCATTAGCAAAGGAAACCGTATATCCCTCAGTTCCTCATGGAGCCTAAGTTAACTTTATTATTCTTTATAATACATTAGGCTACTAAAACTGACGGCCCATTTTCTTCCCTTTTCAGCGATCTGCTTTGCTTGGTGGTGTGGTAGTGTCTGACCAAGACCAACTCACCTTCTAAACATATTCTATGTAAGGTAGTGATTAATGAATAATTATCGTATCTCACGTGCAATCACAGGTTATAGTCTGTTTTTTAATACAATGAACTCAAACGCCTAACAATAAAACAACGTGCTAAACTAATGTCCATTTCCAAGTTTAATGCTAAAAGTCACTACCTAACACGAAGTACATAACAATACCCCTTTTGGGTTTATTATTCATGAACATATCATATTTATTAATTTGCAGCTCAGAGTCACTGACATCATAAATTTGATTTTTAGCCTTAATTTCCGTCAAGCCAATGATCTGGGGCCTAATGCTTTCTAATCGTAAAATCAACTCATCTTTCTTATTTAGAAAAGAATCGGCATTGCTGTACAGAATCTTACATGAATCAAAAGGTACCTCTGTACCAATCTTGTCTCTATTTACATGAATATCAGTATGCTTTGTACAATTATTTACATGGATGTTGCTCTGAAAGTTTTGTCAATTTAATTGACAAAACTTTCAGAGCAACATCCATGTAAATAATTGTACAAAGCATACTGATATTCATGTAAATAGAGACAAGATTGGTACAGAGGTACCTTTTGATTCATGTAAGATTTTTGGGGGGGATCTGACTGTGAACTGGGCATCTCAGCCACCCCAGCGGCTGCAGTCTCCAATTTACGAGGTCTCACTGTCGCCTGGTCTGGTCTGACTGCCCGTTTAACAATCGTGAAATCTCTATAATTGACTACCCAGTCATTTTCACCCCTTCTTCTCCTTTCATCAACCTCTTCCCTCAATTTCTTGATTTTCATCCTTTCAGCAAATGTGTTATCATTGTTGATATACACTCTATCCTTAGGGTTTTCAACATTCTTGTTTAATTTGTGTGCATTCTGCATAATTTTCTTCTTTGACTCCTCTGTCTTGACTACTAGCTTCAGGAGTCTAGGTTGGCCATTACGACCAAGCTTAATCTGGCCTAGTCTCATTGAGATGTCTATATGGTCTCTAGGTACATCTGAGATCTTTCCTATAATGTTCCTCACTTTCTCAACATAATCTTTTCTTCTGTTTTCCATAGACTCCTCTGAACTTTCAGGTATATTTGTGACAATAATATTCAGTTTTCTTTTTTCTTTTTCCATCTTTTCATCCAGATACTCTTCAACCTTTTTATCCACTGCATTTTGGATCTTTTTATCTAATTCCTCTACAGAGTGGGTGGCTTCAAGGCTAACAATTCTCTGACTAAGAGACTCAATAGCCAACAGTACCTTTCCTAATTGTACTTCCATACGTGACCTTGAATCAATATCCTCGCTTTTGCGATCCCTACAACCAACACAAAACCACTGAATGAAGTTCCCTCCCTCCTTACAACAACCAAACTGGTTTTCTGTCAGTTCTGAACAAGAACGATGGCACCATTCCTTACATCCATAACATTCAATTGCTTCATCATCCTCTCCAATGGGTTCCTCACATTTAACACACACCCATATTCTGCAAGTAGGTGGCACTTTTGTCACCCCTGAAGCCCCTCCACCTTTTCCTCTATCACTTTGGGATTTCTTCCTTGAGGCCATTCCAACTGCTGTATTATCTCAATATAATACTAGTAGTAATTATTTTTCAATAAGTTAGGCTAACTAATAACAAGTTAATGCTAAACTCAATCACCACACAATTCTAATAAGTTATTCCAAAGGGTAATTGAACCAAGTGTTAAAATATTTATAAACAAACATACGAAGTGAATCCTGTAGTTACTTGTGCAAGTATAATACGTTTTTAGCAAGTTTAAAGTGCTCACTAAAGGAAGAAAAAATTTACCTCCTTCACTACAGTGGAAGTGAAAGTTAGTTTATTACTATAATATTATTAGTATAAACAGTGATACTTCACTAGGCCTACTCGGCTGCTGGTGAGCGATCCCAATAATACATTCAAAAATCAACAAGGCTTATTTATAGTTTGTAAAAACCAGAGGAGCTTATTTTTCTGATTATATGTTGCATAAACTGCAATTAAGAATAGTTGCTCTAGTCGGAGACTGTTTTAGCTATCAAAAAAGTTAACATCCAAAAGCCTGAACTCAAAAACCAGCCTCCATGTTACATGCGACCTTGACCTCCAGGGAAGTAACTAAGTTATTCATATAAAACTTTACTTAGATCAGAATAAATTTAAGTCTTTGATGAGCCATAATATTCAGGTCTAGATAATTGTGGATAACTGGATTGAGTTTGTCACTTTGTGGGAATTCTGTTAGTACTGCTTAGGTACACGCCTACAGCTTGTCAGCAGTAGGGTTCTCAGTCTGTGTGTAAACCTACATTTCACTCTGCTTTCATTTATTTTAACTCAATACATTAGAACTTATATTTTTAATTTGGCATAGTTGCTTCTGTTTTTAAATTCCCAGTAAAATAATATGTAGTGATTCATTCCACTGACTAAAACCAAGGAGTCGTGTGTAGGTTCCAGGTTTTGTTTGTGTTTCTCCTTTTATTATGGATTCATCTTTTGTGATAATAATCAGAATGCAGTGATTATTGTATAAAGTAAAAAAATGTATATGATAAACAATAGTGTCGAAGTAAGATGATTGATTATTAAATTGATATTATTTCAGGTGTCAAAGCATACGTTGGAGATGTCAACAGTCCTAGTTGGAAACCTACGCTTTAAATTAGGACACTTATTGTGCAAGGGTATCAATGCTGCTCAGTACTAACTACTATACTTATTTGTAATGTTTCACTGTGAAAAACTATTTATTATAAAATAATAAACACAACAAAGAAATATTAAAGATACTACTTTTACTAGGCTAACGATTACAGATTTATTAATAAAGAAATGAAATAAAAAAATAATGTCAATGGTAAAGATATTCATTATTAAACAACACAAGACAAATTTAGCAAAGCATGTCATTTTCACATAAGTAAGCCAGAGAAAAAGCTGATTGTGTGAGAGATTTGAGGAAGAATCAGAGATAAGATTAAGAATAGAGTAGCAAATCTAGGCATACTTGTAGAAATAAAAACTAATTTAAAGCAAAACAGAAAAAAAAGAAGACCAAAAATGAAGAAATTATATGAGTTTATTGAATAACTAAGATAAAAGCAAACAACGTTTAAGAACTAAAAATCTTAAATACAACTGAGACTGCTAAGTATCTTGAAGCTAAAATCATAAAGACAACAAAGAAATTTTAAAGATACGTGTAATTATTAAAGTTAAACAATAAAACTTTCAATCAAGACAAATAATAATTATATTTATAAGTATAGATCTGTATTCTTTGTTGTGTTTATGATTTTAGCTTCATTGTTGTTGTTGTTGCATCAAGTTTTATTCATCAGATTAACATAAGTTGTACTGATAAATTTTAGCTTCAGGATACTTAGCAGTCTCAGTTGTGTTTAAGAGTATTTTATATTAAATAAAATATTATAAAGTATACTGTTCATTTATGGAAGGCTGGGGGAAAACATCCTGATCAATATTGATTGTTAGGGAGTGTACTGTGAAGGCATTGAAGACCACACAGTGGTCCAGATATTGACAGTGATGCATCTATTTTGATGCTTTACCTTCCCTACTCTTTTGAATGCAAGCTCACATTTGCAGCTAAGTCCAATTAAATTGGCACTGTTATTTTAACACAATATATTTATATATATATATATATATATATATATATATATATATATATATATATATATATATATATATATATATATATATATATATATATATATATATATATATATATATATATATATATTTGCAAGGCTCTGAAATGGCGTCGGACTCGATTTTGCGCCGGTACTGTTACTTTGCGAGGAAGCGGACTCGCTGCATGTCATCATTTGAAACAAAATAAAATGTGAATCTGACAGAGAAAAGATCGTTCTTCATTTTGACGTCAAGGACGGATCGATAAACCACGTCAAAAAAGAAAAAAAACTCACGATGAATGACGTAACGATCGGCGGTTTCCGTTACACTTTTTGTGACATCGTAAACAGTGTGTTCGGTATTTGCCGACCGGCATAAATCTGCTTCATAGAATATTAATAAAAATTTAATTTCCGAAATTAAAAATGTATAAAGGGTACGAAACAATTTTACATTTTAAAATCGGTTCGTATTTTTTGGAGATATGCGTCGAAATCGGCGACTCCCGCGTACGTCACGTATTTTCGTGATTCAGCTTCAGGGCTTATTAATCCGCGCTGGTGTTGTAATTCACTTTATTTCTTATGCTAATAAATTATGAAACATGAGTCCAAAACTTAATATAAGCAATACAATAATCAGAATAATGATATAATGCATCGAACGAATAAATAATATAGGCAAACAAATTGCTGTCAACTTTTGGGTCATGAAAACCAAACGTGACGTACTGTTTTTTTTTAGTCTCCAAATTTTCTAAAGAATGCGGTTAGCGTCAATTTTAACACGTGAAACAATTGGCCTTTGTTAACATTCAACGTGCGATGGCTGAAGAAGAAAGAAGTGAGGCGGATTCGTCCAAAAATGAAGGTAAGTCGAGTGTCATGAATTTTTCATCTAAGTTATGCACGCATATTTTTGGTGGCTTGGTCAGTGTTTTTCGACTTTTCTGTCAACATTGATGGAGTAAATCTCGTGTTTTTGTGATAAAAATGTATGTTTGTTTCAAGTCAACAGCATCGCTACAAAGGTGTTTGAGTAAACGTTCTTGTTTGTATATATTATGCATTATTTTTCGCACCCGTTTTTGACAATTTGTCATGAAGCAACGTACACGATTTTTTAACAGGTATTATTGTCAAATCAATTTTAAACGTTTATATTTTTATACAGATTATATTTTCGCTGCGGACAAATACACCGCTAATAATAGACAATAAAGTGGCACGTTTTGTTAGTCTAATTCGTTTGTGTGCGTAACTTCACAATCCGAAACATCTCGGTATTATAGGTGTTTTGTTATTTTGTTTAAATGATGGGATATTTAGTTCCATAGGCTAATAATTATGCATCACAAATGTTTTTATAACATTATTTTTGATTTCTTTCTTGTTGTGGTCACTATAGGCTTCATTTTTTGTAATACCGACCACGTGCATAACGTCACACAGCTAGTGAAAAATTGTGCTTGCTCAAAGTTGTGTAAAGTGATGAACTCAACCATCCTTGATAGAAATTAGAGTAATTTAGTTTTACCCAGTGTAGGATTATTCTGAAGCTCAATATGTGAAAACGTATCCCACTTACTTGTTTCTTCTATTCATTATGAGACCATTTTTCTTAGTACATAACTTCACTACTAACTTCCAAAACCAGAAAGTAGTGTAGTTATGTACTAAGAGAAATGGTCTCATAATGAATAGAAGAAACAAGTAAGTGGGATACGTTTTCACATATTGAGCTTCAGAATAATCCTATACTGGGAAAAACTAAATTACTCTACGAAAACTTTTGTGAAATGATAAACACAATTCGTTTTTTATTTTTATTTAAAAATTTGAAGTGATACTTTTTTTTTAAAAGATACATATATTATTTACACTCAAAAGATGATTAAAAATTATCAACACAGCTCACCAACAAACACAGCCTTGTTCCACTCTTTGTGCATAACTTCACATTCTTTGTCAAAGCAAGCCTGCATCAAAATGGTGAAGTTACATACACCAAAATTTTATCAACCAGAGCTCTTCAATTAATGTATTTCATATTATAATAATTTAATGAAATAAGTTTTGTTCCATACATGTGATTGTTAACTACTGGGCTTTAGTCTGATTTATTTTGCCATTCCTATGCGACTGTACATAACTTCATGACCAGACCAATTGCATATCATTGCGTAAAATTATGACCACACATTTCGAGCCCTTGAGCTTCACTATTGTGCCAAGGTATCTTTTTAATGCAGTTTAAATTGATTCCTTTAAAAACATAGCTAATTTTTGTCAATTGTTCTTTAAGGTAAAATGCCCATTCGTTCCACTCTTTGTGCATAACTTCACGTTGTCTCTGTCAAAGGTAGCTTACCTCAAAATGGTGAAGTTACTTACACCTTTACTTTTCAACCACAGCTCTTGACTGTACTTGACATTTTACTCAGTTTATTGTCTGACAGGAAAAAGTACAAGCAGATTAATCCCCAGAAGTGATCAATCTCAAGTGTGAACTGTCTTGTGATCATATCCATCATGGAAGCATTGCATAAAGTTATGTACACACACAATTGTTGACATAAAGGGAATATTTGGCAAAGCATGTATTTAATGCAGATTAGAATTCTTCCTTACCTACCGGGCACTTCATATTGGTAAATGTGGAATCAAAGGAGGAACTTCTCAATTTGTAGCACAAGAAGTATTTATTTGTGAGGCATTTTCAAGTTGTGGGGATTGTGTGGTGAAGCTGAATCAGAAATGGCCAGTTATTTTCCCCACAGCTGCATTTACTTTAGTTTTGACAACCACCATGTAAATTAAGAATAAAAAGCACCATTAGCTTCATTTGAAAGGGTAGCATGGTAGTTTTTTTTTTCTGATTTATCATGATTTGCTGATTACAGGTCACAAGAGTAACCCACAATACTTGGGGGTCAATACTTGATGTACGGAGAAGGCTGGAAGTTGCCAGAGAGTGGTCAGGAATACTTGCTTCCTGAATCAGCCGTCGTCAAAGTGCTGGCCGAGTATACTACATGCCAGGATCGAAGAACATTGTACTTCATAATTTGGGGTGTAAATTGCTCGTAAATGAACTTCGTATATTATTGCTTGGAAATGAACTTTTGTATTTTGACCAGTCGATACTGAAAGACCGCTTTCTGCTAGTTTTATGCTTTGCTCTTGTTTTGACTTGGCAATGTATCCTCTTTTTAAAAGATTTCTTCATCTGTGTATATAATGACAGTGTAAAGTTATGTAATGCCCTGGTGATATGTTTTTTTAATCACTTCTTAGGTAATACATTTATGATTTCAGGAGTACTCCTTGATTTTACTTCAAATTTCTGCATCACTATTTTTGGTTTCATTATCAGTTTGTTTCTATAAAGGAAAAAAACAACAAAACATGTCACGGCTTGAAGTTATGTACTCTTAGCATTTAGCAGAGCTTTCTGCTTGTTGTTTTTAGTAGCATTGTGCTTTTCCAACATTGTTGAATAGGTCAATATTAACCAGTGATGACCATTTTCCTTTTTTTTTACATTTTGGATAGGGGATCCTTGTATTTTGAAAAAAATATTAATTCCCTCTCCACATGTACCCGCTTGAATTTTGAATTTAGGTCTCGGTTGTGAAGTCTGACAACTGTCCATTTATTTTTACTCTGTACTACTTTCATTTATGTGATTGTGTACTTGTATAAATGAATGCAATTACTACTTTAAATAAGTTTTCTTTAACTGCTTGTCTTCTCTTAAGGAATCACTGTGTGAGGTTATGTCCACAATGATTTGGCCTATCAACTGTTCAATAGGAAAGGTTGCTCATTGGCAATTGTAGTTCAAGTTATGTCAACTGTTGACGCCCTGGCTAGTTTTGGGCAGCATAACTAATTTTATTTAAAGCAAACTGTCACTTAACAACATTCACCACTCCATTCGTGTAATGAAGTTATGTACTCCACCACTAAAATGTTTATATTTAAAACCAGTTAACACCATGGTTGATTCAAGTTTGCCATAGTGTCTAGTCTTGTTAGAATTTGTTAATCCGACAAGTCAGCTACTGTCTTTCATAAAGGATTAAGTTTTTATCCACACAAAAATGTTATGTCACGGCATGAAGTTATGACCTCTTGAATCCTTGACAAGCATTGTATGCTTTCTAATGTTTTTTTTAAGATCCTTTTCTTTTTATCCCAAGACAAACGAACTTATATGATTGTATCTAACTGTATTGCTTCATTTTTGTTTAAATTATGTTATGGCTGTGTTCATGTATTGTGTTTATAGATGTTTGACTAGTCTCAAAGTTAATGGCAAAATACTCATGTCCATGTAAGACACATTTTACTCTGCACTACTTTCATTTATGTGTACTTGTATAAATCAATGCAATTTATACTATAGATCAACTTTCTTTTACTGTTTGTCTTCACTTAAAGATTCACTGTGTGAGGTTATGTCCACAATTATTTGGCCTATAAACCATTCTATACATGACATGTTGGTCATTGGCAATTGTAGTTCATGTTATGTCAACTGTTGATGTCATGGATAGTTTTGGGCAGCATAACTAATTTTATTCAATGCAAACTATCACTTAACAACATTCACCACTCCATTCGTGTAATGAAGTTATGTACTCCACTACTAAAATGTTTATATTTAAAACCGGTTAACACCGTGGTTGATTGGCATTTGTCAGAATGTCTAGCCTAGTTAGCTTTGTTAATCCAACAAGTCAGCAACTGTTTTTCATAAACGATTAAGTTTTTATCCACACAAAAATGCTATGTGACGGCGTGAAGTTATGACCTGTTGAGTCCTTGACAAGCATTTCATGTTTTCTAATGTTGTTGTTTTGATCTTTTTGTGTTTACCCGAAGACAAATGAACTAAAATGATAGCATCTAACTGTATTGCTTCATTTCTGCATAAATTATATTTGTTATGGCTGTGTTTACATTTTTAAATAGATGTTTGGCTAGTCTTGAATTTAACTGCATAATATTCATGTACCTGTAAGACTATTGTGATGTTTTCATGTTAGAAATTTCCCTCAGGATCTGTAGAAGTAGTTTGTTGCATTTCAGGTTAAATGTTTGATGACTTGACTGTCTGAAAAGATGTAATGCAAACGTCCCATTCTTATGTGTAATGTTATGTACACTTTTTTTTCCCAGCTCTTCTAATAAACTGATTTGAAATGCAAATTTGCTTCAAATTGTTTGTAGATTACTAACAGGACTTGCTTCATTGTTTCCATGCATTGAGGTTTTATATTTCAGTATTCATGCTGATATGGCAGTTGATTTAGTTTGTGACATGAGGTGATGTTATGCACACAAGTTCAGATCTACTTAACAAAATTTTGGTGCTTTATAAATGTCTTGTTTGCTCAAATACCCTTTGTGCTTTTGTGTCTATGTGTTATTTTCATACTCTGCATTCTCTTTTCTTTAGACCAAGTCTTTTTATATATGTCACAATTTATCAACTCCTTTTCTGAACCTTGCCCATATATATATCTATCTATATATATCTATATATATATATATATATATATATATATATATATATATATATATATATATATATATATATATATATATATATATATTACTGTAACAATTATATCATACATTCTGTGTGAGATTTACAGGTTCACCACATATCAAATATATATATATATATATATATATATATATATATATATATATATATATATAGCTTATATATATATATATATATATATATATATATATATATATATATATATATATATATATATATATATATATATTACTGTAACAATTATATCATACATTCTGTGTGAGATTTACAGGTTCACCACATATCAAACATTACAAAGCAGCAATTAATGTTATAGGGGTTGGGGGGGGGGGGGTGATCAAATAGACTATATTATAAAAAAATCTGTGATAATTGATTGTAACCATTGTCTAAAGCTAAGACAACTTTTAAGAGTTCCATTAAATAAAAAAAGTTAACTGATAATAATGATGATTATTATTATTATTTTTAATAAAAAAAAGAAAAAGTGTTCGCTCAAAAAGCAAGATCACCTGAATGTATGTCTTATCATAATGAATGGCTGTTAGTTGCATTAAGCAGCAGAAGCATTATCTGATATTTCTATTAAAGGTTATGAAACCTTTATATATTGATAGTGCTCAGTGATAAAACAATTAACATATAAACAGTCGTAAAATAAGCATCAATTATTGCAGTGGCATACACTACAGTGGACATACCAAGCTTAATTTACATATTATTATTATTATTATTACAGGCCTTTTTATATAGCGCTTACCTATTAATCTAGCTCTAAGCGCTTAACAATTTACTTTTAAAAACCTTTAAAGAACTATAACTGCGACTAAAATCAATCGGATAATGACATAAAAAGTAAGTTAAGACACATATATAATTAATTTGACTAACACAGTAGTACACACGCGTGCGCACATACACTCACACAGCACGCATACAACACAAGTCTAACTATAATACGTGAATTAACAAAGTCCAATTATTATATAACGCCTACCTATTAATCTAGCTATAAGCGCTTAACAATTTACTTTTAAAAACCTTTAAAGAACTATAACTGCGACTAAAATCAATCAGATAATAACATAAAAAGTAAGTTAAGACACATATATAATTCATTTGACTAACGCAGTTGATGTGAGGTGCTGAGGGATACACACCGTCACGCGTGCGCACATACACTCACACGGCACGCATACAACACAAGTTTAACTATAATACGTGAATTAATAAAGTCCAGTTAACAAGTTTAAACAAGAATAATAAAACGATTGGCAGTACATGATCGCTTTCCGCTTTCTGTCAGAAAGATAATGAACACAATAAATGTCACATAGACAGTTAGGATACAACACCCGGGCCGAGAACGAGGCAAGGCGAGAGAACGTCACAGGTCATAAGCACACTTGAACAGGTGAGTTTTCAGGGACCTCTTGAAGGTGGGGGAGGTTTCACAATGACGGATGTGGGAGGGGAGCTGGTTCCAAAATGTAGGCGCGTGGAAGGAGAAAGAGCGGTCACCGAAGGTTTTGGTTCTAGTGCGTGGGATGGAGAGGATTCTTCTGTCGAAGGAGGAGCGTAAACGTCTGGAGGGAGTGTATGGAAGCAAGAGTTCAGAGAGATAGACAGGGAAGTGAGGGTCAGTGAACGAGTTGAAGCAGAGGTTGGCAGTCTTGTGCTTGATGCGGAAGGATATTGGGAGCCAGTGGAGTTTTAGCATGAGTGGTTGTATGTGATCACGCTTTTTTGCTTTGAAAATGAGTCTGCACGCTGAGTTCTGTACCTTCTGAAGTTTGTGAGGTGCTGAGGGATACCTGCTAGAAGAGTGTTGCAATAGTCAAATTTTATGTTTGAAATCACCGATAACTAAATTTTCCAAGAATGTACAATGTAGGCCTACTTGTAATTAGTATTTAAAAATACATTATTTAGTAATATTCTCTATTTGTGAAGCCATAAAATATAACAATAACAAAATAAAAAATGTAATGGAAATGTGAATAGATTTCATATTGAAAAGATTTAATTGATGAGGAAATAGTGATGATATTGACAAATCCTGCAAAAAATTAATTGTAATTTTGCTTGTACATTTGTTGTAGTTTATTGACCAGACCATGATTTACCATATGGCATATTGTACTATAATAAATATTATAAGTGGTAAGTCTTTCCTTTTTATTTTTTTTCTTTAATTATTAAAGGTATCATAGGCTATATGCCCTTATGGGGTGTGGCATCTACTGAAACATTATCAATAATATCAAGTTTCTTCTTTCTCTGGTCAGCAGAAGAAAATTCAATCTAATAAGCAGGTTTAGGCAGAACTCCAGTTACGTTTGCTGGTATTTTCCATTAGGCTTTTACGCCTGTGCAGGTTGCAAACTTGTTTTTTCCAACCTAGTTCCAGTCATTCGCCGAAAAAGGCAATCACCGAAGCTCTCCGCTGTGTTACGAAATGATGCTTGCATGACTAGACTAGTTGACATTAAAAATGATCGCTGTTGCTTCTTATTCTGTTCGATTTTCACAGATTAGCATTTCGCAACGGTAAACTTTGTTAAGATGAGCATAAGTATTATGGACCAAATTTAATAGTTGCGTTCCTTGATTTGCATTTTGTTTGTTTTTGCTGTAGTTGGGTGTAGCCCGAAATATTCAGATGGTGTTACTGGTTATTTTTTTTTTCTTATAGATTTACCAAAGTTTTCAGATGATTTATGGAAATTTCCACCTGCCACGCAACATTTTTTAATACGTGTTTCTCATTAAAATGCATATCATTGAAATACATATAGCAAATTTACTGTATCAGTTAAAAAGAATAATGTTAGTTAAATAAATAATTGCTTTGGTGCTTGCAATAAAAATGTCACTGTTTTTTGAGACCATTATAAACTTGCTTTGCCTTGTTTTGCTGAAGGGACATCAACGTATCCATAGCGCTTTGAAGTTTTGTCATGGTTTTATTGTTGATATAGATGTAAAATATCGTTGTATGTGTGCATTATGTATTATGTATTATTTTTACTCTTTATTACTAATTGTGTCAGTATATTAATCATCATAAAATAATAATAATACTAACTGCTTCAAACTGCGAATCTCGACTTGACTTACAGCTTGAAGCTGTGCAGATCGAAACAGAATTAGATCTAGAAGTAACAGCGGCTATTTTTATGCACGGATGTTTCACCACAGGCTCTGAAGTCTTTTCTTTTGTCTTTGTAAACTCGTGGGCCTCCTACATACGTATGTAGTATATATAGTATGTAATTGAGGCCTACGAAAGACGAGACTTTCCAGCCTGTGGTTTGACGTAGTCCTGCAAGCATTCGTTCGTAAAACATCGGATAGCTTCGCTCTACTCGGAGAGCTTCGTTCGACTTCGGTGATTGCCATTTTCTGCGAATGACTGGAACTAGGTTGGAAAAAACAAGTTTGCGTGCAGGTTGCATTTTCTTTTACCCTGGAATGGGCATAAAAGGCAAATGACAGTGCTGCAGCATGTGTGCAGGTCTCGCCAACTGACCTTTGCCGTTACAATAACATTTGCACATCCATCTGGTTTGAAGTTTAGTTTAGTTTAGTTTAGTTTAGTTTGGAGGGACTTGTATAAGCCTCGCGGCTTTTTGAATGTCCCTTTTATTTTGGGCATTTTTACTTGTCCGGTTCCATTTGCGGTTGTTAGGGGAATACTAAAGATAGTATGCTAATTAGTCATCATACTCAAATTTTGATTTCTGTATGGAAATTACCTTTTTCAGAAGATTTTAAAAAGTGTTCAGGTTGTTAGCTCTTTTAGTATCAACTGGCAATTTATTCCATATGGGCGCAACTCTGTAGGAGAATGAGTATTTTCTTTTGTTTGTGCGGCAATGTCTTATAAGAATATTGTCCTGTGAGTTTCTTGTTCTAGAGTTAGTATTCAACTGAAACAAAGTGTTAACATCAATGTTGTCAATCCCATTAAAAATCTTGTAAGTCTGGATCAGGTCACCTCTCAATCTTCTAAATTTCAGAGAGGGCAAATCCAAAACTCTCAATCTCATGGCAATTGCCTCAGCGATTTAATCATCCGAGTCGCTCTTCTTTGTACTCTCTCCAAAGCAGATGACTGCTTCTTAAGATACGGAAACCATATCACATTCGCATATTCAAGATGTGGCCTTACATGAGATTTATACAGGCGGGTTAAGGTATCACTATCCAAGTAAGTAAAAGATCGGCGTGTGATACCGAGCATTTTATTAGCCTTGGAAATTGCATTGTTTATGTGTTTATCAAAGTTTAGGTTTGTATCAAAAGTAACCCCCAAATCTTTTTCCTCACTATTATGGTCAATCGTCACTCTGTCATCACCTGTGGTCATCAAATAGTCATGACCAGGATTTTTCTTACCCATATGGAGTACGTTACATTTTGATGCATTAAAATGCAATTGCCAGGTATCTGACCAACTCAGAAGACTATCTATATCTTTTTGTAATTTATCGCACTTAGATGTCACATTATATAGTTTAGTGTCATCTGCAAAAATGCTACAATTACTAGATACTTTGTCAGGTAAGTCGTTTATAAAAATTGTAAAAAGAATGGTGAAGGTGCTTATATCCATGACCCAGCCTGACACAAATAACTTGTAAGCCTGAACTTGGCTGAAGGCTCTTGTAGGCCATGAAATCTTGACAGGTGTAAGCAGAGCAGCCAAACACGAAGTAATTTACAATGGCTGCATAATCTACAGCAGGCAAATCTTCGACCGATTTTGACCATGAAGACTTTGGAATATCGTAAGGGTCAACTCCATCAACATTTATTAACTTTCGGAAATATCGCAATTTAGCTTCAGGCAATAGTTTAGAGGCGTAAGTTCGCAAATCTGTTACTTTCGACTCCATTTTACAAGCAGCTCTAAGGCCTAATGTAGGGGACGTTACTCTGACCAACTCTTAGTTCGCGTTTTTCCCTATAACTCAGTGGGACTGTTCAGCAGGTCATTTTCCTATGCATTTCATTCATCATAGCAATAAAAGATATTTTTAAAACTCTGGAAAAGATATTTTTAAAACTCTGGAAGTATGTTCAACTGGTTTTAAAGCGTATTTATGTTTGGTGCATTCTTAAGTGAAACCGGTACATCAATCCAGATAGTGGCAACTCTGTTAGAAAAGGAAAACTTCCTTATAGGCCTATTAGTAGGCCTATTTCCATAGACCATAATATACGACATGCGTGTAATTTTGCAATGAGGGGATGCAATTTTGTATGCTTGTATCAAATCCCCTCTAATTCTACGGCCATACAATTAATGCAGTCCTAGGTGTGAGCAATATATTTTATTATTTATCATAAATAAAGTGTGTGTGTGTGTGTGTGTGTGTGAGTGTGTGTGTGTGTGTGTGCGTGCGTGTGGCTAGGTATAAACGACGTTACTCTGACATATACTTGAAACTCTACGTACTTTCTTTTGACGGACCCCGTTATTTTGACGTCAAAACAATGTTCCATTAGGGTTAGGGATGTGTTAGGCTTAGGGTTGGGTTAAGGGTTGCGGTTGTAGTTAGGGTTAGGGTTTGGGTTAGGGTTAGGGATAGCTTCAAAAAATGGAAAAATGTCAAAATAATTTTAAAAGTGTTACAATAATGTATGTAGAGTTTCATGACAGTCATCACAACGGCGTTTCTACACGGTTGTGTGTGTGTGTGTTTGTGTGTGTGTGTGTGTGTGTGTGGGCACACTTACACAGTGTTATCTGGACAAACCAGTGAACATCTACATAACTTGTTTTGACAGACCTACTTATTTTGACGTCAGAACAATGATCCCTTTAGGATTAGGGCTGGGTTAGGGTTTGGGTTGGTGATCGAACACTTAAAAGTGCTTAAAAAGGGGGACGAAATATGACCCATTGTCAGCACAACTATGTGGCGTTTCATGAAAGTCATGATAATACTGTGTACCCTCGGCTGTATGTGTGTGAGTGTGTGTGCGTGTGTGTGTGTTCATTATGTCACACGTTTTGCTTTCGGTGAGCATTTGTAATATCAGAATTTATACTTTTGATTATTTCTTTCAGAACTATAATGTATATGTGTATATGACTTTCCCGGTAGCTCAATGGATAGTGATCAGGTTTCCTATGCTGAAGGTCGTGGGTTCGATTCCCGCAAGGGGCGAACTTATGTGACTTAGGTACGAGACTATTCAGGTCACCGAGGGTTTTCTCCGGATACTCCAGTTTCCTTCCTCCCTTCATTAATAAATACCATTATTATAATGGTATTGGAAGCAGTCAATCTAAAACTGTCAAAAATAAAAATTCCATTTCGTTTTTCGTACTTCTAATATAGCCATCTTCCTGCCATCACACCACATAGTGAGTGATAGATGTGTGCCTGCTGTGTGTGTGAGAGTGGGTGAAACATGTAAGCGTGTGTGTTGGTACAGATCGCCGCTCTTTGAGCCTGATTAGTAATTTACAGGAAAGCATGTTTATTGCATCCATTAGTAGTAGTAGTAGTAGTAGTAGTAGTAGTGGTAGTAGTAGTAGTAGTAGTAGTATCCCCGTTGAGGTGCCGGGGGTTTCAGTATATTGTATTCCCACTTTCTGGAAATTTAGTGCTTTAAATTCCCACTGTCGCTGTCTTTCTCATTTGCTCTTTCTCATTCCTGGTCTGTTCTATAAATCTACTATACTATCTTCTTCTTCACTAGACCAGTCACCTACCTTTTTTCTTGAAAACTCTTCCGGGACAAGACTCCTTATTTGTGTGTGAGGTCTGTTGGATCAGCTTGGAAATGTTGGACGCTTTCTGCCGGGTGGTGCTGGGGCTTCCTATGATGTTGTTTGGCAATGTGGGCATTTTATATGTATGTGTTTTGTTGATGGTTTATAATGATGTTTGTATTCTGTTTTGTTTTTGTGAGCGGGGGTTCGATAGGTTGGAGTGCGGCCTCAGCGTCCCCTGCGTGGGGTGTCTTTGTTGTGGAGTGACTGGCTGGTGGAGGGCTTTCAGTTTTGCCGCTGGGGTTGTTTCGGCAGATCTTTTATGCGGATCAGGGGTTGTCCGGTCCTGATTTGGCTCGGAAGAGTCCGCTGGACCTAAAGCAATAATCGTGTAATGTAGTAGTAGTAGTAGTAGTAGTAGTAGTAGTAGTAGTAGTAGTAGTAGTAGTAGAAGTAGTAGTAGTAGTAGTAGTAGTAGTAGTAGTAGTAGTAGTAGTAGTAATATAACTGTGACTTAATCGTTCTATATACACAACGTCGTGTCTTAGGACGTAAAGCACGATTTTACTACTACAGACTGGATTGACTGTTGATTATGGTTGAGGAACCTGTACATCTGAAGTATGTAAGCTAGTTCTAGGTATTATGCAATGAGTAGTGTGTGTGTGTGTGTGTGTGTCTGTGTGCATTCGAGGTATGTGCAGAAAGGTGTGTGTGTGTGTGTGTGTGTGTGTGTGTGTGTGTGTGTGTGCGTGCATGCAAGGTATGTGCAGAAAGGCATATCTTGGGTGTATATGCTGTTATGTAGTAGTTGTAGTAGTGTGAGGACGAAACCAGGCCTTTATACATGTCCTTTCATTGTCTGACGTGTATGTTGGGTATGTGTAGCATGCAATTTTCCTATTCATATTCACCATAGCAACTTTATAATTGTTTACATTTTGGGAGCACGTTCAACTGATGTTTGAAACTTTGAAACTTTTTTTTATTAGGGATAAAGATTTTAGACTAATTAAGAAGTCTAATCTTCCAATCTGTCCCTTAACAAATGAACACAGTACACATCCTTTAACATTAACTTGGAAATCATAGAAATCACACATACACACACACACACACACACACACACACACACACACACACACACACACAATCACACCAACATCTTCATCATTATCTTTAAACAATTGTAGGCAACCACCCCTCACAATCCCCACCCTTATAATAATAATTGTAAAAAAAAAAAAAGAAGATTATAATTAAAGTGTCACGTGGGGTTTATGGGCTCTGCACAATGGAATTATGGACCCTCACGTTTATTCGGTGGGAACTGCTAGTAAGTCACCCTATGAATTACTTTAATAAATTTATTTGTTTAGCTCGTTCTGTGTTAAGGTTGGGGTACAGAGATAGATAGAAAAATGGTAAAAGATTACTGTCACACTAGCTTTCACACGGCTATGAATCATATGTAGTCCAGCCACTTGATAACAGTTAAAATCACACATTTATTTCTTCTACTCTATACAAGGTTTTCTAGGTACTAATCTAACTTAAAAAGTCTCAGTCACTGCTAATAGTTCGATCGCTGATAGTCTAGGCAGCTGTTTTTTCTTCCTCGGGCACTTGCTATTATATTTCATGTAGATTTGGACTACTGTGGTCCGTTTTCGATCAGTTTAAGTGCACCTTTGGTTTTACACTTAACTGCTAGATGGTGCGTGCGAAGTCCTTCTGTGAGGTAGCTTCTGGTCCACCTGTGTCGTTGTGTAGTTGGGTTCCCTTGCCACGCTGTGGGGTCTGACAGGGTGTTTTTCCGGGTAGCTCTGTCCGACTTGTGCGGTAGAGGCTCCGCAACCAACTCGTCGTTTCTGTGGAGTGGGGCGCACAGGATAGCTCGCCTGCTCGTCTGTAATATAAGAGACGAAATTCTGCACAACCCTGAATAATCGGTTTGTGCAGAGCGTCTCACTGAAAGCCAAAGTAGCCCTCAGTGATAGCTCCACATCTCTATACATAAGCGACGAACATTCTGCTACTTCCGGGGTCCACTGGAATCTCACTCTAAATTCCTATACATACATAAATATCAAACGTGGCTAACTATACACATACAGAATTAATAATATTATAAACATTCAGTGGTACAGTCACTGGTCTGCAAACATACATATAAGTTAACCAACAGTGGTTCCGTATGGTATACAACATGGCGGCGCAACCGGTCGTGTTTCGCCACGTGTTCGGCTTTTCCACATGGTTACGCAAATTCGGATTAACAATTCACATTTATGCATAGCAAATTCCACAAACATAATTTCAACAATAATATAAATATATCACGATGAAACAGAAGTGTGTTCATTTACCTGTGTGACAAGTTCAGGCCCGTGGCGACTCAAGAGAATTCTAAGATTCCTAAGTCCTGCTTCCTGGTCTATGTGTGGAGAGATTTCTCTGCCAGCTTTCTAGCTGTTAACACTTCGGTGTATTACTCCCAACTGACCAAAACTGTGCGAGGCTTAGACCCAGTCAAACTGGCTCCAACCGCTTAGCCTGCTTCTGATTGGTTAAAACGGTCAGATTCAAAGCTCAAGTGCTGAGTCACTGCGCTGTGTGTGGCTCGCTCGCTGTGTGTGGCCTGCTGTGTAATACACTCCTCTCTACTGTTACAAAGACTACACAAGGCTAAATAGTCAACAGGCAGAGTTAAAACTAGCCAGTTCATGACAAATACTAATACTAATAATACTAATACTACTACTACTACTACTACTACTAATAATAATAATAATAATAATAATAATAAGAACAATGCATATATGAATAATAACAATTACAATAATAATTAGTAGTACTATTATTACTACTAATACCACCATCACCACCATTATCATCACTATTATTATTATAACAAGAATATCTTAATGAAAATAATAATAATAATAATAATAATAATAATAATAATAATAATAATAATAATAATAATAATAATAAGATCAACAACAAGAATAAATAGATAAATAAATAAATATATAATAATTAATTTTTTTTTCAAAATATTTGCCTGAAAAACTGTTATTTGTTTGTTTGTTTGTTTATTTTACGTCTTTTCACTTAAAAGTGATTTTAGACGACATTAACAACAGTAAATTAAAATACAACTAACACATAAATAAAGGAGAGAAGAAACAATCACTTATACTATTCATAATATTCAAAGCATAGAGACAACATACAAAAAAGGCAAAAATGGCGAGATAAAACAATCCTCCGTGAAGAGGTATAGTTAGATTTCTCTCCATTCTCCCACAGATAACTGCTTCTCCCACCCCTCTTACCATCTTGAATGCAGTCCCTATTTACATATTATCCAATATTTCTTATTCCATTCATCATCCATAAGGAAAAGTATAGCACATTCCCGGATCATAAATACCAACTAATAATATCAAATATTACAAAAAAAAACCTATAGGGCTAAAAATCAACGCTCCGCAATCTGCAGCCAACAATCATATGTTATAATTTGAGCATTGCAAATATTTGCAAGTAAGAGTTGTTGTATTGCACTACAATCATGTAATATGTGATCTATTGTTATATTTGCTTGACATTGGCATACTACATCTTTGCAGTATTTTGTTTTCCAAGAATTAAGAAATAGTCTATTGGCCAAAGTAACAATATGACGAGAGTAATGGATTGCTTGATTTGTTATAATGTTCAAGTTTGATTCTGATTTAAATTGTTGATTGATAATTGTATACATTTCTTTTTGTGATAATGGTATTTGTATGGAAAAAAACATGTTCATTTTTTGCTCCTTGTTTGGCTTGTCGATCTGCCCAATCATTATACAATAAACCGCTATGCGAAGGAACCCAACAAAATGTGACACCAGTTCCTGACCTTATTATTATGTTAACAAGGTGTTGTATTTCATATATTATTGAATTAGCATCATTATTGTCAGATTGCAATACATACAAAACTGGCTTAGAGTCTACACATATCAACAAATCAATGAATGTTCTTTGTAAACTTATTATTTTATTTAATGACATTAAAATCGCGATAAGTTCAGCTGTAAATATTGAATGTTTTTTCCCTAAGCTATAACCTTCAATTATTTTGAGTGATGGTATAACATATCCTGAGCCAGATTCCCCTGAATCTAAAACGGAACCATCCGTATATATTTCTAAATAATTATGATAATTTTCTTCTATGTGTATACGAGCAGCTGATGCAATTAAGTTAATATTATCATCTTTTTTCAGTGTAGTGTATTCAGTATCAAATTTAGCTTTACAGAATTCCCATGGAGGCAACGGTGAGCTTGCTAATTTTTTGAAAACATTTTGTGGAGATATATCTGCTTTCTCAAAAATATCAGAAGTGTAAGTAGCAATAGTTTGTAAATATTTGACATTTCGAGATCGTTGAGAAAAGTCTCTGTGCGATTGAATGTTTAATTCAATTGTTGTAAAATTTTGTACACTAGAAGCTCTGACGATGTATTTTGCACATGACATTTTACGCCAATCATCTAAGGACATTAATCCTACAGCTTTGTATGTAGGTATTGTTTTCGTATGAATAGGTACTCCAAGTGCAGTTTTAATAGCCTTGCTATCAATGCTTTGTAACTGTTTTAGTAGCGTTTTTGATGCCGAAAAATATACCTCCTGGCCATAAGTAAGTTTAGATCTTACAAGTGCAATAGCAATAGACAATAACGTTTTAATATCTTGACCCCATTTTTGTGTTGATATTATTTTAAGAAGGTTCAAACTTTTGGATGCCTTTTGTATTAAATACTGTATGTGTTTATTCCAGTTCAGTTTGACATTTAAAAACACACCTAAAAATTTCACATCTGTCACATACTGCAATTGTTTTTTACCAATAAAAAAGTTTGGTAATTGTCTTGGTCCCTTCCCACTGTTGAATAAGATCATATTCGTTTTTTCTTCACTGAATTCTAGACCATTTATCTGCATATATAAGATAATTTTATCCAATTCTGCTTGATCAATTTTTTGAATATGCTTTATTTCAAACATTGACGTCTTTTTTCTTTAAGGTTACATTAACCCACATAGCAATGTCGTCTGCATATTGTACTAAACTTGTATTTTTTCCAACTTGTTTTGGTAAATCGTAAAGCAAAATGTTAAAGAGTAGGGGCGATATAATTGACCCTTGTGGAATACCCATATTAGTGTTATATTTTGATGAATATGAATTGCCAATTCTAGTGATGAGTTTTCTTCCATTTAAAAATTGTTTAATGTATAAATACATATTACCAGACAATCCAATTGTTTTCAATTTATAAAGCAGTCGACAGTGCCAAACGCGGTCATAGGCTTTGCTAACATCAAAAAACGTAGCAAGAACGTTTTTTTCTTTTAGAAAACTGTAATTTAATTTGTGTTGTCAATTTTACTAAATGATCAATCGTAGATCTACCTTTCTTAAATCCAGCTTGATTGCTTGGTATTATATTGTTTTTGTTGCAATAATGTGATAGCCTATTTAATATAACCTTTTCCAAAATTTTACCAGCATGTGATGTGAGTGCAATAGGACGATAGCTATTTGGATCTTGCCTGTTTTTACCTGCCTTTAATAGTGGAATGATGATAGAAGTTTTCCATTGTTCAGGTAAGGTATTTTCTTGCCAACATTTGTTAATTAATTTATGAAAAAATTCAATCCATTTTGTAGGAAGATGTTTTAATAACATCTGAACCAACTGCTGATTTTTTATTCCCCAACTGATTTAACGCTGACAAGATTTCATTTAATGTTATTGGAGAATTGATGAAATTTGAATTATCTATAACTGGATCTTTATATTCTTCAGATATTTCGTCTTCAAGTCTTCTACTGCGTTCTTGATCAGTCAAGCTTGCTATATTGCTTGCAGTGGAGAATTGTTTGCCGAAGACTTCAGCCTTTTCTTGAGGTAATGGAAAAGATTTGTCTACAATTTTAATCGGACACTGTGGACGTTGAATACCATTTTTCATTTCTTTAACCTTTTTCCAAATACATTTAGTATCTTTTGAAATATAAATTTTATTTGTACAAAAATCTTCCCAATATTTCTTTTTTGCAAGAGCTATTATTTTATTACAACTAAGTTTTGTTGTTTTCATCTCGTCATAGGAATCTACTGTTCTTGTTCGTATCCATTCTTTATAAGACTCCTTTTTATGCCTTACAGCCACCTCACACTCAGGGGTCCACCATAGGTTACCCTGGTGCTTTTTGTTTTTTCCATCTATTTTGCGAGGTATGGATTTGTTAGCAGCAATGTGTATGTGTTTTGAAAATGTATTGGATATTTCATCAATATTTTCATCATCCTCAAAATGTAAATTAATGTCCAAAAGAATAGATTGATATGTAGTCCAATCTGCAAATTCATATTTATATTTGGAATGTTATCTTTTGTTTGATCTCTTTCTACATGTTCTCCTAGTATTGTTATAACAAGTAAATGATCACTATTTAAACTGTCGTCCTCCACATCCCACAAGGTGTTAGTGGCTAAAGATGTAGATATAAGTGATAAATCTATAGCTGATGGACGCTGTGTGCTGACGTCTGGTACTCGAGTTATCCTACCATCATTAAGTAAAATCAAATCTGAAGAATGTATATTATCAATAAGTCAATTACAAACATTTGCATTGTGGATGCAACCTTTGTCCCAAATTGAAGAGTGTGCGTTAAAGTCTCCAACTATTATCCATTTAGTAGATTTATCTAGATTTTGAATTCAATCAGTATTGTCATTTGTTATACCAGTAGGAAAATAGACTGACATGATATTTGTCACGTGGGGTTTATGGGTTTACTGGGCTCTGCACAATGGATGCGTAACCCTCACGCTTTATTCGATGGGAACTGCTAGTTAGTCACCCTGTGAATTACTTTAATAAATTTATTTGTTTAGCTCGGTCTGTGTTAAGGCTGGGATACAGAGATAGATAGAAAAATGGTAAAAGATCACTGTCACACTAGCTTTCACACGGCTATGAATCATATGTAGTCCAGCCACTTGATAACAGTTAAAATCACACATTTATTTCTTCTACTCTATACAAGATTTTCGATGTGCTAATCTACCTTAAAATGTCATAAGTCAATGCAAATAATTCGATCGCTGATAGTCTAGGCAGCTGGTATGTCTTCATCGGGCACTGGCTTCTAGATTTCATGAAGATTGGACTACTGTGGTCCGTTTTACTACAGTTCTGAAGAGTGGACTACTGTGGTCCGTTTTCTATCAGTTTAAGTGCACTGATTCCTGGGCACTTAGCTTGTGGTTTGAAGCCCTTTGATGAGGTAGCTTCTGGTACACGCTGTGTCGTCGTGTAGTTTGGTCCCTTGCCACGCTGTGGGGTCTTGCAGGGGGTTTCCAGGGTTGCTCCCTCAGTCTTGTGCTGTAGGGGCTAAACAGCCAACTTGGTTTTCCTGTGGAGTTGGGCGCACAGGATAGCTCGCCTGCTCGTCTGTAATATAAGAGACGAAATTCTGCACAACCCTGAATAATCGGTTTGTGCAGAGCGTCTCACTGAAAGCCAAAGTAGCCCTCAGTGATAGCTCCACATCTCTATACATAAGCGACGAACATTCTGCTACGTCCGCGGTCCACTGGAATCTCAACTCTAATTTCCTATACATACATAAATAGAAATCGTGGCTAACTACACACATACAGAATTAATAATAATATAAACATTCACTGGTACAGCCACTGGTCTGCAAACACACATATAGGTTCAACAACAGTGGTTCCGTCAGGTATACAACATGGCGGCGCAACCGGTCGTGTTTCGCCACGTGGTCACGCAATTCGGATTAACAATTCTCATCTATGCATGGCAAATTCTACAAACATAATTTCAACAATAATATAAATATATCACGATGAAACAGAAGTATGTTCATTTACCTGTTTGACAAAGTCAGGCCTCGTGGCTACATGAGTGAATTCTAAAATTCACAAGTCCTGTTTCCTGGTCTATGAGTGAAGATAGTTCTCCTCTCTGGTCTAGCTGTGTAGACTTCGGTATCTTTCGTAGCACTGACTTAAGCTATGCTAGGTTTTGACCCAGTCAGAACCGGCTCTAACCGCTCTGCCTGCGTCCCATTGGTTACTTTCAGATTCAAGGCACACAGTGCTGACGTCACTAACTGCCTGCGTCAAGCTCGCAGTGTGTGTACCTCCTATACTGTAATCAGCTGCTGTGTAATACTCTAACTTTCTAAAGTTACAATGACTAAACAAGGCTAAAGAGTAAATAGGCAGGGTAAAACTAGTCTGTCGTGACAATATTGACCTCAGTTCTATCATTTATCTTCACTTTTGCTGATACAGAATGAACACCCTCTGTTGTCTTGGGCACAGGGGACCCACATGGCAAATAACTTACGTCATTCCTAATGTATAAGGCTACTTTAATTTTTTCATTTTTATGTACAAATTGTACCAAAGGAGGAAAGAAATATCCGTCTAGTTTAGGCAATTTATATTTGTTAACATTTAATGATTGTAGTGCAATAATGTGATGTTGATGTTGATTTAAATATTGCTGTAAGTATTGTGCGTTTGTAGATAAAAATCTACAATTCCATTGAAATATATTAAACTGTTCATCAGTCATTATGTTATAGATTAATTACTTCATTTGATCAAAATAGAATTGATAGTATTTGCCAGAAGGATTGATCCCTTTTTGTTGGGGTGAATGCGATCGCTGTACAATGATACTTTAGCTGCACCAGATTTGGTAAGAAACAAAGGATCGTTGTCAACATATTGTACAGATCCCTTCTGCCGTGAACTGACAAAACCGAGCAAGTCCACAAAACCTACTTTCGAGAAAATCGACGTTTTGTGTTGCGCTATATTACGCGATCGTTTCTGGAAGTTTAAGGGCATATTATAATGCAATTCCTCGATTTAAGAGTGCATACCTTGAATGTTAAAGAAATGTTTGATAGATTTGATGTTTTAAGACTATTTGTGGACTTGCTTTGTTTTGTCAGATTATTCTTGAGATAGGTCTTTGTTGAGAACATGACAAAACCAAGCAAGTCACCCGCTTGGTTTTGTCAGTTTATTACTGAATTAAATCCTTGTTAAAAAAATTCACAAAACCAAGTAAGTCAAATCCGCTTGGTTTTGTCAGTTTATTATTAAGTAAATCCTTGTTTTCAAAATTCGCCAACCCAAGTAAGTCCCATAGGCCGTTTCGTTTCTTTGTTAAAAAGTCTGACGAGATGAGTCCCATAAGTTGGGTTTTGTAAGATGTGGGTGCGGCAGTTACAGTGGGTGTATATGTGTGCCTGTTTATTGTTTTTAGCCATTCTTCACTTAATATTCCTGGGTTGGTATGCAGGAGTCATGGTTTTTTTTTGCTCTCCCTTCAAAATAATATTAGATGCAGCCAATTTAATTTTAAAAATACAAAACTATTTTCCTTTCAGTTTCCTATTGTAGCGATCTTCCTGCCTTTACATCACGTGTATGTCTTGTATTTTGTTGCCCTTGGTGTGTGTCTGTAATATATTTGTTGCTGTTTGTGGGTTCGGGCACTGAATAATAATACAGGATGCTATACGCGCCTTTCCCCAAATCATCATTCAGGCTCAAAGCGCGGCGATCTATACCAACATGCATGCTCACCTGTCTCATGCACCCTCACACACACCAAATACACATCCTTCACTCAAACAGGTGGTGTAAAGGCAGGGAGATCGCTATTAGAAGACGGAAAGAAAATCTAATTTTTATTTTTGAAATTTTTATATTGACTGCGTCCTGTACCATTATTGAAGAATAGGCCCAAACGTTTCCCGGCGTGTCGTAAGAGGCGACTAACAGGGGTAATGTTAGCACGGCATCACTGGGCGAAAGTCTTCTACACAGAAGTCACCGGCCAGGGCGAGGAACCTTACGTTGATACAGGTTCAACGACCACGTGCTCGGGGCCAAGGCGAGCCACACTGTATTTGTGGATTTCGGCTTTGGCCAACAGCCTGGAGAGGATTGGGCACCGCCAGGTCCTTTTTTGCCCAAGACACACTACATGCATGATGACACTATCCACTAATTCCATACCGGATCGGTCGTCGCCCGGCTCAAGGACCGCGCCTTCCGTTGGCCACCAGGACGGAGGTGTTAAGTATGCTACTGATGGACAATTTAGCAAGATCCGCACGAGAAACAACATCGTCATAGGAACCTGGAATGTCAGGACCCTAACTGCGGAAGGAAAATTAGAAGAACTGGCCCACGAGATGGACCACTATCGATGGAACGTTCTAGGCATTAGCGAACTGCGCTGGAAAGGCCTAGGTGAAACAACGATCGACAAAGGCCACAAGCTCTATTTCAGCGGTAGAGATGACAGGCACAAACACGGCGTTGGATTCTTGGTCCACAAGAACATTCTAGCCACTGTCATGGGTTGCCGCCCAGTCTCCAGTAGACTCATTACCATCCGCCTGAGAGCAGCCCCTTTCAACATCACCATCATCCAGACCTATGCCCCAACATCAGACTATGACGACAGCGAAGTGGAGGATTTTTATGAAAATCTACAGGCGGTCCTTGACCAAGTGCCGAAGAAGGACATAGTCATAGTGCAAAGCGACTGGAATGCCAAGGTTGGCCAAGATGCGCACCACAACTGGGGAGACACATGTGGACCCCACTGCAACAACGAGACAAATGACAGGGGTCTGAGATTCTTGGAGTTTGCCAGATACAACAATCTGGTACTGGCAAACACGCTTGATCTCCACAAAAACTCCAGACGATGGACATGGCACAGTCCCGGGGGGGGGGGGGGGGGGGGGGATGGGGGGAGCATCACAACCAAATAGACTACATCATGGTCACGAAACGCTTCAGATCAAGCATCAACATTGGCAGGACACGCATTTTTCCAGGTCAGACATCGGAAGTGACCACGATCTCTTGATGATGTCTTTCCGGCTCCACTTGAAGAGAGTAAATACTGCACTAGACTGAAGCAAGACCCGGAGGTGGCAGAACTATTTCAGGCCACAATTGAAGGGAAATTTGCACCACTGCTCATTTTGGGGGCTGGTAAAGTAGATGTCAACACCTTGACCACCAACTTCAACTCAGCTGAGGCAGATGCCGCCACTGAGATCCTTGGCAAGCACCGACCAAAGAAAAAGACGTGGATCACACCTGAACTTTTGGATCTGTGTGATAAACGAAGAGAGATTAAAAAAGAAAAAGAACAAGAACACCTCACAGGGAGCTGATGTCTACCGAAAAATCAACAATGACATCCGAAAAGGCATGCGCACAGCAAAGGAGAACTGGATAGAAGATCAATGCCAGGAAATAGAGAACAGTCTGAAAAAGAACAACAGCAAGAAGGCCTACCAGACTGTAAAGCGGCTGACAAGTGTCAAACAGCCCAAAGTCTCCACGATCCAAAGCAAGTCTGGCATATGCCTTACAGAAGAACAAGAAGTCTTGGACAGATGGACAGAGTACTGCTCTGACCTTTACAACCATACACCAAATGGAGACCCATCAGTTCTAGCATGTCCCGAGAACAGAGAAGAAGAAATCCTCCCAATTCTCCGGGGAGAAGTTGAGGCAGCAGTGCAATCGCTAAAGAAAGGGAAGTCAGCGGGAGTGGACAACATACCCGCGGAACTGCTACAAGCAGGAGGAGAAGCGATGACTGATGCCCTCACCATTATCTGTAACAAGATCTGGCAGAGTGGAGAGTGGCCTATACCATGGGCCCAGTCGCTTGTCATCACTCTTCCCCAAAAAGGTAACCTTCAGGAGTGTGAAAATTACCGCACCATCAGCCTCATCAGCCATCCCAGCAATGTCCTCCTGAAAATAATACTCAACAGGTTGAAACCCCAAGCTGAACAAATTATAGCTGAAGAACAAGCAGGATTCAGGGCAGGGCGAAGTACCACTGAACAGATTTTCAGCCTCAGAATAATCGGTGAGAAATACCTACAGCACCAACAACATCAGATTATATCATGTGTTCATAGACTTCAAGAAAACGTTTGACCGAGTCTGGCATGCAGCTCTATGGGCAACAATGAAAGCGTACATCAGACCTAAAATTATTGAAGTCATCAAAAACCTGTATGACAAGTCTACCGGTGCAGTGCAGTCCTCCACAACAGCGCCATCGGGAACTGGTTCAGAACAACAATCGGTGTGCGTCAAGGATGCCTACTCTCTCCAACACCCTTCAACATCTTCCTAGAGCGCACCATGTCAGATGCTCTTGCAGATCACGAAGGCACAGTCAGCATAGGGGGTAGAGCAATCTCCAATCTTCGTTTTGCGGATGACATTGATGGATTAGCTGGAGAGGAACAAGAACTTGAACAGCTGGTACAGAGGCTTGACACCACCTCCAAAGCTTATGGAATGGAAATAAGTGCAGACAAAACCAAAATGATGACCAACAACACCAATGGCATCAACACGGACATCAATGTCCAAGGCCAATCCCTCAGCACAGTGCATAGCTTCAAATATTTAGGAGCCATTGTATCAGACAATGGGTCCCGACAGGAAGACCTCTACAGGATCGCACAAACAACTGCTGCCCTGACAAGGTTGAAGCCATTTGGAAAGACAGGACCATCATTCTACATTCCAAAGTAACACTGCTGCGCTCCCTTGTCATCTCCATCTTCCTATATGCTTGCGAAGCATGGGCCCTCACAGCAGATCTACAACGAAGAATACAAAGCATGGAGATGAGGTGCTACAGAAGAGCTCTGGGCATTTCCTATACCCAACACATCACCAACGACGAAGTCCGACAGACCATCACACAAGCCATTGGACAACACGATGTCCTGCTCACAGTCGTGAAGAAACGGAAACTCCGATGGTATGGCCACGTCACCAGATCATCAGGCCTTGCAAAGACTATTCTGCAAGGCACAGTGCAAGGAGGTAGAAGAAGAGGGAGACCGAAAAAGAGGTGGGAGGACAACATCCGAGAATGGACTGGTTTGACACTGAGCGAAGCCATCAGGGCTGCTGAGGACAGAGAGAGATGGAGTATGCTGGTTAAACGATCATCTGTGGTGCCCCTACGACCTCAGGGTTACGGGAAGGATAGGATAGGATAGGATAGGATAGGATAGGATAGTTTGTTTGTTTGTTTCCACACCTTGTTGAAGTTGCCGCGTAGGCGGAAGATTTACTGGATCCTTCATGTTGGGCAGGAAAGTACATGAAGAAAACTCTTTTTCAAAAAGCCGAACACGTCATTTGCTGACTGAAATTTCGCCATCTTTTTCACAGGAAAATAATACTGCACAGCAGCAATAACATGGATTCTCACTGGTCCACTTCATCATAAGGCGCTTTCTCATTGGTCGGGAGGACTTACTTTTATTTGTCAGGTTATTGTAGAAGATGACGTCATCATGCCAACTCGAGCATCAGCCAGAGGATCGCCGAAACAAAATCGCAGGGGACTTGCTTGGTTTTATCAGTTTATTCCCCCACTTAAATTTTTTTTAACAAGGACTTACTCTATGATATTTCCAAATCTAAACATAGTTCGGATTTGATTTTTACAGGTAAGATGCGTCATTCTCTTGCAAGTTTGATGGCGCAAAAAACTCATTTTCGACCTTAGGTGGACTTACTCGGTTTTGTCAAATCACGGCAGCCTTGTTGCATGCATTCTTGAGCGCCGCATTTGATGCATCACTCTTCTTTAGGTCTCCTCTGATAGGAATAATAGATGACATGCAAATGTTAGCTGACGGAAAGACAACTTTAACAGACTTGATGACATTCGCCCATTCTTTCATGGGCACTTTCTGTCCTCTACTACTGTTGACACCCACATGGATCACGACCTTATCTACCTGAGTGTGTAATGGTTGAGTAGATAACCATGCATTTAAATCACTAATGTGCAAACCAGGTACACACACAGTTTGTCTGTTGGTTTCCGTTGATGCAGTGTCATCATTGCAAAGGCCTCGAAGCACAGAGTCTCCAATTACAAAGTACTTCGTGTTCTCCAACACTCTCACTTTGCTCAAGCGATCAGCGGGTGTTTCTTTATGCTCCAGACTTGCACTAGACAAACTTGACATCTGATCAAGAGTCATGTTTTGTAGATCTACAGTACCATTCACTTTTTGACATGACTTTGATCTGGTGTGCACTTTTGCAGATCTAGATTCAAACATCGGCGCCACAGGCACACACTGTCCTTCTGATGCCTGATGTAGCTGTTGAAGGAGTTGAGTTGCTTCTTCTTTCTCCTGAGGCCGCACGTCGCTCTCACCAAACACAGCAGAGTAATTGGCGTACACGTTGTCAACATTGACATCCTTTACACTGAGCAAAGGCAAAACAATCTTTCGAAGATACTCAGTGAAAGATAACACTTGTGTTGACCTTTTCTGTTTGGCTGCATCTGCGTATGACTTATATCGTGATGTGTTTGTATTGTTTTGTTTTACTTTGTCAATAGCCTCTTTCATGGTCATGTAAGTTGCTGACCTTTCCCTCAAAGCTTCTTTCAGCATCACCTTTTGCGCACATCCGTGATAGGCTGCTGAATGATCACCACCACAATTGACACAGTGAGGCGTTTTTGCTGTACAGTCACGCCTCTCATGTGATCCTCCACAACGACAGCACCGCTGCGTTTTAGCAAAACATCTCTTCTTAGTGTGATTCAATCGCTGACAAAGTGTGCAGCGAATGACAGGGCGATTGTAGGGGTGAACTTTATATTCTTTACCTCCCACCTTTACCACTGTAGGCAAATATTGGCAAGCAAAAATTATTCTAGTAATCCTGCGATGATTCTTGGTAATTGCTGGTAAAAACATTATAATGTCTGGATTTACTTCAAGTTCTTGTGTGTTAAAGACGTCAAACACCACTCCTTCTGTTGTCATTTTCGGAATTTCACATTCAATATGTATCCCACCCATATCTGATATTTTCAACAGTTTTTCTTGCTGTTTTTCAGATTTGCATTGCACATAAGATCACCTGAACGCAACCTAGTGACTGATCTAACGTCTCCTACAAATCCATGAAAAGGAAAGCTGGGGGTTGCTGCCAAAGACTTTAATCAAACACATCCAGAGTGCTTATCATGGATTATAATTGGAAATGAATTTACAAATAATTGTTTATCATTCTGTACTGTGACATTTATCCTGGTGGGATTGTTATTGTCTGTGTCACGTACGAAGTACTTTTTTGTTTTAATAGTATTTTGCATTATAAAATATATTTATACATTTCTGTCATGCGCCTATTATGCACTGTTTTCTTGTGAATGATGCATAACCATGACGTCATCAAGACTATTGTTCTACAATTCTACAACTTCGAACCACTGACGTCAAATTCTGAAGTCAAAAATATGTGTCAACCGGACGTACGTAGATTTCAAGCCCACATGACGAACAGCTGTGTTTTAGAAAATTAATGATGTCAAAAATGACGTGTCATGCAGACACACATGAATAAGAAATTATGAAAGTACCTAGAATATTGAGTAAATGTAACTGTTGGTAACACAAAATCAACTAAAGTAAACACAATCTTAAAAACTGAATTAAATTATGATGACTTAGTATACTGAAGTGACAGATTTCCTCTTTGTCGATCGGTGTTCTAGAACTCCCATATTACCGAGATTTCATTTACTTTGTGCGATCGTTCTTCACAAACTGCACTTCAAACAAAAGAACCAAGCTTCCGCACTGGAATAACACATTCATTTTCACAATTCCAGCTGTCTAAAACGTCATTTTGTAAAGGACTGGATGCCTATCTGTCGGAATATACTCTCAAAAAGAATATCACTGGCAGTGATCCGAGAGAGACCGACTTGGTTCCACCATATTGTGACGTCATCCCCCCCAAAAAACTGTTATTATATTAAAATATATCCCTTTTATAATTAATTTTTCAGATGCTTATATAGATTATTTTTGAAAGAAAATATTGTGTCGCAATGTTTACTGTGGGTTCGGGCAAATAGAATAGACCCAACGTTTCCCGGCGTGTCGTAAGAGGCGACTAACAGGGGTGATGTTAGCACGGCATCACTGGGCGAAAGTCTTCTACACAGAAGTCACCGGCCAGGGCGGAGGAACCTCACGTTACTACAGGTTCAACGACCACGTGCTCAGGGCCAAGGCGAGCCACACTGTATTCGTGGATTTCGGCTGTGGCCAACAGCCTGGAGAGGATTGGGCCCTGCCAGGTCTTTTTTGCCCAAGACACAACACATGATGAGGCTATCCACTAATTCCATGCCGGATCGGTCGTCGCCCGGCTACACAAGGACCGCGCCTTCCGTTGGCCACCAGGACGGAGGTGAAAAGTATGCTACTGATGGACAAATTAGCAAGATCCGCACGAGAAACAACATCGTCATAGGAACCTGGAATGTCAGGACCCTAACTGCGGAAGGAAAATTAGAAGAACTGGCCCACGAGCTGGACCACTATCGATGGAACGTTCTAGGTATCAGCGAACTGCGCTGGAAAGGCCTAGGTGAAACAACGACTGACAAAGGCCACAAGCTCTATTTCAGCGGTAGAGATGACAGGCACGAACACGGCGTTGGATTCTTGGTCCACAAGAACATTCTAGCCACTGTCATGGGTTGCCGCCCAGTCTCCAGTAGACTCATTACCATCCGTCTGAGAGCAACCCCTTTCAACATTACCATCATCCAGGCCTATGCCCCAACATCAGACTATGAAGACAGCGAAGTGGAGGATTTTTATGAAAATATACAGGCGGTCCTTGACCAAGTGCCGAAGAAGGACATAGTCATAGTGCAAGGCGACTGGAATGCCAAGGTTGGCCAAGATGCGCACCACAACTGGGGAGACACATGCGGACCCCACTGCAACAACGAGACAAATGACAGGGGTCTGAGGCTATTGGAGTTTGCCAGATACAACAATCTGGTACTGGCAAACACGCTTGGTCTCCACAAAAAATCCAGACGATGGACATGGCACAGTCCCGGCGGGGAACATCACAACCAGATCGACTACATCATGGTCAAGAAACGCTTCAGATCAAGCATCAACATTGGCAGGACACGCACTTTTCCAGGAGCAGACATTGGAAGTGACCACGATCTCGTGATGATGTCTTTCCGGCTCCATTTGAAGAGAGTAAATACAGCAAAGTGCACTAGGCTGAAGTTCGACCTGGACAAACTGCAAGACCCGGAGGTGGCAAAAATATTTCAGGCCACAATTGGAGGGAAATTTGCACCACTGCTTATTTTGGGGGCAGGCGAAGTAGATGTCAACACCATGACCAATACCTTCAACTCAGCTGTAACAGATGCCGCCACTGAGATCCTTGGCAAGCACCGACCAAAGAAGAAGCCGTGGATCACACCTGAACTTTTGGATCTGTGTGATAAACGAAGAGAGTTAAAAAAGAAAAAGAACACCTCACAGGGAGCTGATGTCTACCGAAAAATCAACAATGACATCCGAAAAGGCATGCGCACAGCAAAGGAGAACTGGATAGAAGATCAATGCCAGGAAATAGAGAACAATCTGAACAAGAACAACAGCAAGAAGGCCTACCAGACTGTGAAGCGGCTGACAAGTGTTAAACAGCCCAAAGTCTCCACTATCCAAAGCAAGTCTGGCATTTGCCTTACAGAAGATCAAGAAGTCTTGGACAGATGGACAGAGTACTGCTCTGACCTTTACAACCATACACCAAAATAATGGAGACCCATCAGTTCTAGCATGTCCCGAGAGCAGAGAAGAAGAAGAAATCCTCCCAATTTTCCGGGAAGAAGTTGAGGCAGCAGTGCAATCGCTGAAGAAAGGGAAGTCAGCGGGAGTGGACAACATACCAGCGGAACTGCTACAAGCAGGAGGAGAAGCGATGACTGATGCTCTCACCATTATCTGTAACAAGATCTGGCAGAGTGGGGAATGGCCTACACCATGGACCCAGTCGCTTGTCATCACTCTTCCCAAAAAAGGTAACCTTCAGGAGTGTGAAAATTACCGCACCATCAGCCTCATCAGCCATCCCAGCAAGGTCCTCCTGAAAATAATACTCAACAGGTTGAAACCACAAGCTGAACAAATCATAGCTGAAGAACAAGCAGGATTCATGGCAGGGCGAAGTACCACTGAACAGATTTTCAACCTCAGAATAATCTGTGAGAAATACCTACAGCACCAACAACATCTATATCATGTGTTCATAGACTTCAAGAAGGCATTTGACCGAGTCTGGCATGCAGCTCTATGGGCAACCATGAAAGTGTACAACATCAGCCCTAAAATTATAGAAGTCATCAAAAGCCTGTATGACAAGGCTACCAGTGCAGTCCTCCATAACAGCGTCATCGGGAACTGGTTCAGAACAACAATCGGTGTGCGTCAAGGATGCCTACTCTCTCCAACACTCTTCAACATCTTCCTAGAGCGCATCATGTCAGATGCTCTTGCAGATCACGAAGGCACAGTCAGCATAGGGGGCAGAGCAATCTCCAATCTTCGTTTTGCGGATGCTATTGATGGATTGGCTGGAGAGGAACAAGAACTTGAACAGCTTGTACAGAGGCTTGACACCACCTCCAGAGCTTATGGAATGGAAATAAGTGCAGAGAAGACCAAAATGATGACCAACAACACCAATGGCATCAACACGGACATCAAAGTACAAGGCCAATCCCTCAACACAGTGCACAGCTTCAAATATTTAGGAGCCATTGTGTCAGACAATGGGTCTCGACAGGAAGTCCTCTCCAGGATCGCACAAACAACTGCTGCCCTGACAAGGTTGAAGCCCATTTGGAAAGACAGAACCATCAGTCTACATTCCAAAGTAAGACTGCTGCGCTCTCTGGTCATCTCCATCTTCCTATATGCTTGCGAAGCATGGACCCTCACAGCAGATCTCCAACGAAGAATACAAAGCATGGAGATGAGGTGCTACAGAAGACTTCTGTGCATTTCCTATACCCAACACATCACCAACGTTGAAGTCCGACAGACCATCACACAAGCCATTGGACAACACGATGACCTGCTCACAGTGGTGAAGAAACGGAAACTCCGATGGTATGGCCACGTCACCAGATCATCAGGCCTTGCAAAGACCATTCTGCAAGGCACAGTGCAAGGAGGTAGAAGAAGGGGGAGACCGAAAAAGAGGTGGGAGGACAACATTCGAGAATGGACTGGTTTGACACTGAGCGAAGCCATGAGGGCTGCTGAGGACAGAGAAAGATGGAGTATGCTGGTTAAGCGATCATCTGTGGTGCCCCTACGACCTTCGGGTTATGGGACAGGATAGGATAGGATAGGGGATGTTTACACTAGAGAGTTCCATACAGCAGCTCCATTAAATGATAGGCTGTTTTTTGTATAAATCAATGCGAGGGAGGGATAGTTTATAATTAAAAAGTCTATGCCCATCAACTGGCTTAGTAAAAAAGATATCAAGGTATGCAGGTGTTTCTCCGTGTGTGATTTTGAACAGAAGGATAGCTGTATTAAATATAAATTGTTTTTGAAGTGGTAGTATTTGGAGTTCCTTGTATTTCTCATTAGTTGAAAGTGTTAGCATTTCAAGATTTGTTTAATGCAATAGGTAATTCAATCCAGGGGTTAGCAACCCTGTTAGAAAAAGTGAACTTCCTCAGGTTAGTATTACACTGTTAAATAAACATTTTACCTTCACAATTTCGTGTTGTTTTTTTCGCAATGTGGCAGTTTAAAGAAATTGGACCCACTCAAGTCATCAAGATTATTATAAAATATTTCTCTGGGTCCCCCCCCCCCCCCCCCCCCCAGCAAAATAAAACAAAAAACCCCACAACTAATGAGAGAGAGAGAGAGAGAGAGAGAGAGAGAGAGAGAGAGAGAGAGAGAGAGAGAGAGAGAGAGAGAGAGATTAAATAAAACTGAGTGATCTGTTCTGAATGTATTGTGTTTACCATAGTGTTTTACACACTGGCGCGCTCATGACAGTAGGGTCGAGATACATAAAGTACACTTGTTACATGCAAGGTTCATCTTTATGCAGTGAATCAAGACACCCTAACAACACAGTTCATTCACAATTTCTTCTTCAAATATTCACCACCAGCAGCTCCAACAACAATGGCTTGTTTAGCAATTGCGTAACGCTATGTAACATGAAACGGTAAACCATGGTGCCAAGTTCAAGGTCCTTTTAGAGGAAACTGGCCTATTGAACAGAACTGAATTTAAATGAAATCAAATGCTAAAGTTGTTGACATTTTGTCAATGCGATCTTGAACTTTCATTCCAGATGGTGATTTATTTCACAGCAGAATAAAAGTCCAAACAAGAGCTAGGACCCAAAATGATTTCTTTATTGTTCCCATTTTTACACCATTTGACATGTGGGCAATGTAACATAAGCAAAAAACGTGTCAAAGACAATAATTATCATAGTCAATGAAGTTTTAAAATCCTACTATTAAAAAAAGCAATTATTACAACAATAAAATAGGCTTATATACAGTGATATAAATAGCATGCGACCAAATGAAAGCTTGGCTAAAAAGAAATTACAACTGTTAAATATATAAGTTAAGAGGTGGCGAAATCTTTTTTTTCATTTATGATGCTCATGAATTAAATACAAGCAAATGTTAAAGATTTCATTCAGGTAGGCCTAAAATTACTAATGTTAAAAAAGCAAAAACAAATGCATGGGAGAAACAGAATAAAATAAACTAATTAACAGTTAAAAATGATAAGGTAATTCATTATTAAAGTAACAAGGATGAAAGAGTTTTAAAAATATTTATAACAGTCAATTTTATGTCTAAAGCATCACGATTGCAATTATTTCCAGGAAAGCACACTAAGAAGCAAACAAACAGTAGTACATCAATAAAAAAGTATATGGTAGTGGTAAAGCGTTACCCTCAATCTTTTAAGTAGTAGGGGACATCCTTTTTGTCAGGGCCAACTTTGTGAGGGTGGTGTCCATTTTTTTCCCACTTTCAGTTTCCCAGTTTCATCACAGCCAGGTGGATTGGGTGGGGTTTAATTTCTCTCCAAATTTGATGGTCACAATTCTAATTGCTAACCCTAATGATTTCTGTGTAACTTCTTAAAACATCAATGAGTTTAAAAAAACTCATGTTTCAACGTAGAACAGAAAATCGATTAATATATCTTGTTTTTTAATCACATGGCGAAAGCATTCATTTTTTTGTTTTTAAAAAAAAACAACAACATTGAAATCGTTTTATAAATTTTTGGGCAATGCAAGATGGTTGCCTGCGTGTGTAAAAGTGGAGATAATTGAAGATCGTATAATATTGTAGAAAACTATTTTTTTGAAAAAAGAAATAAAATACATTGTCCAAGATATCCCCAAACAGAATAAACCATGGAATATAGAACTATAGATATGTCATTTACAAAAAATACAGTAATATTGGCTGAAATTTTAGTCTGTCATGCAAAATGGTCAAGACAATGACCAGCGCAAAGTTCTGTACAAAACAATTCAGGCCAACGTGCAAACAATGGAAATAATAAATCATTACTAAAAGAACATTTCGCAGTTGCAAAGTATGATGATCATGGAACCCATCCATCACAAGTCAATTGATCAGTTCATTAATCAACGTATCAGTCAATCAATGAAGCAAGTAGTGAAGAGCATACTAGTATTAGAATAGCCAAAGACTATACCAGTATAGTCTAGTATCAGTATAGCCAAAGGCTATACCAGTATAGTCTAGCATTAGTATATATAGCCAAAGGATATACCAGTATAGTCTAGTATTAGTATAGCCAAAGACTATACAAATATGGTCTAGTATTAGTATAGCCAAAGACTATACTAAACCAGTGACCAAAAATCAACATCACACACAAATCAGTCAGTCTTTTAGTCAAGTAATGACATATCTCAAATTTATTATAAAAAAAAAGAAAAGATATGAAATAACACAAAATAAATATATAAATGTAAAAATTTTAAAAAATAGGAATAAGAAGACTCTCTCCTTTCTCTTCCCCCCCATTCTCCCCACTCCCCCAACAAAAAAAGTACACAAGCATATAAAGAAATAACAATAAAGTTTAAACTACAAAAAAGAAAAGAAAGAGAAAAAAATGAAAAAATACAACACAAAAACAAAAAGAAAGAAAATTAAAAATAAAGAATACGAATATAATCATAAAACAAAATAAAAATAAAAACTAAGGCAAAACACAACAAAGCATAGGCATCAAGGTTTTGATAACATTTATGTTATAGTTGTGCTCAGTGCTGTAATGTTGTTATTGGTCGGCATAGAGGAGAAAACCTGAGAAGGACGTACTATAAAAAAAAGAAGAAATTGTTTCACTCCGCAGCCACACCCTGTCACCCACAATCAGGTGAACAGTTGCATGGGTCGTACCCATGGTATAATAACCAGAATACTGATGTGCAATTGCTTGTGACAAAATTGAACCGTTCTTTGAAATGGACATAATTACTAACTCATGGCCAATGCTGTCTGTTCCAGCAGATCCAACGAAGAAATACATACCACTCCTTGAAGCTGTGAATACGCCGGATGACCCGTTGAAAGCGCTGCCCTCGTTGGTAAGGACGGTCCAAGGAAGTATGGTGCCCGTCATACCAGAGAGTGGAGTGGTCAGGGTGGCGTGGAAGGAAACCCTCACTGACAATACATCTGTCACAAACACACATGCGCAGAGCAAACTGTAGTGATTGAAACATAGAGCGTGCCAGTCAAAGCTTTAATATGTATTTTAAATTATAATTTGAAATTTTGATCATAAAAACAGATATGTGTCGTGATTTGAGTGTATCATGTAGGTAGTGTGTGTGGGTGTTTGTGTAGGTGTGTGTGTGTGTGTGTGTGTGTGTGTGTGTGTGTGTGTGGGTGAACTTTCTAGAAAAAGGGTTAGGGTAAGGGCTAATTGCAGCGCTGCAACTAACCCTTGCCCTAACCCTTTTCTGTCAAAAATCACTTTCCGATTCCTACATTCTTAGTAAAACCCAGTCTTGATGTTTTACATACATGTGTGTGTGTGTGTGTGTGTGTGTGTGTGTGTGTGTGTGTGTGTGTGTGTGTGTGGCTCCTGCTGCTGTTTCACAACACACTATGAGGGCAGAAACACTATCACTGCTTTAGTGAAGAGCAGCATAAGCGATAGTTTGCCATTCTGATACGGAATTTAGTTTGTCAAAGGGAAAAACGTTACATTATCTTTCTTTAATAATTATATTCTATGTCTTAGATTTCAATTAAATTAACGTGGAATGTCAGTTGTAAAATGTCTAACAAATTCATCATCATCATCATCTTCTTCAATAAATCAAACAGTCAGTCAATCAATAATTAATCATCATCATCATGATGTGGTCTTCTTCTTCTTGATGTTGAGGGCCCATGATCAAATTCAATGCATCGATCGCATGGATCCCCTTCAATCTGCATGTGGTGTTGAAGACGCATGTCTCACTCTTCTGAATTTAGTTGTAAATCATTTAGACATTAATGGCACACATGCTATCAACTTTTTCATGGATTTTTCTTCAGCCTTCAATACTATTCAGCAACACCTACTACTAAAGTGATCTTTGGACTTAGTCACAAATCATACTACTGTTGTGTGGATCGAGGAGTTTCTATGCGATCGGCCGCAGTGCGTCAATCTGAGTGGCGTACTCACAACATAAATTATTGTTAACACAAGAGCACCTCGAGGTTGTGTTTTGTCACAGATTTTGTTTTCTGTTTATACAAATAAAATTTGCAGTTCGAGCTCACTGTTTCGGACACTTATCTAGTTTGCTGCTGACATGGCGCTGATTGCCAAACTCAGGGGCGAAGACTCTCTGGCTAAAGTTTCTCCAGATAGAAACTATGAATGCTTGGTTGAAAGATAGCTTTCTCAATCTCAACATCTCAAAAACAAAAGAACTTATTTTGGACAATTTTTATAGGAGAACGTCATGCAACACACCTATCATTATTGATAATGAGGCAGTAGAACAGGTTGCACATTTTAAATACCTTGGTACTGTTATTGATGATAAATTATCATTTCAGGATAACACAGATGCTGTATTTGCTTAAGAAACTCCGCCTTTGATGTCAGTAATCATGTTCTTGGGTCGGTGTACCGCAGCCTGATAGAAAGCATTCTCACCTTCAACATCATAATATATAATGTGATTTGGTGTGCTCACCGGTATGGAGAAATCACACTTGAATAGCATTGTGAACATGGCGAGCAAATTAATTAGCATGCAACCGAAACAGCTGAGTAAACTGTAAACCGCAGCCACTAGGAAAAAGGCAAATCGCATCATATGTGACACCTCCTACCCCCTGAATCATAGTTTTCAGTATTTGCCATCAGGTCGAAGGTTTCGGATGCGGCTCGCCAAGAAAAATATACGCAAGAACTCTTTCATCCCTAGTGCGATCTCAATCCTCAGACAATCGCTAACTCTGTTGCCTAGTCAGCCAAGCCAGTTTTATATGTGTAACTGAAATGTTAACTTTCATATTTATTTTGATGATTTTATGCACCCATTATATGTTTTAGTCATACGTATCACTTTTAGGTGGCATGTGATGGCTTAAGGCTAAGTGTGTGCATGTCTCGGAAGAGTCCGCTGGACCTAAAGCAATAACCTTCTATTGTATTGTATTGTATTGTATTGTGTACATGTACATAGGGAGTGTTCAGTTTGATCAATGTTTATTCTGCATTAATGGATATATGGAGACATCTATATTCTATGTATTCATTATGTATATGAGAGTGTGTGCGTATGTGCAACTTAATTTAAACATGATTATAATTATGTTGTTACTGTGTGCGTTTATTATCTATTTAATTATAAATTGTATTGACGGATTATTTAGTGTGAATGTATGAGAATGGATAAAGGCGAGATGAAGGGAGAGAGTGAGAAGAAAAAGAGAGAAGGGAGAGAGAATATTTCCAGCTGAGCCATATGACTGCTGTACGCATGGAAAAAATGGTTCATTTACTATTTTATACAAAGTTTGCGCTGAATGCCAAAGGCAATTTACCACTTTTATGTATAATGTGAAAGTTGGACAATAAAGATGTATTGTATTGTATTGTATTGTGTTGTATCATCATCCACCTATTTTAATTTGACGAACTTGTTGGCATTTCATAAATGACGTTCTGAGCAGTACGTTTCTGAACCCATTCATTTTTTCATCCAAATTAGTATGACCGACTTATTACGGTTCCTTACCAACTTTGTTCTTCAGGTCAGCGTTCTCAATCTTCAAGCTCTCCACCTGTTGATTAGTGGAGTTCAACTGTTGCTTGGTGGCCAGTAGTTCATGTTGGAGCTGTCGATTGGTGGCCTGTTGTTGCTGTGTGGTGGTGATGAACAGTGCCTGCAGAAGGGTAACACTGGCCTTCACTTGGTCAACATCCACAGCGCCACCTCTGGTCAGGAGGGACTGGGGTGCAACACACTGACTGGCAGGGAAAGAGGGGGGTAGGGTGCAGCTGTAGTTTCCTCCAGTTGGGGGGTTGGGGAGGAGGAGGACGAAAGTGCCGTTGTTTGGACCACTGGTGCTTTGCAGCTTGCTACCGTCTGCTGCCTGTTGAGAGGAAAATATATTAACCATAAATAATGAGGCTGCTTTGCATATCACAGGCCAGAGTTGCAATATACTACATGTATACTAAAACATGACAGCGACTGATCATAATAATACAGCTAACTGCAGACATAATAATATGATATAACACGCACACCCAACCCTTGGTGGCAGCGTTGGGATAGGACAGTTATAGTCGAATTGGTTAATCAGGGTAGTTTTTTGTTTTGTTTTTTGGATGGGAGGAGGGGATAGGGGGGGGTTAGGATCCAGAGGTCAGTGTTTTGTTTTTTGTGCTGTCTTGTAAATAAGCTTAATAATGGATAGAAAGGAGTAGGGTAGTAACGCGCACTAAGATGCAGGAGAGTATGTGGGTATTCTTCTTATGTTTATTGGTTAATAATGCTATAATTTATTATGTATGCCTTAGTGTACTGGTTATGGCATCTCCACCAACACTGTGTCATCAGGCTGTGTGTGACATGGTATGAGCCTCGACCTTTACAACAAAGGAGCTTTCTGTACAACCTGGCACCTCAACTGACTTGAGCATCTGGAGGAACCACACTGGTTGCTGACTGCCATCTAGCAGGACGCTAACTTAAAAGTCCATAACGGAAAAGTTCTGTTTATCGTTCCCTCGTAAATTTGTTCAAAAATAAACTTTTAAAGAATGCCAGTTGCCGGTTGTATAAAGCCACATGTATAGATAAGATAACTTTATTAATTATGTCTTTCAAGAAATTACATATAGTTAGTTGAAGGAGTGGAATTTTCTATAGTCAAGCATCTTGTATAATTTGTAGCCACTGAGAAATAGTAATATTATTACTGTTTACAAAATTATTAGGCATTGTGTATAATTAATACCCTGTACAAATCATTAGTTAAGTAATTAATAACTCTACAGCCACTTGTGAAATTGTATAGGCTGTGAAGGAAGAAAGACTAAAGAAAATCATCTTATTTATTATTATTTTTTGTTTAACAGTTTAGTTTTTATTATATATATATAGGCTATATATATATATACACGAGGGCAGTCTGATAAGTACTTAGCCTCACCGCCCGATGGCGCCAGTATCGCAAGAGCAATTTACAATCGTGTAGTACATTCTCGTAGATGGCTACTGTCGAAATTTCAGCCGGATTGGACTCGTAGTTTTATTTTGATCGCGTGTGGAAGTGGGCGTGTCTGCGGATTTTATTTGTAAAAGTGCTCTTTTACCATAATAACGCACCAGCTCACACCTCTGCCCCCTCGCCACGGCCAAATTGGTTGAATTGGGCTACGAACTACTGCCCCATCCACCGTATTCTCCACATTTGGCCCCCTGCGACTTCTTTTTGTTTCTAAACTTGAAAAAATCACTCACCGGGCAGAAATTTGAGTCAAATGAGGAGGTCATCACCGGCACAGAGGGCTACTTTGCAGACCTTGAGAAAACGTATTTTTCAGACTGGTTAAAGACGTTGGAGCATCGCTGGGTCAAATGTATAGAACTAAAAGGAGACTACATTGAAAAATAAATCGACACTTTTTCAAAATTTTCGGTTTTTCTTTTGTAGTCTAAGTATTTATTGGACCATCCATGTATATATATTGTGATTGTGGGTTTACGGGTGGATAAAATAGTTATATAAAAAATAGATTATAGTTTGTTTTTGTGTGAATAAACATGTTGTAATTGTTCCCTCTGATGTTTTATGTGTTAGCTGTTTTGGGGTGGATATGTTTTCATGTGATAAGTACCAGACAATAAAAATATGATCGCATAATAATATGATATGACACACACCCCCACTTACCCTTGCTTCTATCCCACAGTCAGATTTCCGCAATCAACAATATAAGGCTATTACCATTGTTTAGTCAATCTGACATTTGCCTTTAACTCTCTTGTGCTCAATGTGTATATATTCAAGTGGGTGTGCCGAAAATGTTTTTGTTTTATTTATTTCTTCGTTTGCCTTTTCCATCGAAATGCTAAGACAAACACATCATTTATATAATCAAACCTTTTCAAAGAAACTGTCCAACAGGAAAAATTAGTATTGCTTTGGCTAAATGAACATGTAATTCAAAGGAAATAATGTCTATAGAAATGAAGGATTGAAAAGTAGACAGGTAAAACACTGTGTGTAGTTGCAATCAAATAGTACATGCCTCAGAGAAATAGTATGTTTACATAAGCAATTTCAGTACTGCAGTTGCTGCAATATTCAGTTCTTATAGACTTCAAATAAATTTGTAATCCCCAAATTTAAAATAACAATCGTATTTGGTTGGAAAGGTACATTCAACATTTACAGCAGAACTTATAGTCATTTTATCATATCCTATCCCGTAACTCGGAGTTAGGGGCACCACAGATGATCGTTTAACCAGTGTACTCCATCTTTCTCTGTCCTCAGCAACACTCATGGCTTCGCTCAGAGTCAAGAAAGTCCATTCTCGAATGTTGTCCTCCCTCCTCTCTTTCTGTCTCCCTCTTCTTCAGTCTCCTTGCACTGTGCCTTGCAAGATGGTCTTTGCAAGGCCTGATGCTCTGGTGACGTGGCCATACCATCGGAGTTTTCGTTTCTTCACCACTGTGAGCAGGTCATCGTACTGTCCAATGGCTTGTATGATGGTCTGTCGGGCTTCGTCGTTGGTGATGTGCTGGGTATACAAAATGCCCAGAAGTTTTCTGTAGCACTGCATCTCCATGCTTTGTATTCTTCGCTGTAAATCTGCTGTGATGGTCCATGTTTCGCAAGCATATAGGAGGACGGAGATGACAAGGAAGCGCAGCAGCATTACCTTGGAATGTAGACTGATGATTCTGTCTTTCCAAAGGGGCTTCAACCTTGTCAGGGCAGCAGTGGTGGTGCGCATCTTGGCCAACCTTGGCACTCCAGTCGCCTTGCACTATGACTATGTCCTTCTTTGGCACTTGGTCAAGGATAGCCGTAGACGTTCATAGAAATCCTCCACTTCGCTGTCTCCATAGTTTGATGTTGGGGCATAGGCCTGGATGATGGTGATGTTGAAAGGACCTGCTCTTAGACGGATGGTAATGAGTCTACTGGAGACTGGGCGGCAACCCATGACAGTGGCTAGAAAGTCTCTGTGGACCAGAAACCAATGCCGTGTTCGTGCCTGTCATCTCTCCTGCTCAAATAAAGCTTGTGGCCTTTGTCGGTCATTGTTTCACCTAGGCCTTTCCAGCGCAGTTCGCTTATACCTAAAATGTTCCATCGATAGTGGTTCAGCTCGTGGGCCAGTTCTTCTAATTTACTCTCCGCAGTTAGGGTCCTGACATTCCAGGTATAGTCATTTTAATGGCCTTAAATAAGATTTCTAATGTTAAATAAGATTTCTAATTTCTAAATAAGAGATATTAATTTTAATGGCCTTAAATAAGATTTCTAATATTGTGCCATAAACGCTTGTAACAATAAATTTAAACTAAAATAAACTGTACTGTGGAAAGAGCAACAATCCATTGAACGACTCATAAACTCACAGTCCATACAACGTCATGGATAGGCGGATGTCCGAGGGAGGTGAAGTGACCACAGGACAGCTGCACTCTAAACTCTCCACTGGCATTGTCCAGCACGGCGCCAGGAGACTGGGAAACAAGCATGCTGCCACCCTCTACCTCTGGGGCCTCTGTAAGGAAAAATCATTACAATATCAATCAAAAAAAAAATTATTATTATTTGTTTTTTACCACTTTGTCCTTTTTTATTTTTTTGGGAAATTCTGGACCGCCTCCTCTGGGAAAGGCATAGTCATTGCCTGTGGCTTGCCCAAACTCAACCTACCTAATATTAGTTGTATTTTTGAAATTTTGTTGGGGGAGCAAACAGGGATACCCGAGGAGAAAACCCCTCCGAGACTTTGCCCGAGACAAAAGTAAATAATATTCTGAGAAACATAACACCCAGATACCGGATCAATCCCACACATGTCAGCGCCATTGGTTTCTGGCCTGGGAACAAGGCAAGTTAGTCCCACCTTAGAGGGTAAAACATGCGTCAGTACCCACCTGGATGACTACTGAAATTAAAGCTGCAATGTCCTTGTGTTACACTCAGTTTGATGTTGGAGTTTTCTATCAGTATCTGATTCAGCCCCGATGCTTGAATTCCTGATAGTTGTGTAACTCAGATTCGTTTATTCACGCAACCCGCTCAGCAGCATACAAGTCACAAAGTCGACGTATGAAGTTTTCCACTTTTATTCAGCACACATCAACAACTGCATGCAATTCTCAATTCAACTCAACAACTTTCACAGCAACTTTCCAAATCACTATCAACAACTTTACTATCAACAACAATCTCGGCACACGATTAAATAACCTCTCTCTTTTCTCGAACAATTTGGTACATGGTAGAAATGACGCACTGCCACCAATCGAACTAAAGATCGTCATCACTGACTTACGTCATTCACATTTTCTCTACTTCCGGGAACATTCACGACCTTCGATATCCATCCGGAAATTTCTATCAAGAGTAAACACGCAGATCCAGAATATTCTACATCAATATCGACCAACAAAAATTATCAACGTTATACAAAACCTCTCCAAACAACAATGCAAACTCAAATCAAAGGTAAATAAACTCCATTATTGAATACTTTGCAAAACGAAACGATTAGATCTATCGTGCGCGCTTTCGACATACTTTCGTACGCGTTTCAACGTAACACCTTGCGTGACAGACTTAAAAAATAAAAACAGTTTGAACTATATAAAAAGCAATGTAATAAAGTTCTTACTCTCGTAAGAAATGTAAAGAAAAAATATTTCCAAACCTTATTATAAACTGAAAACACTAATATCACTTGTATTTGGCAAGCAATGAACGAATTTTGCAAAAAATCTCGAACAAAAAAAACATATCAATATATGTTTACTAATGATGAATTTAATAAATATTTCCTTTCATTGACTGACTCCATTATTACATCTAATATCGTAAACACAAACACAGATACAATATATGATAAGATCAACCAGTTTTGCAGAAGTAAATTTCATGAATCTGCTTCATTTATTATACCTCGGTTAACAGAACATGAAGTAACTTCTCTAATATTACAAATAAAAAATGAAAAGGTTCTGGACATCTATAATTTAAATGCGTTCATTATAAAATTGTCTCTTCCTATATTATTAAACCTTTAACCTACATATATAATCTATGCATTGAACAAAATCAGTTTCCCTCAATATTTAAAGAAGCTAAAGTAACACCTTTACCTAAAACAGGTAATACTTCAGTTCTCGACAACTTTCGACCAATTTCCATTCTTCCTGTTCTATCTAAACCCCTGGCAAGATATATTCATATTAACCTTATAAAATACTTAGAAAATAATGTTCTTTTTCATCCTTTTCAGTCTGGCTTCAGACCTAAGCACAGTACTCTTGTCAAACAGCGCTCTCCCATCTTTGTGACGTTTGGCTTAATGCTATAAACAAGAAAAACATTGTAGATGCAGTTTTTCTTGACCTTAAAAAGGCATTTGACCTAGTTAACCATGACATCTTAATTAATAAGCTAAACTACTATTTTCAAAACTCTGCATCTGTATTTTTTTTAAAATAATATTTTTTAAACAGGCACCAACCAGTATATACTAATGGTTCATTTTCGTCTCCTGGAGAAGTCAATTGTGGAGTTCCTCAATCCTTGGCCCTATTTTATTTTGTTAATTTATCAATGACATGCCCCTTTTTCTCACACAAAATGTTAACCTTGACCCATTTGCTGATGATTCATCCTTTCATACTCATAATAAAAATCTACAATAGGTAGAATAAAGTCTTCAAATAAGCATACAATAATGAAATTGATAACTGGTGTGACAACATTACAAAGGAATTAAATCCTAATAAAAGGAAAAGTATGCTTCTCACTAAAAGACAAAAACGTCAAAATGTATCTTTTTGCCCTAATCTAAACTTAGGGTCATACAATATTGATCAATTTCGTGAACATAAATTGCTAGGAATAATTATTGATGATGATTTTAGATGGCGGTCACACATTAACCATATTTGTAAAAAAAAATTTCCTTCTAAGTAAACTTAGATATTTTGTATGGTTGGTGCAATAAAGTCTTTTTTCTATGCCCACTGTATGTCTCATTTTAATTATGCATCAACTATTTGGTGTAATGCAAGTGATGCGCAATTAAACAGCTAAACAGTCTTCATAAAAGAGCAATCAAGATATTCTATAAGTCTTATAATATAAATACAGATATTACAAGTAATGAGAAATGCAAGGAACTCCGAATACTACTATTTCAAAAACAAATTATATTTAATACATCTATCCTTATGTTCAAAATCACACACGGAGAAACACTTGCATATCTTGATATATTTCTTACTAAGCCAGTTCATGGGCATAGACTTTATAATTATAAACTACCCCTCCCACGCATTGATTTATACAAAAATAGCCTATCATTTAATGGAGCTGCTGTATGGAACTCTCTCCCTCTGGAGTGTAAACACTGCAACATAATATTTTCTTTCAAATATTACCTATGTAAGCATCTGCACAATTAATTATAAAAGTGATATTTTGATAAGAAAACAGTTTTTCATGTAATTATTGTATTTATTTATTATATGTTTATTTATTTATTATTATTATAATCTTGTTATAATAATAATAGTGATGAGGGTGGTGGTAATGGTGGTGTTAGTAGTAGTAGTAGCACAAGTATATCAACTAACAAGTTAGTATCTCCCTTCTATGTCTCTGTCGACGTGCGCGTACAACCGGTTGCTTCCCTTTACATGCTTTGCGCTCCATAGAGCGTCGACGGCCTAAAATAATTTTTTAGAAACTTCAAAACCCAGGGGAATTATGGGTAGGGAAATCCTTTTCTGAAATGACGTCGGCAGGACTCTTCGAGATTGGTGCATGGCACACGAGACACACGCAAAATGGCGTCATACGAAGATTGGTTAGATCTGAATTCGTCTAATTTGACCTCGCATGCTGCTGGATAGCAATGCAATTTGAATTTGCTTTCAAAAATCAAAAGAGAGCGAGATCACAACAAAGTACAACGAGCCAAGGCGAGGCAAACACTCAAGGCCGACAGAACAAAAAGCACACAAACTACAAAAGGTAAGTACCCGTGACCATAAACAATAAAGTAGGCCTAACTACCATTGCAAAATAGGATTGATCATCACCATGATTGAATTTTTCCACCCCACCTTCCAATTGGAACGGATTCGAACATATGCTCAAATCATCATATCTTTTACAGACCTTGCATGTGCATTATACAGTGTGCTTCAAGCGATAAATGAACCATCACATCGAACGATCTGAGCAGAATGGCGAACAATCGTTCACTGAGACTCACGATCGCCTGCACTGAGCTCACATACATGTGTGCATGTTTCTAAAAATCCATCGTGTTCTCCTTTGATAATTGAGCAAAGCCTTTGTTTACTATCAGAAATATGCAGTTACTCTCCCAACTTTCGTTTAATTTCAACCAGCACATCTTCGCGAGAAATGGCGACCATGACTGCAACCGAAGCTAGTTATCAGTTACTTCCCTTGAACAGATTTCCCAGAATTCTCTATTCTATTTTTAGGTTTGGAATACCCCCGTCTCAGCTTGTGGCTAAAACCAAGGGCAACGGGACCACCGCACGTCGACTGGGGGCAATACGAGATACTAACTTGTGGTAGTAATAATAACAATAATAATAATAATAATAATAATAATATTATTATTATTATTATTATTATTATTATTATTATTATTGTTATTATTATTTTTATTATGATTATTATTTTTATTATTATTATAAGAATGAGTGATGATCAGTGATCAGGAGGAAGGTATAGTTGCCTAAAATTGTTTAAAGATAATAATGAAGATATTGGTGTGATTGTGTGTGCATGTGTGTGTGTGTGTGTGATTTATATGATTTCCAAGTTAATGTTAAAGGTTCTTTACTATGTTAATTTTTAAGGGACAGATTGGAAGATTAGACTTTTTAAGTAGTCTAAAATCTTTATCCCTAATGAAAAAAAGTTTCAAAGTTTCAAAAAAAGTTTCAAGTTAGACCACTTAGCCACAACTCTCGCTCACTATGGAATCTCTCTCTCCCCCTCTCCTAAATGAAAACTTTGTAGTTTATTTATTATTTTTTTATAAACATAAACATTCCAAATTTGGTCAATATATGCAAAACTTATCCATAAACAAAGTCATTAAATTTCAATGAATTATAAGCAAAAGTGTGATAGGTGTGATGATTTTAATGAACGTGAGGGTAATTTTCGGGGAAGGTTAAACTGTTTTGTGTATATTTATTTTATTTATTTATTTAATTGTTCATATAAAGCGTTTATTCCAGCTTAAGAGCTGCTCAAGGCGCTGATCTAACTCAAGCTGCCCGAGGTCCTCACTTGCAACCTGTGAGCACATTATCTGACGCCCAGAGAACCGAGCACAATCCTGGGTGATCAGCCATGGAGGGAAAAGGGCCTAGTGCTTGTTAGGTGTAGTTGTGTAGCCTTTTTATCACATGAGCGTCAGGATCTTTAAAGTCTTTGCAATGGAATGCATTCGTGCACAGACTAGAACTTAGTTTATACTCCACATCCGAAGGATACATGTGACCAGAAACAATGTAACGAAAACTTAAATATAGTGAAAGACAAGAACTGGAAGTCCTCTCCATCTTCCACTCTACTGCCCCTCCCCCTATACACACCCCACCCACTCTTTAACTTCAAAGTAATCCACCCGGGTGTCTTAATACAAACAGCATCATCGGTCGGTTTACTTGCAACAAGGACGAAGGCGACACTAGTGAAGTGCACAATGGGGTTGGCCCGGTCATCAGTGCCGACAACAATGCTGTAGTTGCCAGACTCCAACAACGTGCCACCCGTGATGACGATGCTTCCTCCATCCCCTGTCCATCTCACTCGTCCAGAGAAAGCAGGCATGGGATTAAAATGACCTGCAGCCCACATAGCGATTACCTCGTCTGCACGCCCACTCGCCTGCACAGTGAATGCACTATTTTAGCATTCTATCCCCTATCCTATCCTATCCCATAACTCGGAGGTCGTAGGGGCACCACAGATGATCGTGTAACCAGCGTACTCCATCTTTCCCTGTCCTCAGCAACCCTGGTTGCTTCGCTCAGTGTCAAATCGGTCAATTCTCGAATGTTGTCCTCCCACCTCTTTCTTGGTCTACCTCTTCTACCTCCTTGCACTGTGCCTTGCAGAATGGTCTTTGCAAGGCCTGATGATCTGGTGACGTGGCCATAACATCGGAGTTTCCATTTTTTCACCATTGTGAGCAGGTCATCGTGTTGTCCAATAGCTTGTGTGATGGTCTGTCGGACTTCGTCGTTGGTGATGTGCTGGGTATAGGAAATGCCCAGAAGTCTTCTGTAGCACCTCATCTCCATCCTTTTATTCTTCATTGGAGATCTGCTGTGAGGGTCCATGTTTCGCAAGCATATAGGAAGATGGAGATGACAAGGGAGCGCAGCAGCCTTACCTTGGAATATAGACTGATGGTCCTGTCTTTCTAAATTGGCTTCAACCTCGCCAGGGCAGCAGTTGTTTGTGCGATCCTGGAGAGGACTTCCTGTCGGGACCCATTGTCTGATAAAATGGCTCCTAAATATTTGAAGCTATGCACTGTGTTGAGGGATTGGCCTTGGACTTTGATGTCCGTGTTGATGCCATTGGTGTTGTTGGTCATCATTTTGGTCTTCTCTGCACTTAATGCAATTCCATAGGCTCTGGAAGTGGTGTCAAGCCTCTGTACCAACTGTTCAAGTTCTTGTTCCTCTCCAGCCAATCCATCAATGTCATCCGCAAAACGAAGGTTGGAGATTGCTCTTCCCCTTATGCTGACTGTGCCTTCGTGATCTGCAAGGGCATCTGACATGATGCGCTCTAGGAAGATGTTGAAGAGTGTTGGAGAGAGTAGGCATCCCTGATGCACACTGATTGTTGTTCTGAACCAGTTTCCGATGGCGCTGTTGTGGAGGACTGCACTGGTAGCCTTGTCATACAGGCTTTTGATGACTTCAATAATTTTAGGGCTGATCGATGTTGTACACTCTCATGGTTGCCCACAGAGCCGCATGCCACACTCGGTCAAGCATCTTTTTGAAGTATACGAACACATGATATAGATGTTGTTGGTGCTGTAGGTATTTCTCGCAGATTATTCTGAGGTTGAAAATATGTTCAGTGGTACTTCGCCCTGCCCTGAATCCTGCTTGCTTTTCTGCTATGATTTGTTCAGCTTGGGGTTTCAACCTGTTGAGTATTATTTTCAGGAGAACCTTGCTGGGATGGCTTATGAGGCTGATGGTGCGGTAATTTTCACATTCCTGAAGGTTACCTTTTTTGGGAAGAGTGATGACAATTAAGCGACTGGGTCCATAGTGTAGGCCACTCCCCACTCTGCCAGATCTTGTTACAGATAATGGTGAGTGCGTCAATCATCGCTTCTCCTCCTGCTTGAAGCATTTTCGTGGGTATGTTGTCCACTCCCGCTGACTTCTCCTTCTTCAGCGATTGCAATGCTGCCTCAACTTCTTCTCGGAAAATTGGGAGGATTTCTTCTTCTTCTCTGTTCTCTGGACATGCTAGAACTGATGGGTCTCGATTTGGTGTGTGGTTGTAAAGGTCAGAGCAGTACTCTGTCCATCTGTCCAAGACTTCTTGTTTTTCTGTAAGGCATATGCCAGACTTGCATTGGATCGTGGAGACGTTGGGCTGTTTAACACTTGTCAGCCGCTTCACAGTCTGGTAAGCCTTCTTGCTGTTGTTCTTGTTCAGACGGTTCTCTATTTCATGGCACTGATCTTCTATCCAGTTCTCCTTTGCTGTGGGCATGCCTTTTCGGATGACATTGTTATTTTTTGCGGTAGGCATCAGCTCCCTGTGAGCTGTTCTTTTTCTTTTTCATTTTAGCATTAAAATAAATTATTTTACCAAAAAAATACATTATCTTAGTATTAAAATACATTATTTTACTATAAAAATAAATGATCTTAGTATTAAAATTAATTATTTTAGCACTGAAATAAATCAGAAGGTAAAATAAATCAGAAGTATTTTTAAAACGTGCAAATCAAACATACCTGCACAAGACAAGGAATTACACATTTGATCTACAGATGCAGGTCAAATACATGATTGTTAAGCATGAACAGTAGCAATGCAACTACCAAACAAAATAACATTACCTATTTATTTACTTATCTATGGCACGTTTGATAAGCTTACATGCGAATTGCTGTACATCATCTAATAAAATGAAAATATGTCCATTGGACCGTTGAATGTGATAGATACAATGATAATGTTAGTAAGAATGTGAGTGATCAACCTCTTCTGGTTAACAGGAATCTATAGAACCAGGAACAATTAAAACTTTTTTAACAATGAAAATGCAAACCTGAAATATCCACTGGATGTCTTCAATGCGTTCTCCATGCGTCAACGTGAAGTTCCAGGGTAGGACAATGTCTCCTCCAACGCACGTGTTGACCACGGCATGATCTGGCAAGGTGTTTGTCCACTGCAAGCCACTGTGCACTACAAAGATTCCAATCTCAGTTTGGAGATGTACAATTTGTTTGTAATGATGCCTGTTTAAACAGTGATGAAGTGATGACCTTCCGAGTTTCTCCCCGCATTTCCTATTGATTAAACCACATCTATAATTGTTGTGGGGGAAACGCACCGAGCATGCTCAAATACTTCACTTATTAACAGTGCCCAGACTCCAATAATCAGGGCACTCCAATAATCACCATTATTTCTTGTTTCATGTTATAAAACCTAATTATGTATTTTCCTCTCTCCCCCCCCCCCCCTCTAAACACACATAAATCCATTTTCAATATACATTACTAAATTGCTTTACATTATCTGTTTCTGATTCATATTAAATTAAATTTCCAATTGTTCTTTTGTTGTATTTAACATAAAACAAAAAGTCTTACCAGAAACTAAGGCGAACAATATGTAGCAATAAAGAAACACCATTGTTGATGACGAGTCTTGAGCGCAATTTGAAGTTAAATGTTCAATCACATTCAATACTGTCACTAGTTTTGTATCTTATGACAGCTGCTTCCAATTTAATCTGCTGCAGGAATGTAATGAATACAGCAAACTATACAGCTAGCAAAGATAGATTATTTTTTCATATAATGAGATAATAAGTATTAGAATATACTGGTTTATGTCACATACTGATAACGTGCGAACTGGTCCAAAATAGAGGTAGGCTACAATGTTGCAAGCATAGAAACAAGATGGCAATCCATGCAAAAGTAATTCCAGATATTCAATCACACACATAACTGACAACAAGCTATCACAAAAATTTTTGAGGGCAGTGTTGTGATTTGGCTTTATCCTACTGAAGCAAAAGGTAAAACATGGAATGGTAGGCCACTATCCAAACTATTTGAAACTGCAAGCAAAAAATTATAAAAATCGGCTTAGCCAATTCTTAGATACGGTACAAAACGTGTTTAGTAAATGGTGGAGCAACATGCTTAACAGTAGTTATAAGTATCCGCAAAGAAAAAAAAGTAGAGAGGAACAAGAACTTGAAAAGCTGGTACAGAGGCTTGACACCACCTCCAGAGCCTATGGAATGGAAATAAGTGCAAAGACCAAAATGATGACCAACAACACCAATGGCATCAACATGGACATCAAAGTCCAAGGCCAATCCCTCAACACAGTGCTTAGCTTAAAATATTTAGGAGCCATTGCATCAGACAAAAGGTCCCGACAGGAAGTCCTCTCCAGGATAGCACAAACAACTGCTGCCCTAGCGAGGTTGAAGCCAATTTGGAAAGACAGGACCATCAGCCTACATTCCAAGGTAAGACTGCTGCGCTCCCTTGTCATCTCCATCTTCCTATATGCTTGCAAAACATGGACCCTCACAGCAGACCTACAACGAAGAATACAAAGCATGGGGATGAGGTGCTACAGAAGACTTCTGGGCATTTCCTATACCCAGCACATCACCAACGATGAAGTCCGACAGACCATCACACAAGCCATTGGACAACACGATAACCTGCTCACAGTGGTGAAAAAACGGAAACTCCGATGGTATGGCCACATCACCGGATCATCAGGTCTTGCAAAGACCATCCTGCAAGTGCACAGTGCAAAGAGGTAGTCCGAAAAAGAGGTGAGAGGACAACATTCGAGAATGGACCAGTTTGACACTGAGCGAAACCATCAGGGTTGCTGAGTACACTGGTTAAACGATCATCGGTGGTGCCCTTACGACCTCCGAGTTATGGTATAGGATAGGATAGGATAGGATAGGAAGAATTTTGGATTTTATTGTTGAGACAAAGCAAAATGAGTGTTTTGAACAAAAAAGCAAAATTCTGAGTGAAGGACCAACTGACCGACGACCGGACTGATATTAAAGGATGTCCAGTGATTTGAATTACCTGTAAACCCAAACTAAACAAAATCTTTTCAGCCGTTTTTGAAATATTGAGCAAAATGTGTTTAGCAACAAAATTAATCCAGTGACCTTGACCATTGCAACAGAGCAAATATGATGGCACGGGAGGCAGGCCACTAATCTAGGTAAAGGACATTCTTATGAAGCTTGGTCAAAGTCCGTTCAGTATGTGGTTTCTTAAGATATGGCTTCCCACAGAACGACTGACCGACATTTGGCTCATTCAGATAAGTCTGGAAATACACAAATACAAAGTCAGGTGCTCATAAATTGGCCACACTGATAACTCTTATCTAATCATCTTTACTGGAAAAACCAACTGTTGGGCACATGACTGAAACATACAACAACAAAACACTTCCTTGTCCATGTAACGTGGGTCAAGCACACTAAAGACTAAACAGGGAAATATACACCAATTTCAAACCTGTATGGCGGTGCTTTCTGAAAAATGGCTTTCAAGGCCACTGAGTATTCCAGTTTAATTCTTGACTTGTTTCAGTACCAACACTTTTGAAAACTACTTCATCATCATCATCATCATCATCATCATCATCATCATCATCATCATCATCATCATCATCATCATCATCATCATCATCATCATCATGTCCCTCTTGCTCGCTCGCCCGCCCCAGCTAAGCCATGTACAACTTCTTCATTGCTATGCAAAGAGATCAGATACAAACGTAAAACAACACAATAATATAATAAAACTGTTAACATCTCACAAAAAGTGACAAAAGGACAGACACCAAATAAAATGAATTTGCTATTAGTTTGAATAGTGTTTTTATTTTCTCTCATAAAAATTGAACCAACATACCAACAACATATTTTTAACATATCTAGTTACCAACAACATATTTTTAACATATCTAGTTATCCACACTGCATGCTAACAGATAAAACAGGAATGTGAACTAATTATCAACAACTATAAAGTAAATTTAACAACCTGATAAATCTTCATTGAAAAAAAAAATTATGGTGAGTACCTATTAATTAGGACTCAAAATAATGTTTTGTTAGGACGTGAAATGCAATCAGAAACACAACCTGCAGGCTAGGCCCTAAGACTTGAAAGAAAAATATTTCCATAACAAATTTTAAGATAAAAAATGAGAGCTATGGATCTATCCATGGAAGATTTCATGAAAGGAACCGTTATCTTAAACAACTGATGACACCAGCACAAGTTGCAGGCACTATGTTTTGCATTAAACCAACTTTATGTGCAACAACATCCTCTAATCAAGAACAATAAAATAATTTACCCAATACACTTTTCATTGAAAAACAGAACAACAAAAACAAAGAATAAGGATGTGGCTAGTAGCCCTTGGGAGATGACATCATTTCAAGAAAAGGAGCTGTCATTTCTTGCTAAAACTGATGGAATCAAAATGAAGGTGTTGCACTATGACAAGCAAGGATCTAAAAATGTAGCTGAGACTCGCCCGAGTACCTCTCAAGCTGTGTGGCTTGGAATAAAACATAGGTGGGATTTGAGACTATATGTAATGTCTCTGGCGGGATTACAACCTCTTATCGAGACCAATCTCCATGATCAGAAATCAAATGTTCAATGATGTCTATTCAAAATTTTGTAAGACCAAGTATTTTAATATGAACTGAAGATTTGTACACAACCTGCATGCCACTACTGACATATTTGTGACCCTCCACCACGGGATGAGTCGTATTGCGCCTCAGTCCATTCCGAGCAATCACTGAAAATAGGTGCAGGGGGTGTGGGTTGTCGGTTTGGAGATTTTAGTTGTTGCTGATTCTTTAATCATTTATCTACATGTTTCCGTTGGAATTTTGCTAAAATTCACTTCTAAAAGTATTATAAATGTGTTTTAAAAGCACCACCTATCCCGTTTTGCCAAAACCACTTCTTTTGAACAACCTGTCCTCCCTATGCTTTTTGAGCCGACCCGATGTACTATGCACCGATTGAAAGGTCTTTGTCTCAGCTTTTAAACTATGTATAATACGATTGGTTGATTCGAAATAGAAAGCTAAAATGATAGGCTAAAAATAATAGTTCTCCGGGAATGCCCCTGTAAACAATTTTTAGACCACATACTTTTTTATTTTATGTTGCTATTTTATACAAATTGTTGACATTTGCTCATTTGTAATGATTTTAATATTGTTATGAATAAAATTATTATAGTAGTAGCAATCGGCCTGCATAAAAATGTTAACTAAGTAAAACATATATTTTAACATGTATTTTAAAAAAGTGTACAAATTAAAGTACTTCATACTTTGAAATGAAAATCTGTGTGTGTGTGTTGTTAATGCTGTGCTAGATTACTGTGCCAAATTTCATTAAGATCCATGCAGGGTTGCTAAGGACATTACTGTCTTAAAGTTTGTAAACACAAATTTCGAGATTTCTCAGAATCGCGTTTTTGAGGGGGGGGGGGGGGGGCAAAGTAAAAAGCATGTAGCTCCGAGACTATGTCAGATTTTCAAACGGTTTTCTCCATTAAAATTGGCATTCAAAATACTTTAAGATAGCACAAATAACTCAAAATGACCCAGAGGCACAATAAGACTCAAACCGTGGTGGAGGGTCACATTTCACAATGCAAAAGGTGCATGCAGCATAAGCTAATTTTGTCCCAACACATTAGTAACAAACAATTAAGGATAAATAATTTGCAAAAAGTGAATGAATGAACAGTTAATTCATTATTATTCAAACGAAAGTAACCCAACTTCAATTAGTTTAACAAACAATAATTTTTTTTTTTAAATCATAATAAAACGCAAAATAAAATCCAAACTTGGCAAGCAATTGAAGCAATCAATTAATTGTTAGAACAGAAGGAAACAAGGTTATGAATTGCAAAACAACAAAAAGACAATTTTTTATTATAACGTTTTTTTTGCCCTTGTTGAAATACTGAAATCTGCAATATATTACATTTTTAAAAATACAAAACAACTCACAATAGTATTCCATCTGTTACAATATTGAAATATCCAATATATAGTTGAAACAGACTGTTAAAATATCACAATACAAACGGATAAGGACGGATAATGACAATGGACTGGACAGCTGCACTTGTGGTAATTGATATGCTATGGAGAGTGTGTGAGCACTGATTATCAAGCCTCTTGAATGACTATTTTTTACACTCGTTCTCCAAGACTACCAAAGATAAGGATTTCACATAGAACTTGATATAAAATGTATGCCCTCTGTGAATGCATGTTTCCCATAGCATTCACCGAAGATGGACGGTGTAGTAGGTGTGGAATGTAAAATGTATCAGGGTGTTGTAGCAGTTTGTCATACGAGTATACACAGCATACAGCAAAAACCCTAAGCAACAACAGGTCTACACTATCTAGGCGTTTAAACCACACCTAGTAGTGCATCAAGTCAATAGGCCAGATTCCACTATACACAGGCGACCTTGACTAGCTCAGTGTCAGAGATTTATTAAGCACTTGCTTTGTGTTACATTACATGATTATTGCTTTAGGTCCAGCGGACTCTTCCGAGCCAAATCAGGACCGGACAACCCCTAATCCGCATAAAAGATCTGCTGAAACAACCATAGTGGTAAAACTGAAAGCTCTCCACCAGCCAGTCACTTTACAAAAAAGACATCCCACGCAGGGGACGCTGAGGCTGTACTCTAATTTATCGAACCCTCGTTTACAAAAACAAAATAGAATACAAACATCATTATAAATTATCAACAAAACACATACATATAAAATGCCTACATTGCTAAATAACATCATAGGAAGCCCTAGTGACCACCTGGCAGAAAGCGTCCAATATTCCCAAGCTGATCCAACAGACCTCATACACAAACAAGGAGTCTTGTCCCGGAAGAGTTTGCAAGAAAAAAGGTAGGAGACTGGTCTAGCGAAGAAGACGATAGTATAGCAGATTGATAGAACAGAGCAGGAATGAGAAAGAGCAAATGAGAAAGACAGCGACAGTGGGAATTTAAAGCACTAAATTTCCAGAAAGTGGGGATACTATTTATACTGAAACCCCCGGCACCCCAACGGGGGTGCATGCTGTGTGTAAGCATACACCCGCAACAGCCTGACACTCAGACCAGGGTCAGTGTTGCATTTAGGCCGACTGACCGACAAGGGTTTCCCCCAAAACCTTTTGGTCGTAGAGGGAAAGAGGCTTTCGATACCTCATTTTTGCCAAGGCCAACTTTTTGAAGATGGTTCCCATTTCTTCTCACTCACTGCTTTAACCTTCCTAGGTTTCAGGTGCCCCATCACAGCTTGGTGGATTGGGGTGAGTGTTGTGTGATAATTAATTTTTTCTCGAAATGTGACGGTCAAAAATCTAGTTGCTAACTCAACTGGCGTCTGTGTAATTTCCTGAAACATTAGGGACTGTGTTAAGCTCTGCGCTGTAATACAAAATATGATTTTTTTTTTTTTGATCTTGTGACAAAACAATTAAAAGTTATGGGAAGTATTCCAGAAACTATTTCGGAAAATTATTTAATCGTTCTTATATAGTGCTTTTCCAACTCAAGAGCAGCTATGGGCTAGCCAATTCAGGATCTAACTCAAGCTGCCCGAGATGGAATGGATGTGTGTAGGAAACGGGTGGGGTGGCAGAATTGTGAACCATGTAATTAATTATTGATAACATTATTATAATATTTTTAATCAAATTGCCCAGGAATTCACAAACACCATTATAAACTGTGGAACACCAAAGACAAAATAAATGTACAAATAAAGCAACATAATGTTCAATGTTAACTTGTCATGGAAAATGGGCTGCACATTTACTAGCTAGTTCAAAGAGCTGCTCCAAGCTGTGGCCACTAGTACTGAGATCCAACATAAACAACACTGTTTTCTCAATCAGGGTTAAACCCAGGTCCCCTTCCCCCACCCCCTCTCCAACGGCCTAGCATCTGCTGCAAGCTGGCACACTATGGAATACCACAGCCTGGTGAGCCACTCATGACAGCCATAGAACTTCAGGACATAATGCTGTGTGTACTGAGCAATTTCAACAGTGGCAAAGATTTGTAAAAATGTGGTAACTTATATATGTTGAGCAAGGCTAACATTAGATAATGACTTGTATAGAAGTCTGAAGAACAACAAATAAAAGGGTTACTAGTATGATTTAAAGTTCACAATAAAAACGGACAGACTGGGGAAAGGAATTATGGTTTGTGATGTATAAACTTTGCAAGATTATCTGACATTTTGAACAGTGAATGTTTCTCCAAAATGGAAAAATAACACAATAAAACAACCTTTGATTCAACAAATTAAAGCGTAAACAGAATGCTAATGTAAAACATGCATTCAAAACAACATTTACATTTTTTTTTTAAAATCAGAAATGGAACCAGAAAACAGAAAATGCTTCTTTCAGCAATGCAAACTGGCACCAAATCAATAAATGTAATGTTAATTCAAGAAAAAAAAAAATTCTTCAAAACAAATTGACTCCTCTGCAGAATTAAAAGTGAACAGGAAATGTCTCCCTTCATTACAACATAAACCGTGAACATAAAACCAAAACAAGAACTCATAACATAAATACATCAAATACAAGTTTAAGTAAACCTCTTTATTTTTCTAGAATTCTTGCCGTCTTCTTTCACTGAAATCTTTTGTACTGTATCTTTCCTTCTCCATACGTAGCAATAAAATAACCTCCCTGCCACTTCATCTTCCCTATCTATCTCGGATCTATCAAAACATACAGGCACTAACACGCACACCCATACACAACATATAACACACCGAGCAACATGTATTATCCGTAGGTTACCATCACATCACATTTCAACATGAAAGTGGCAGTCCAAAGAGAACCTTTCAACATAACAGCTGAGAAATCTTACAATACATAGAATTACACATACTTTTTAATAAACTATGACACACCTTCACGGAGAATACAAAAATTAAAAAATACATTAATTAATTAAAATAGAAGGGCAAAACCTTATAACTCACATGCTCTGTATGGAACTTGCAATATTTACCCTGAAAATGAGCATTCAGAAATTTAAAAAAAAAACGCTGGCATTAAAATACAAATACCGACTTTGATCTTTCTAAGCTCTTGACCTTGTGATGACCTGGAACTACTGCTCCAAATACACTTGTGTACTATCAAATAAATGACAGCAAAAGTTGTCACAAAGTGACGATTTCAAATTAAGAAGTTATAATAAAAGAGCTTGTAGTTTAGTATTATACTGACGTCAGGTTTTAAGTTTCGTCATGCATTAGGAAAAGTTTTTTTTAGTAGTTGATTCATTGGCAGTGACTGAGTCGTGTGTGTGTTTGTCCTACCGTCAACTGTTGGGAGTTTTCTTGTACTTCGCTCATTTGGATTAAAAGGGATATTGTGGATTCAAGTGATTGGTTCTAAAACAACTTTTCTGAGGAGTTCTGAGCACTAACCTGTGACCGAATTCTACATAAATTCAAAATATATGACAGTGCATTTACTCTGGTTTCACTCATCATTGACTTTCATGACTTGAATCTAACACCGTATCACATTGGACGATCCATTGGACAAATCATCGGAGTGATGGAAATATAATATTTTTATTTATCTTAAGCAACAGTGATCAGAGATTTGGTGGTCATCTGTTTGAATCTACAGTGATCGGAAAATTGTTTTTCATCTATTTGGATTTACAGTGAAAAATGGAAACAGTATGGGCAAACATACTGCTGATCTTTAGTGATCGACATTCGCTGTTTTTTTTTAATTAACCTAATCTGCAACGATTTGAAGACGTTGTTTCCAGTAATCTTCTGTTCAAATCACAATTTCATTTCGACAATCAACGCATGAACAGTGTGTGAAAATCAGACAGAAAGAAATTTGATTTTGATTATACAGAACTATAACATTTAAAATAATAGCTATTCTATTTCCCATATCGTCACTGATTGTGTGCGGATATAATATACAAATTAAATTTGTATCATTTTTTTTCATTAGAAATTATATGAATGTGTGCACATGAATTTTTAGGACTCAATCTTTGACAGTTGTGTTATGCCCAAAAAACAGTGACCTTGGGATGACCTTGGCTTTCAGTGACTTGACATGAACTTGACATTCACACCACCTCTCATGTATGATCAAATAACCCAAAGTTGTAGCATGCTCTGGGTTAAAATAGAGCCATTCTACTGTACAACGATCCATTTTTCTGTATGTTTTTGCAAGGTCTTAAATGACTCAGACCTTCAAGATCAATGCAAAAATGGAAAATATATAAAAGATTAATCTATCATCTCTAAATACAAAAGTTTCGACTTTATATCTCTCATAGTTTAGGGTCAAAGTCACTTCAAAATACCTATACTGACTTTGGACAGCTCCAGTGACCTTGACCTTGGAGTGAGGTTGACCAAATTTCCACAGGATGTGTGTCTCATTGATATCTATCATGCCTCAAAGAACCATAAGTTCAATATTAAATAACTTTTTGTAAAAATTGAAATTTTGTGAAAAATTGTCATTTTTTGACTAACATTTGTTGACTCTGTGACTTTGACCTTGAAGTGAAGTAATTAATTCACTGACATTTATGAGGTCTCATAGATATACCCTATCTTACCAAGTTTGGTTATGATAGTTGAAATAAGTTCTTAAATATTAATCCACTTGCAAGTTTTGCACACACAGATGCTAATGTTGAATGGCAGACAGACAGTGACAGACGGATGGACATTTTTTTTAAAAATGTGATTTTTGGACTATTTAGGACTCATTTTGCACAGATTTGCAAAAATCTAAAGAAAAACGTTTTTTTTGGGGGGTGAATACATAGACTCACATTGTTGTGAGTCAAAAATCAACTAGCATATGGCATGTACTTCGATTTAAGTTTTAAAATGGCATGTAGTTGGATTTAATTTCTAAAAATGTCGAGAACTATATATGTCCTCAATTTTATTCCCCTTCCCACCTTTCCCCTCCCTCCTTCTCATTGTGGTGTTTCATGGCTGAGGACAAAACAATTCCATAAACAACCTGGTCGCATGCATAAGTGTGCCCTGAGGATTAACTTGGGCATTGATTACACGCTGTTGCATTGCTATAAAAATTACGCTAGATATCTTGACGGAAGGTTGAATCACCACTTATAATGTCACATGAACACAACACCAGGTGCATCTTCTACGTGCATTAAATAAACGTAAAACCACCACAAAATATCTTGCAAGGCATGAGGTGCTTGTGGGACCCAAAGAGTGTGCATGCACGATCAGAAACATCCCAGGAAGAAGCTAATTGACCTGCATAAAATCATGGAGAAAACAAAACCGTCAAAATTAAGTGGAGCCAAATCTGGCAAAGATTAATAAAGAACCTGAACCTGAACATGAGATTGTATTATACTATAGCCAGACTGTGAAAGTCTGGATATTCTTGACAGAAATAAACACAATTTAATGATGGCATCTTCTAAATCAATATAGGCCACAATAAATCCGATAAATAAGGGGATTTGTTGTGACCTTGAACTTTTACAGTTCTATGAGATCTGTTGAATGATCTCACACCAAGGAAGTTTGTGTTTGTTGATCTGAGCAATTGTCTTTTATAACTGTGTGTTTCACCACAAACTTTTTGCATCTCTTATATGTCACATTTCTATCTAACAAGAACTACGCAAGGCAAATAATTTTGTTTTTGATGGATTTATTTTTTTTGGTGGGGGGTATGGGTGGGGGAGAGGATGGAGGGTTATTGATTGTAATGTATCCCAAAAATGCTTTAAAATTGTTCCAGAGACACTTCAATGCTGTTCATTATACAAGTGGGTTAATACAGAGTTACACTAATACCTGACACATTTGTTTGAACTATGGAATCTTACAACATGAAATACGAAAAAAAAAACAAAAAAACAAACAAAAACTACCCCTGTGACTACAAAGAGTTCAAGTAGATCCCTGCGATGGTTTATATTTTGATTTGATGACAAGGTAGCCCTCAAAGTTGTTCTTGGTGACGGGAGGCTTTGGCATGTTCTCTCGACTGCCCTCCCGATGGAACTCGAACACTTGGATGGGGTCGTGGTGCATCAGGTAGTTCTCAAACGTATCCCAACCTCCACCCACCCGCACCATCAAGTGCTTGCCATGCAGAAGCTGCAACACACACACACACACATTGCACATGGAGTACACAGCTTGTTATTGTTATCAGTGCAGAATTCACAGTTAACTGCAGAACAGAACAGAAAATGTGGGTATTTGTCTTAATTATAATACCTGTGTAGTTAGCTTTGAGTGACATTTTGTATTGCCTTTCCCCCCACTATGTTGAGATACAGGAACAAACACCTGTCCTTGTCTCATTTCTTATGAGAACAATGTTCTGATGTATACTCTGCTTTTAGGAATAAAAAAGGGTCTTGGACTAGTCTAAGTCCTACATCATCAAACTTTGGCTACACTATGAACACTCACTTGATGTAGGTCAAGAGAAGAAAAAAACACAAATTCCATAATACATCAAAATCAAAATGAAATTCTACATTTTCTCTGACAAAACTCATCACACACACACAATCGCACACACACAATCACTCACACGCACAAACAACTTCCATCTATCCCTCTCCACTCTGCAGTTACATCAGGACTGAATAATATGAAACCAACCATCGGGCAAGGAGCCACACATATCAATGTGGCACGCTGCTCAGATACTGACGAACATTCAATTTCTCTCCCATATTCAGCCACAGACCTGAAGGCACCATTCATTGGTGCTTATCCTATTCAAATCAGTTGAAATGCTTACAAAACCCAATCGTTCAAACATGGTTTGGCAGCCCTAAAACAACTAACCGTTGTAACAAAAAGCAATGTAATTTTAAGTCACTTACTCTGATGAAAACTCGTTTGCCAAAAACATCGTAGACACCTTCACTGATTCTGTTAACATATTCCTGGCATTTACATTTGATCGCCATCTTCTTCACCTAAAATTACACACAAAAGCAAAGCAAACAGTGCAAGAATTATAAATGTCAATCTATCCCTGCAGGACTATAATACAGATAAAACTAACTGAATGTATATGAATCAAAACTAATCCTATACTAATTACATATGTTTTAAAAACATCTTCCGTTTATAGCTAAAATGTGTCAATTTTAACTCATCTAAATAACATAATTTAAGTACTATAACAACTGCATCTGCAAATGATAGTTTGAGATAATACGAGTAATCTTTGCAGGCACAAATATAAAATCAACATCCACATTTCAAAATAAACTGTAACCATTTCGCCATAATTGTACTGTAAAGATATTCATCCACAACCATTTGTAAATAAATATAACAAGTTTCTTTGGTACATCAAAGACTGAAAATGTCAAAACTCAAAGCAAAAATTTCATAGCAACAATAAAATGCTTCAAAATTCCTCATAACTAAAATGCATAACAATCAGACCCACCCAATTCATCCAAGCGTCTTGGTTACTATTATTGATCTGACAAAAACCACAAGTACCAAGTCTTCATTAACAGCAGGCTACAAAATCTTCATTAACCAACATATACATCACCATTCATTGAGTCATACAGCACACCCTCAAACTCACAGTAGGCTTAAAAGAATGCGCTGCAAGCAGGTAGTACACAAGCAGAGCAAACTTAAGATATAATTGGAGGTATAAAAATCTGGTATAATTGTAAGAACCCTCGTAAAGCACTGTTATTATGCAAGCATATATGCCAATTCTTGCAAAAGCATCATAATCGTGGAATAATAGAGACTGCATCTAGCTGCCAGGAAATTCCCCAGTGCATAAAAATGTCAAACAGACAAAAAAAAGCTATGAAGATGCAACGTAGAAGATAACAACAAACTATCGATGGAACATTTTAGGTATCCAAACTGCATTGGAAAGGCCTAGGTGAAACAACAACAAAGGCCACAAGCTTTATTTCAGCGTGATAGATGATCCACAAAGACATTCTAGCCACTCTGATGGGTTGCCGCCTTGTCTCCAGGAGACTCATTAATTACCATCCGTCTGAGAGCAGCCCCTTTTAACATCACCATCATCCAGGCCTATGCCACAACATCAGACTATGACGACAGCAAAGTCAAGGATTTCTATAAACATCTACAGGCTATCCTTGACCAAGTGCCGATAGAAGGACATAGTCATAGTGCAAGGTGACTGGAATGCCAAAATTGGCCAAGATGCGCACCACAACTGGGGAGACACATGTGGGCCCAGCTGCAACAACAAGACAAATGACAGGGGTCTGAGACTCTTGGAGTTTGCCAGATATAACAATCTGATACTGTCAAGCACACATGATTTACACAAAAAATCCAAATGATGGACATGGCACAGTCCCAGCATGGAGCCACACAACCAGATTGACTACATCATGGGTAAGACATGCTTCAGATTAAGCATCAGCATTGGCAGGACATGCACTTTTCCAGGAGCAGATATCGGAAGTGACCATGATCTCGTGATGATGTCCTCCCGGCTCCACTTGAAGAGAGTAAACACAGCAAAGTGCACCAGACTGGTGTTCGAACTGGACAAACTGCAAGACCTGGAGGTGGCAGAAATATTCCAAGCCACAATTGGAGGGAAACTTGCACACCTGCTCGTTCTTGGAGCTGGTGAAGTAGATGTCAACACCATCATCACCACCTTCAACTCAGCTGTGACAGATGCCGCCACTGGGATAATTGGCAATCACCATCCAAAAAAGAAACCATGGATCACACCTGAACTTTTGGACCTGTGTGATAAACGAATAGAGATGACAAAGAAAAATAATACCTCACAGAGAAATGATGCCTACCGAAAAATCAACAATGACATCTGAAAAGGCACGCGCACTGCAAAGGAGAACTAGATAGAAGATCAATGCCAGGAAATACTCAGCACATCAACCAATGACGAAGTCCGACAGACCATCACACAAGCCATTGGATAACATGATGACATGCTCAAAGTGTTGCATAAATGTCCATGTTACCAGAGCATCAGGGGTCTTGCAAAGATCATCCTTCAAGGCACAGTGCAAGGAGGCAGAAGAAGAGGAAGACAGAAAAAGAGGTGGGAGGACAACATTCAAGAATGGACTGGCGAAGCCAATAGGGTTACTGAGGACAGAGAAAGGTTGAGTACGCTGGTTAAACGATATCTGTGGTGCCCCAACGACCTTCAAGTTACGGGATAGGATAGAATAGGAAGATGCAACATAGAAGATAACAACAAACTTTAACAAACAACAAAAACTGTATGTCAGAACAAATAACATCAATCTCAACGACAAAAACGAATGAAACAAAACATCTAAAACTGTGCAGACAGGATACACCAAATAGTTTCACAAAATCATATGGAATGAAGAATACAACAAGGTCCATGAATCTGCCCACAGAAGAACACTTTGACAAACAAAACCAACCAACCAACACGTGATGGATGCGGCTACCTCTTTATGCAGATCTACTTTCTCTGGCTTCTTCTCTACTGGCTTAGGTACCGGCTTCTCCACTTCCACAATCTCCACTGGCTTGGGAACAAAAGGAGGGGGCTGAAACACCTCCTCTTCCTTCTCAATCTCCCGCTCCATGCGGATGAGATTGGGAGGTTCGATTCCATACTTCCACCCCAGGCGGGCCAGCTCCAGCACGCAGTTCACCACAGGTTTTTCTTGCTTGTGTGACACTGTGGGGGATTCAAACTAACTTTACACGACATGCAGCATCAAGAAACACACACACGCACATGTTGACAATTTATTCAGAATTTTCGACAGAGCATACAAAGCATCATCTTCTGATTGAGATATAACATTGAAACCATCAGGCAATTTATTCCATTACAGCACAAGTCAATTGCTTTTATTTCAATGAGTGAATGAATGAATCTTTCTCTCTCTGTCTCATACACACACCAGCGCCCCCCCCCTCCCCCCCCCCACCTCCCTTCCCCTACACACACAACGGTGAGGCTCTGTCAGAACTGAGCAAAAAAGACTGCACAAACTCCAAAGAATGCAACATAACTGTCAGAAAACAAAGTAGCAAACCATAACAAACAAAAATGAAACTTTGTATCACTAACACCAGCCTAACATGATCACCTCACGTTTCAAGAAAGTTGAACAAGTTCAAAACGTGTTGCATCCAGAAATGAACACATTGTACGAAGAAACCAAGACCAGACTATTAAAATATTCAGTTATAGTTGTGAGTAATACTGAAAATATATTTTCGTTAACTTTTCTTCGTTCACTTAACTCACCCAGATCTTCCGAGTCAAACATTGTTTCATCTGCCATGCCGTAGGCCTTACACCAACCAAGGAAGTTTGTAACATTGTCCCTGGAAAACCAAGTCCCTGACTTGGCTTTTGCGTTGCACTTGAGCTTAAAAGTTGGTAAGGGCTGCAAAAAAACCCAAAACAAAACAAAAAACCAAGTTGATATAACGTTACACAGTAACCAATATTAGTTGAGATGATAATTATGTAGAGTCAAACACAAAAGATAACTCAAATTGTTAGTGAAAGAGATGCTATGCACACTGAAAGTTGAATTAGATTAGATTTAGATATTCAATGTGTATGGGTCCAGCGGACTGCTAAGAGCAGAATCAGGACCACACAATTCAAAATCAGACTAGACCGCTAACATTAAAATATGATAAAAGATGTACACAAAACTAGTTCCACTGATTAAATTTAACTAAGCATACAAACAAGATGACGTGACCTATATGTGATAAAATAAACCAAAATCACATACAAATATAAACAGGTTTTGACCATTGCAAACTTTAAAAATCTCATTAAAAGGTGTCGAACCAAAATATCTTTCTCTCTCATCAACCAGATCGGCACATTCAGTCACAAAATGGCGGATGGAAAAGGACTTATCACATGCAAAGCACCACAGTGGTTCTTTGCCATTCAAAAGGAAACTATGGGTGACATATGTATGTCCAATATGCAGGCGGGACAAAACAGTTTCCTCTCTGCCGGTGGACACAAAGTTAGGCAAAGAAGCAGCAAGATCTGGCAAAATTTGAAACAAATAGTTATTGATTTGATTAGAACACTCGGTCTGCCAGAGCCATTTTCAGTCATACAGCTCAAAGTAAGGAATACATTGGAAAATCTCTCAAGGGAAATCAAGATGCAGAGCTTCTTTTGCAGCTTTGTCCACTGCAATATTGCAGCGGATGCCCATGTGACTATAGGTCGCTGACAGTAAATCGGATATGATTAAAAACGATGGTCATTTGGACTGATTAACCTGTTTCAGATCTAGATGAATTGCCTTGAATAAACAGAAAAAAATCAGGTGTATGCTGTTGCAAAGCTGGTCGAGGTGTCTCCCAGAGACTGACACAGTAGCAACTACATCTCCTTTCTTCGACCCGTTCGTAAACAGTTTTTTGTATTCTTTAACAATGAACATTGTTCTAAGAAAGTTGCTTATAAACAGCTTTGGGTGTGTCATTTTTTCTAAAGGATTGAAGTTGATAATGATCCGTTTCCAAGGTGGGAGCACAGTTAGCAGTTGGTCTTCATTAACAGTAAATATCTATGCCTGCAGTGTCAAAGTGAGGAAGTATTCTTATACCAAAAGGAGGAATTTCTGTTGGTTTATTGGAGTATTTAAGTGCAAATAATTGGTTCAGGACACAACTGTAAGCGGTGTTTTCAGGATTAGCTTTAAGTTTCAGAAAATAATTCATAGCGAGCTGAGGCCTACAAATCTTCAAACAAAGTGTTCACCATTAACCAATGCGTCTCTGACGAATGACTTGAAACAAACAAGAGGACCTGAAGTGCTCCTATTTTTGCGGAAACCACATTGAGAGATATCAAGAGCTTTGATGGATTCTAACTGCCACATCAAACGCTTATAGATCTTTCTTTCTGTTGTTTTGCACAAGCAACTTGTAGTTATTTGGATCAGAGTGATCCTTACCCAGTTTAGGGATTGGAACAACAAATGCTTCCCACCAAGATGGGGGAAAGGAACCAGAAGAAAAGATATGATTAAACATCATGAGGAGAACTTGGAATCTTAAGGGCAGTGTGAAATTAACTGATAATGAATGTCATCAGGGCCAGAAGCAGAATTATTGGATTTAAGGATGGAATCTATCAACTCTTCCATAGAGAAAGGAAGGTTATATATTTCAGAATTATCTGATTCAAAAGAGCAGGATTCTCGTTCTTTTTTATCTTTGATGTTTTGAAAATTCGGGAGTAATGGGCAGAAGAGGAATTGTGATGGATGGTAGGGGCCAACAAGTCAGACACCTGCTTTTAGTCAGTGATGGTCTGTCCATGTTTTTTTCAGGTCTTGGATCACAGCTTTAAAGTTTTTCCCTTTAATTATTTTTAAAAATTATTTTCCAGAATGTTTTGGAAGTGGTTTTATAATTACGTTTAAAACGGAAGTTTTTCCAGGATTGGTGCCTTTTTTGTTTAAAGAGTTACCTTGTTTGGGCTAAAAGTTTCTGGTGATGATTTATTTTAATTCAGCAGTAGGATTTTGGAAGAAACGTCGTTGGGCTTGCTTTCTTTGATGGTGTAGAATTTTGCATTCTTTATCAAACCAAGGGGTCTTCGTAGGATGCTTTTAATAGATGTTTGGGGAATATTTTCTGAAGCACATTCTATTAGAATATTGAAAAATTACAAAGCTGGATCTTCTGAATTTAAAATGTCAGAGGTAATTCGATGAGTTCTGGATTGACCACATTTGTCCCAATGAGCTTCGCTGGAGCTTTTTAGATTAATCTTCTAAAAACATCAGAAAAACAGGTCAATCCAGAAATGGTCACTCCCACAGAGAGCCAAATGAGGTTCCAATTTAGGTCCAAAAAAATAGAAGCGTCACGCAACAATAGGTAGGAGAATCTGAATTCAAATTACATACGTTGAGGTCATTAACAACATTCTCAGAAATTTGCCTTGGGGATTCTGAAGATTATTTCCCCATCTGGGGAGTGACCATTCAGATCTCCAAGAATCAGAAAGGGAGTTGGGTGTTGGTCTATCAAGTTTAATAAATCGGCTTTGCAGATGGTTTTTGAAGGGGATAAGGAGCATACTGTTAAAGTTTTTTTGAAAGGTACTCAAGCAGCAATCGCCTTTAAGGCTGTGGTCAATGTAACTGGGCTAAAGCATTCTTCCGAGCAATTAAACACTGGATTGCAAAGTAGTATCCAGACAGTTGTAGTATTTTATCAGGACTCACAAGAGTTTCCTGCAGACAAATGTCGCTCAGTCGATTTTTAACACTTAAAGTACTAGCCAACAATGACCTTATTTTGCAACAAAGCAGCTGCACAGATGGCATAAACAAAATCCATATCAGGGAATAACCAATGCAAGGTAACAACTAACACAATGACCACCAAATAACCATACTTCTGTAAGCTTTCCTTGTTTCGCATAGTCTTGTGCATGTTTCTCGATAAGCTTGGCGATGGAACAGAGAACAACGCCAGAGTCCAACACCTCAATGAACGAGTCGGGTTGATGTCGGCACCCACGATGCGGGTGATCCATTCTGACAAATCCTCCTTGATGGGCAGAAGTATGGAGTCCTAGGTGAAGCAACACAGAAAAAAACACACGCACAAGCAAACACACATGCAAGCGCATACACGCACACAAAGCAAAACATTATTTCAATGACATCATCTTAATGACAAACCTATCAGCCAAATGACTATATATTACAAATCAATCATGATGAATAAGAACTGGAATTTAAACTAAAAGAGAAAAAGCCCAT